>PTEX01000047.1:989193-1195676 GCA_003342815.1 Eudromia elegans
CATCGCATTTTTATTTCCCCCCGCAGCTTCTTCCAGGATTCTCTGCTCTCTCTCTTTGATTCTTCCCAGGTATGCACGTTGTTTTTCCTGCTCTTGCTTACAGTACAGCGCTGGAAGACTTCAGGAGCAGCGATATTCCTCCAGCTGCCGGCCACGTCACCAGACAGCCACCCACCAGACACCTTTCCCTACCAGCATCAGGAACAGAAGGCGGCAGCTGTCACAACACAGCGGGCACTCTGCCCCAAACCCGTTCCTCCCCACCCCACCAAGGCAAGACTGCCGTGCCAGAGCTCTCCACACGTAACTCGGGCCAGAGCAGCCCACCTTTCATCCTCTTTCACTGAAGCTCCTTCTGCCAACTTTGCGCTCAAGCCTGCACTTCCTGCAGGCAATTGCCACCTGCAGATTAGCTCCCGTTGTTCCCCTGCCCCAACCCCAGGGGATGTCCTTCTGTTGATGCATTTCTTTTCTGGGGGCTGCACCACCAGATTTGTGGCCTTCCAGCTCTTACTGTGGGCCTTGGACCTTAGCAGAGCATCTACTGTATCCTCTCCTGAATATTTCTCCTACTCCACAGGTGGTTTTTCTTAATACGCTATCTTCCAAACCTCTGCTCTACAGAGACTAATGAACATCATACTCTGTGTCATAGCTGTAGACCAGCCCTCCTGCTCTGTGAGGAAAAAGCCTACCAGAAATTCCTCATAAATCCAGTAAGCTGACTATAGTAAGATGGGGATGCCATGGCCAGAACTATTAATCACAGAATCCCGTGAACTAAGAGCAGTACAGAGAGAGACATGAGGTAATCGAACCCATCTGCACAGACGTCCCGCAGATTTTCAGAGCGCTGCAATATCCCTTCCCTGCTGGAAGAGCTTCACCTAACGGAGCCATCAATGCCGCTCTCTACAGAGCCACTGAGGCCTCCTAGAAAACCTTGGGAGGACTATGCCGAAACCTTACCCCACGTAAAGTAGCTTCTGCATTTCTCAGCACCTGTTCCGTGTTATAGAGAACTCAGGCAAAATTTTTCCTTCTTAAAAAAAGAAAAACCTCAGCTCCTTCCTCACGAAAATCCACTTTCCCACTTCAAACTGGGAAGTCAGTATAGACAGCCTGCACTGCAGTGGAGGGTTAAGCATAGCAGATTAGGGCTGCTAATGGAATAAAAACTCTGCTTTCATGCAGAGACCTAAATGGCAATAAAATATATCACAAATAATCAGTGTGCAGGTATGTTGAGTTCAGTGAGGGATGCAGCTATCCCTGATAAGGGCCGAAGACCAGACCAACTTGGACTTACACTGGAGTAAAGCAAGGGTAGCTCTAACACAGACAGTGCACAGCTAGCAGTGAGGGTGCAGGTCCAGGACCGCCACTTCACCGACCCCTCATCGCTGGTGGTCTGGGCTGCACGCGGAGCTGGCCATGGCAGCTCTGCCGGGCAGGGTGGATTTGCCATGGAGCACAGGTTGCCTACGGCCTTTGTCCTCCTTAGAGGTATCAAGAGGACCATTCCGAAATTATTTGCCTACAGTCCTCCATTGTGTGCTTTTCTCAATTTTATGGCTATGTAATAGGCCTGATAAGTATTACTTCTCAAAATGTGCTCATTTGATTATTTTTCAAATAAAATGACAGTGCGGATTACCTGCAGGTAACTGAGTACAAGTATGTTATTCCTGCTCAAGAATCAGTTGTCATGACAATCAGTGAGGACACTGGGTTACAGTGTAATGCATACATGGCAGAAAATCCATCAGCACTTATACACAGCCTAAGGAAGATAATTTTGGAAGTTATCGATTCTAGAGGCTCACCCGCAGACATTTTATGAGATCTTGTTTTCAGAAGTTGTGGAGGAACCCCCATTTTGTATACCTTAATTCTCTAGGAGCCTTTGAAGTTTGGGACCATTATTTCTAAGAGAAAGATCACCACAAATGCAGGTAATGGCTTTGGCCAGTAACCCTTTACTTGCACTAGGCAGTAGGTTGCCCTTCTTCTTCTCTCTAGGAGACAGGCTGCCTGATCTCCAGCGCTCCAGGAGGCAGCGTTGTCTAGCACTTATAGTGGTGGGAGTCCAAAGACCCAAGTTTTGTTTCTGGTGCTCCCACTCATTCTCAGCATGACATTCGGCAGGTCAATTTACTTCTCTGTTCCTCTTTTTCTGCATAGAAAATGGTAGTATTTGGGCCGTATTCCTCCTTTTGCATCCTCTTGTTGTCAGAAGAGTACTGAGTGAAGCACATTGCCAAAGTGTTTAAAGATGCTGGGATGGAAAATGCTCCATGCCAGTTAGCAGCAGCAGCATTAACACAGGAAACGCATGAGGAGCAGGAATCTGTTCATTTTCACTGGTTTACTGCCTAAATATCAAAATGCCTAAAATCTCAAAGAGCAACTTTATTTTTTTTTCTCATAACTCCAAGGAGTATTTTGCACACAGATGACGATTTCACATTATTTTTATCTCAGAATGTCTATTCTTGTTTCAGTAGAATTATTATTCTGGTACAAATATAAAGCAGATCCAAACTCTTAGTCCCCAGCCTATTACTCCCTTCTGATTAGTATCTTTGTGTATATGGATTGATGCCACTACTGACTTTCTCCCAGTATTGCAAAAGAAATTCAACATTGCATTGACAGTTAATACTTTTTTCCCCCCATAGCAACACGATCCAGCACAAGAGTTAAGAAATGGTATCATAATTGCATATTTGAGCAAGATGTAACTTAATACAGAATGGATTCCACAAGGAAAATTTAGTACGCGCTTATGATGAGTGAAGAAGAGCTAATAATGAGCTAATGCATTGCTAAAGATTGTACTAGAGAGAAAAAAAAAGAAAAAAGAAAGAAAAAAAAGTAATTCAGCCACCTCCCAGTTCCCTCCCATAAAATTTTAATAAACCCAGCCTTAAGGGAGGAAAGAGGAGATGGGGACCCTCTTGAATTATTTACAGCCTCAGTTATGTATAGCAGAGAAGTCCCTCTTATGTCAGTAAGTGATATTCTTCCATTGATTTCCTTCTCTCAGAATACCTAGGTGACAACCAAGTTTGGGGAACTGAGAAGATAAACAGGGACACGAAGGGCAACCTAGACAGAGACAAAGCAGATGGAAGCAGAGATGATAAAAGTTATATATTGCTGAGAAAATCCATCAATTCCACACACCAGTAATGGACAGACTCAAATTAGCTATCATAACGGTAGTGATGCAGAGGGACACGCAGGCTCAAGCTCCATTACAAATAACCTCCATCCAGAGCGGCCACATGAGATTGGAACGACTGGACTCTGAAGTCCCACAGGAGACACCTACAGCCGAGTTATACTCCCCATTCCCTAGTCCCTCGCCAGTGGCACAATCAGTTCCTGGAGGTGGGCAGGGAATAACTTGAACAGCTAAACTGTGATTCATCCAGCCACTTAAGAAGGCTTGGGACGGGCTGTAAGGCAATTCCTGCACAGTCTCATCCAGTCTTCTTGGGCCAGAACTACCTTCAGCTCTGACAGTGCGGTCCCTAGGTAAGAGTGGGTTACATGGAGAAAATTATCAGGGCTCAGTTAACATTTTAAGAAGAATCCAAGTATGTAGAGCTGCATCACACTTTTCACATATTAACACTCACACATTTTAGGCCTTTTCAAAGTACTGAGTAGGAAGACGCCATCGTGCACGTGAGGCTCATGTTTATTCTGTACTTCAGTGTTCAGCAAGCATCACTACAAAACATTAATTAAGATGGCAACAGCTGCCTAGTAGCTATCAACATATAAAAATCACCTACATGCTTCAGCCTGAAGCTTTTGTCAGGGTCAAAGCCAGGCTGTTTGATTCAAAGTTTGTTGGCATCCAGCTCATGCTGGCTGCTGTGATGTTCCCTTGTGGATGGTGCATGGCTTTGTGAACAAATGGCAATAATCTCATTTCCAAAATGTTCCACTTAAGGCTTTCTTGCACTGAAGCAAGGAAGTACTTACTTCTCATTACTAAGCCTGTGTGTGGTATGTGGCATGTAATCACCTTGAAATATTTAAGTGGATGGCTTTCATCTTGCTAACAGTGTGGGGTGGGGCATCAGACTGGGATATAAACAAACAAGGGATATAAATCATCATAAATCAGGCATTAAATTGGTATATAAATCAAAAATTATAAAAGTCAGAGTGGAAAAGACCCATTAGATCATCCTGTTTGTTCTTTCCTGTGTTCTCACCCTAAGAATGCACAAGGCATCATTCTTGATTAGCCAAGAGACATAGAAAAACATCCATCTCTCCCCCTGCCTATCTCAAGAGAGGGAGAAGGAAAAGGGAGAGAGCACTGTATGCATATTAATAAAGCTATATTTTGACTGGTTGAATGACTGGAAGTGATTAGTGATGGTATGTTTCACTTGTCAACATCTCCAAACCACAACAGGGAAGTCTAATACCCTTACAAAAAAAAAAATATCTCAGGTAAGGCTGGGGTTGTTGGGGAGGATTTGTTCTCAACTCTCCTGCACTCAGACACATCCCTATATGCCCTAAGCCTCTTTTCAGTGATGATTACAGAAACCTGCCTTTTTTTCCTACATAACAATGAGAGGGGGGAAAAATGGACAGGGCAAGGTGAAGCCAATCCTGTATTCAACTATAAGTGTTTTGATATTTTTGTTTGCTTCTGGTTTTGTGAAGGCTGTAATGTCATGTGTGCCGAGGTTAGAAAGTGTGAGAATACGAGTCCCTCAGAGAGCGCTGGTGTGAAAGGTGAGATCCTGGGGAGCCCTCCAGCTAAAAGCCGTAGCGGCGCACATCCACCGTCAGTCCTGCCCCCTCTCACACAGGCCCTTTCCTCTACACTTAACACGGAAGCCCTTGGTGATGATTGGCCAATTCTAAGAAATCAGAGCAGAGGCGGTCCTGACCCATGTTTTCCTCATTTTCTGAGCCCAGCTTGAGTTGGGTGGCCATCTGAAATATTATTTGCAGAGAACAGAGCATTTCTACAGCAACTGTGACAGTCGGTGAGAGCCGTGCTTTGAACATGCAAAAGGCTGTTTAATACTAAGTACTGTAACAGCCAAATCCTAATCGGACACCCAGACTGGGCATCCCAAAAATCTCACTTTATGTCTATTCTCACGCCTAAAAGGGAAATTATATCCCACTTCAGAAGGACATTGTGATTTAACATGTGTGCATCATTTCAACGCAATAGTGGCAAATGTCATAGAAAGCCCATGAGGAAGTTAATATTCTCTTCGGATCAGGATTTGCATATTGTGTAACACGGCCAGCAACCACACAACCAGCAATAAAAAAAAAAAAAAGACAGAAAAAGTGCTTCATCAGCACAGTAAGATTCTTCTGCCTTACTCCTCACTTCTTACTCCTCAGGTGTCTTATCGCAGTGTATGTCCAGCTCACCAGCTTGCCAGACCAGATCCAGTTTCATCATCTTCCCTATTCTTGTCTCCTCCCTTCCTAAATCCTGTTCAAACATCCCTACCACGATTTAGGACTAGAGAGACAGTGATCTCCTCTCACCCATTCCTGTGACAAAACGTGGCATGCAACTGAGAAGTCTATTCACTAGTGCAGGTGCTAAGGTCATTGCCATGTTAGCAGGTCTTCAGAGGAAGCTTAGCAGAAGGCAACAGAATCCCTTCCTGATTTCAAAAAATATGTCTTAGATTTTGATGCCAGAAATTGTTTTTCAATCTTAGCTTGAGATAAGCAGGCTATGAAGAAAATCCTACAGCAGAGATGTAGAGAGAGAGGGAAATTAGAAGATCTGTCACTGCCACCTGATCATTAGCTATGGGAATGGTGAATATTACAGAGATCTAACAATCTAGACCTCCAGGCATGTGAGCACCTGCCGCCTGCCTCACCCCCAGGATGGCTGCCCTGCCTGCTTTAATAGCCAATGCATTAAGGGATGACATCATATTGCCAGCCAAATGGCACTGATCAGCAGGAGAGTGTCACACTTCAGGGTGTGCCTCCATCTGGGGGTCAAGGAACCAATTAAAAATGAAAGAGCTTTTATTCTAGAGGAAGACAAGGATGGAAGGAGACCCAAGGGAATACTGGGAGAGCCAGTGGAAGGAAGGAGCAAGGAAAGTGGGATGCTGATTATTTCAAACATTGCTTTCGGTAGTACCTAGAAAAGAAAAATAAAGGCAAAAATTCTCTTGGGTCAGCACTTACTACAGATACAACAATGAAATATTTATTGTTACTTATAAAAGCAGACAGGGTCAAGCCCAGGAGCCTACTGGTGTTACTAATGCATTGTCAATCTATGACCTGAGCTTCTGTGCAAATCTCAGCATCTCGTTCCATGGACTGAGATGACTTGGGAGGCCTGTAAAAATGGGAAGGAAGGCATTATTACCCAGCCTCTTCCGAAGCAGCAGTTGCTGACATTTCTATCAGCACCACAGTTGAACTACAAAAAGATTCTACCAATTCCCCCAGTAGCTTTAGTGTTTATAAGCAGGTAGTTGAGTGCTTTGTAGGCCTAAATGAATAAGCAGCCTAGTAATAATAAATGCCTCCATCTCCTAAAGCACTGCAAGGTTTAGACCATTAAGGCTGATAAAATCCATCAAGATTTCAGCATAAAAGAGGCTATATAAATTAAAACATTACCACACTCTACCTTCTTGTAGAAATCCTCCATTTCCTCTCTGAGTATGCCTGGCTTTTACTTGACTTTGCAATTCATTTTTCATGCAAAGGGCTTACAGAGCATCACAAACCCAGGATTACTGCCATTTCCAACAGGCAAGACAATGTTATCATCCCAATCTACACAAAAAATGCCTTGGTTCCTCTGCTCTTGTCAATACATTTCCTCATGTCAATGCTCTAAATTCCATGCCAACAACCTATGATCCCACAGGACAAGCAGGGGGGCAGGAGACAGACAAAAAAAGAAAGATAATACAATGGCAGACAGGAAGTGTTTCCAAAACCCATAAATTTCCACACACCTATCAGGAAGCATCGGCTCCTTATTTGCAAATCAGCTCTCTTCAAAGCAGCCTGCTGACATAATTTCCATCTATGCTGCATAGGAAGAGATCAGTTTCCATAGCAATTCCCGTCACTTTGTGCCCAGATGCAACACATGCTCCGTGTTCCCCGGCACAAAGCAGCTCCTCATCCATCACCAAGGAGGACACGGGCCTAGGTGGCAATGGCGAGCTGGCAGAGAATGGATGCAAACGGCAGATTCCCTCTCTTTTGTGCCCAACTTTAATCCAAAGTATGAATTCAGCCTTGCGATATATAGAGAGCAAAGGAAAATAGCAGGCTCAAGACAGACATCTAGGTTGCATGATGGGGTTTGTGAGTCAGCAAAATAAAAGCTTTTGCAGAGGAAGAGTTTTTCGTCTCTGTTCTGGTCTGGAGACTTCCATGTAAAATGTCACAAGACAGAGAGCTCTGGCATACAGAGGCCCTGGGCATCATGCAGCATTGGTCCTGCTTCAGCTATCAGTGCAGGAGGAGAAAAGGAAGAGGCAGTAGTTTCATTGGCTCTCCACAAGCAAGAACACAACCTCCCTCTTCCCAACACGTCAGCATCTTTCCTGTTTCCAGTGCTTTAACACTGCAGTACTTCACCTCTCAACCCGGGAAGACCCTAGAGAACCTTTTCCCTTTCACTCATTCAAGCCACAGTGAGGGAGACTGCCGAGGGACCAAGAGGCCTCAGCCCCGCTGGAGGCCCAGGGCAGCTCTTGGCCTGCAACAGGCTGAGTCCAGCCTAAGCAGAGCCCTGTAGCACCTGCAAAAGTGTTCCTGTCCAAAAATCATTCTCAGGGAATGCATGCACAGAAATCCAACGGCAAATACAAATATGTTCAACAATAAAAATGAATGAGGATGCATATCATCTGAAGAGAAGGTAGAAAAAAAAAAAGCTAAAATTACTTTAAAAAATAGTGCCACAGTCCCACTCCTTTTCATCTTTTCATAATATCACAGACCTCCTCTTTTCTGCACTTCTGACTTCCCAGAATGGGTTTCTACCTCTAGTTGCCCTCCCAGCAAGACAATGAAGTGTCTCAAACGGCCCAGCAGGCAGAGCCGGGGGTGTCTGGGTGCCCGCAGGCAGGGTGTCTACCAGCCTGTTGGTAAAAGAATGGGACAAACTTCCTGCACCCCTAACTGTTTAAAGTTGCGTAAACCCAACAGGTGTCAGGTTTTGCTGCAAGGAGCAAACCAGCAGCCCAGATACTCGGGAGGCTTGGAGGGTCCAGCTGTTCAAAGCAGCCCCAAGGAACAGCATTGCTGGCACCTGCAAGAGGCTAGACTGAAGAGAGCCCCCTTGCCCACAGCTTTCAGAGCAAGCACTGCCTTTCACATAGTTTACCACAATACACTGGACAACAACGGTTTCCTGAAGGTGGAGTTAAGAGGAAAATTTATCATAGTTTCCTTTCTACAGAAATTTTTCTTAAAGCAGAAGCATTTAACTGAGATGCTTACTCTGGCATCTAAAAAAATCCCTCTTGCCTCTGCCAATGCCTGTCCCGTATTCCACACCTTGACCCCTTGATTTTCTTCATGTTTTGCGAACAAAAGTCTGCAGCACACTGGCAGTGAAACTATGGGAACAGCACTACACACATGGTACTGCACATGTGAAAAAAAGCTGTTTAGGATTTATTAAACAAAACCGCCATACACCTGCTTCAGGTAACATCACTAATGCTTTTAACATGTCTTTCAGAAGCCCAAATTCTGGACGTGGTTGCCACACACAAGGCTGGGCCCAAAGTGTGGCAGGGTAAACAGACTGGAGCAACTCACTCGTATCACTGTACTGGTCTCTTCCATGAAGTCATGCTAGAAGTTGTTGGACACAGCGTTCTTTCCCTTCTCCTTTCTGTTTTCCCCCACCCTAGTTCATGTAGATGCTCGTTTGCTCTAATTAGATGAACATTTATCTCCTGACAGGACAGAGCTGGCACCACTACAATCATCCTTCTCTCCAACCCTATTTAAGCAGAGATGGTTGAGAAGAAGTGATTGCAGGCAAGTGAAGTCCTATTTCTCTGCTTCTTGCTGCCATAAGCAATCAATTTGGAGCAAAAAGTCCATCTTGAAAATGTCAAACAGAATGAAAAGAGACAAAAATCAAAAATGATCAAGCCCTTTCTCTGGATGCAGCCACTCCCCTGGGTTGTTCAAGCACAGCCGACAGCAGAGCTACAGGAGTCTCCCTCCCGAGCTGCCTGGTGCCGGGGGCCCCTCAGCCTCAAATTAATTGCCCCTCCCTCGCTCCCGCAGGTCAGAAGTAGGTGTTGGAGCATCGGCCCTGCCTACCAGGCAGCAGCATACCTTCCCTGTCCCAAATGGCTTCCTCCCCTCCACCAAGGAAGCAAAACAGCCACCACAAAAACAGAGAGACCTCGAAGGGCATCAGTGACTTCAGCTGAAGCGCAAGTGTTTCACAGCATGGCTAGCCTCGGGCCTGGAAGAAGCATTTTCCAGTAGCGTGACCAGACACTCCAGCTGGACCTTGCCTGCCCTTCCGAAATACGCCAGGGTGCCATCTTGCCAGGGTTATTCCTTCTCACACTACAGATCTAGGAGGTTACCCAGGGCAAGACAGGAGGCCTCGGCCCAGCATTTTTGTCATGGCCAAACACTCACTGAAATCCTGGACAGGAAATTGTTTAGAGGAAAATAATGGCCGTGTTGACTCAGGAACACTATTCTGCCGCAGCACTAGCATTAGATGAAACTAGACTGGTGGTACAGAAACACATCCATAGGACAGGGACTAAAAATACTTTCTGAAGGAACTTAGAGTGGTACCCTGCAGGTGTCCCATTCCAAAGGCTTTCTAAAGTGAGAACATCCTCTTCCAAAATGCCATTTGAAAATATTGCCAATACCCTCGTCTTTCAGAACCAAGAGGTTTTACAGGAAAACAGCAAGCCACAACCACCTCTAGCTCTACACCAGAAATAGCCTTGCGGGCTCGGATTGTTCTCAAATGCAGCAGCCTCCAGACCATCCAGTGGCCAGCTCTTTATGTATCAAACACTCATAACATCCACCTGCTCTAGACAGAAAACAATAACAAAAAAAAGCTTCAGCAAAGGATACGTTGTCTTCCTCCCTGTCATGATAGGTATAGTCAGATTCACGCTCCAATTCTATCTACATCTACCTACACCTCTCTGACTCATGAGATAGCGAGAAAATCTGGGTCAGAAATCTGCATGCGCACCCACGCGTCCAGTGTACCCTCTCCAGGGAGGAAATAAACCACCTCACCCTGAAAGCACCTCCGTCCAAATCAGATACGTGCATGCGAGCTCAGTGTCTAGCCCGTCACTTGGGAGAGAGCCAAGTGCGCTATGCAGGCTCCTTGAGCCACTCTCTCCCACAAACTTTGCGCTGTCGGGAGGAATGTGCACACCAAGGGACTAAATATGCCTGGCTCTTTATCTGAAGAGTAACTCTTTATCTGAATAATTGCTGAGATAAAGATGAATTTAAGACAATAATTCCTGCCTTAATTAGTGAGATTTGCAGAGGGTGAGCATAGGAGAGTTTTCATTGTGGGGAAGGCAAATCCAAAGCTCACATAGACAGCAAATAGCATAAACCAAAGACTTTCTACTGTCCTATGAACCCTAAAATAAGATGAGCTTTCTGCAAATTCAATATTCAAGGTTTGACCAGGCAGACCTACAACCACCACCGACCAAATCTCAAACCAGATCTGACCTTAGCAATTCGGGAGGCCAACTATATAATTACATCTCCTCCTCCTGAATTTAAAAGGAGCTTTTAAAGCAACACTGGCATAAAACAGGAGTTGAACATGGGCTGAAAGCCTTGGAAACACCAAAGATCTTACTTGTTTCTCATGAACAGTTTGGGCAGTCATTTCCTGCTACTGCCTTTCAAGATTTTGCATAAGAATCAGCATCTCTCAGCTCTTATCAGCTTCAAAGAGCTGTTAATTGCCTACATGGAGACAGAGACTTCAGGACATCTGACAGTCCCCATGACTGTGTAGAAACAAACCGAACGTGCAGTGGCATCTTTCCTTGCAAAATCCTTTCTCTTCCACTCCAATAGTGAAAACCTTTCTCTAGCTCCAAGACCGTAAGAAGGAAGAAAAGCTCTAAGGCCAGTCATACATCAAGGCAGTTCAATCCCTGTCAGATCTTGTTCTTTCAGCAAGTGTTACTAGTTGGTGACCACCGGCTAGAGTTACCACTACGGGCTAAGCTACTTCCCTGTGCCTTAGAGGGGCCAACATCACTCGCTAGACCTTCAAAGGAAATTCATGCCACTCTCACTCAGGAGCTACAGGCAGCAGGACAACATATTCTACAGTACAAGCCACCAATGAATTCTGCTGGAAGCAGGAATTTCAGCAGCAGCATGAAATGCTCGAGAATATATGCAAATACAGAGAATTCTACTGAATTAAAAAAATAGGGCATTGAATTTGCTATTCATTTTTGTATTTAACTCAATACTGACCCCTACATATGAATGCTTCTTCCCCATCACTACTTTCTCGTGCCTCAATAGACTTTCTAGTCAACAGTGCAAAAGCACCAAAACATAGGTCCAAAACAGCAAATCAGTCCACCTGCTATAAAGACTAACAGTCCAAGAAAAGGGCTCTGAATGGGCCTCCTACCAAAGCCTCTGTTCGCATCTATTAGTCCACACGTGAGGAGTAAGGAGAAGAAAGCCAGCAACACTTACGCAAGGCATGCCACTCATCCTGGCGGATTGTCTTGGTGATGTTGTAGGTGAGGTTCTTGGGAATGGTCGCTGAGGAGTAGTGGTACTTGATGTACGTGCACCGCTCAATTGCTCCTGGGAAGGGCAAAAAGCACAGGAGAGAAAGCGCTGTTAAACGGAGGCAGCATGTGTTCCCAGCTGTAGACCAGATGGACTTAACAACCAAAAGCAAAGGCTGAGAGCAAAACACTCCCTACCATCAACTCGCTGTGACAGCCAACGCCGTCTGCGGCCCACGACAGACACCAGCCCCACAGACACAAGCTACGTGTACAGTAAACTCATACGAACTTGTGACACATTAAAGGTTTCACAGTGTCTGCCCAAGTGTCTGGTATCACAAGATATATGTGAGATGAGTCGCTCCTTCTTTTATTTTTTTCCCTGGACTGTGAGCTACCAGGATGACTACTAGCATATACCTAGCAGAAACTGTAAATTCATACCCTATTTTACCCTGTAGTAATGCATCTCAGTGCCCACACTGCAGGAGATACGCAAAGCACACGTTTGATCTTTCCTTCGGCAATAAAAGCACAGCAGAGCAGACATCATTTATATTTATAAAGAATGATTTTCCAGACCCCCTTTAATGTCACAGAGAAGCAGCACTAACAGAAGCATACATGACAGGTTACGACATGTCTCTAAGGTACCCAGACACTTCACAGGAGGCTGTTTTGGCACCCCTGAACAAAGAACCTCTGCCTGTAACACAAATGCCTGGAATTGGCAAACTTTCTCCCTCTTAGGCAAGATTTCATCTATAGTCTATGAAAAAAGCATCATGTGCTGATACTCTGTTTTCTGGTCAATTCATTCCATTTTCTTTTCATAGCCACTTTCCTTCTTGTGCAATAATTCTACCATGAAATCCTGATCTGCTAGCATTTCTGCAGTTAGTGGCCTTAAAGAAATGGGTTTGGCATAGCCAGAGGTTTCCATAAATCCCATCCTGGCAAAGGTTTGCACCTGGTCAGAAACCTATGAGCTCAACCTGTCTTTCATTGCTGGAAAGACAGCAAGGTCTCCTAGATCCCTTTGCCAGCATCCTCATTACCACTGACTGTATTAGACCCTCACTAAGCAGTCAGGATCACACTCAGTGATCATGAAAGTCAGTTCTGCATTAATGCTATGGAACTTCAGATTGGGTCTTTAATAAATAAGCAGGCATCTTTAATGTGGTTGGCCACAGTGTTTGATACTAGCTACTACTGGTCAGAAAGGCAACTTTGCTGGAAATGCTTTTATGAATTAAAGTATATTGAGATGCACTCAACAGAATAAATTAAATGAAGTAATGAAGTATATAAATAAGAATGAGAAAATTATATACCAAGAGGCAGGTAGAGAATACTCTCTGTCAGCCTAAAGTGAAAAGACAGCCTCAAAAGCCCTATGTCTACAGCTATAAGGGATTAAACGTTTTGACGCCTCTAGAAATACAAGTTTCTGCCTCAGCTTGTAAAACAGTAGTTAACTCAAATTTAGAGCATACACCACCAGTTCACAATGTGCAGGGGGAAAATGCAACTAAATTATTAGTTACACCCCAGTCCAGTAGCATCCTCCAAACTTAGGGCAGTGCAAACATTGGAGGTCCTCATTGTTTGCTTCTCCTGAGCATTCCTCACATTCTGCCTTTGACAGCAATTAGATTAGACAAAGCCAAATATTATAGGGGAAAAAGGCAAAATATTTACATATGTATCCGCCTGCCCTGACAGCGTGATGGGCTTCTGTGTGAGTCTGCACCATCTGGGCACCAAATGTACGCCCAGAATTAAAGTTTCAAACCAAGAATAGTATTTAAAAAAAGAAACTCAACATGAAGAGCGCTTTAAACCTCGCACAGACACACTCCCCCAAAATTGCAACCTTCACTGTAATGAACTTAATGTCTTCATATTGCTTTTCCTACCTCCTTTTGTTCAGCTGCCTTCATGATTCAGAACCATTGGCAAGATGATGGAAAATGCTTTATTTGTCAGAAAATAATCTTTAAATTATCAGATACCTGCCTAGGGAAAGGATTTATCTGGAACAGGAGACAGGAACAGAGAGCCAAGATTCAAAATAAGATAGCACAGAAAAAAGGAAGAAAAACCTATAAATATATATGTAGAGTTTATATCTTATATGGAATCCTATCAAACTATTCAAATTCTATCTAAGAATCTACAGAATCCTACACACACATATATACACATATCCTATAGGATAGGATTTCTTAAACAAAATAATCAGTAGAAAGCTCCTCCTCTAACATGGAAAGAGGCTAATTTCTAGCTAGGTCCACAGAACTTCCACCCTTACTATAAATCCTCTTGGCAACACAGAGGACTCTTCACCACTCCATATCATCGAGTCCAATTGTAAACCCTTCAACCCATGTCCCTAAGCGCCTCATCTTCACATTTCTTGAATGCTGCTGGGGATGGTGACTCCACCACGGCCCTGGGCAGCCTGTTCCAGTGCTTCACCACTCTTTCCATGGATTTTTTTTTTTCCTAGTATCCAACCTGAACCTCCCCTGGAGCAATTTGAGGCCATTCCCTCTTATTCTATTGGTGGATATTCTGGATAAGAGATCAACCTCCACCTCACTACAACCTCCTTTCAGGTAGTTGTGGAGAGCAATAAGGTCTCCCTCAAGCCTCATCTTCTCCAGACTAAACAATCCCAGCTCCCTCAGCCACTCCTCATAAAGCCTGTGCTCCAGCCCCTTCACCAGCTTCGTTGCCCGTCTTTGGACATGCTCCAGCACCTCCATGTCTTCCCAGTAGTGAGGGGCCCAAAACTGAGCACACTATTCCAGGTGCAGCCTCACCACCACCGGGTACAGGGGGATGATCACTTCCTGGTCCTTCTGGCTACACTGCTCCTGATACCAGCCAGGAGGCCATTGGCCTCCTTGGCCACGTGGGCACACTGCTGGCTCATGTTCAGCCAGCTGTCAACCAGCACTCCCAGATCCTTTTCTGCTACTCGGCTCTTCAGCCACTCTGTCCCAGGCCTGTAGTGCTGCATGGGGCTGTTGTGAACAAAGTGCGGGACCCAGCCCTTGGCCTTGTTAAACCTCATGCAGTTGGTCTCAGTCCATTGATCCAGCCTGTCCAGATCCCTCTGCAGAGCCTTCCTACCCTCAGGCAGATCTACTCTTCCTCCCAGCTTGCTGTCGTCTGCAAACTTGCTGGCGTCGCACTCAATCCCCTCATCCAGATCATCGATAAAGATATTAATGAGGACCTGCCCCACCACTGACCCCTGGGGAATACTGCTTGTGACCAGGCACCAGCTGGATGTAACTCCATCCGCCACGACTCCTGGGCCCAAACCTCCAGCCAGTTCTTCGCCCAGTGAAGAGTCCACCTGTCTAAGCCATGAGCTACCAGCTTCTCCAGGAGAAGGCAGTGGGAGACTGTGTCAAAGGCCTTACTGAAGTATAATTAGATCACATCCACGGCCTTTCCCTCATACACTAGGTGGGTCCTCTGGTCATAGGAGATCAGGTTGGTGGGGCAGGACCTGCCTTTTCATGAACCCAAATCCCTGATTCCCTGGTTGTCACGCACATGCTGTGCGATCACCCTCCAGATGATCTGCTCCATAATTTCCCCAACACCAAGGTCAGACTGACAGGTCTGTAATTCTCCCTCAACTGGGACCTCCCCTGTTGACTAGGACTACTGATAGATGATAGAGAGTGGCTTTCTTTTTAGCTTAGTTTGCAAAAAAGCAAACTACAGAATGCTTGAGCTTCACATTTGGTTGCCAGATAGCATCACTGTAGTGTAACCTGTGCCTTTATTGGACTTTGTCTGCTAAAGGAATGAGACAACTGAAAATGTGTAACTTCTGGAGATATAAAGGGCAGATTATAATTTGGCTCTGATTTCCATCTAGAGGTTTTGCACCTTCACACATCGCTCCAAACTGGAAGAAATAGCAGCAATGTGGTTAAGGCTAAGGTTGTTGTTTCCAAAAAAAAAAAAAAAGGTACACTGTTTCCAGAAAAATACCTGCTGTCAGGTTGAGCACTCAGCTCTGTCATCCTGGATTGTAACAGCACATCAGGTGGTAGGACAGACCTATCTCCAAAGCATGACCTGCAGTAGGCCCACTTGGCATGTGGTGTGCCTTACTGCACTGGGCTGCTGTTCTAGCCAGGTACCAGAGTGCAGTGTAGTGTACCACGCTGGTAAAACAAGCAGATGTGGTAGAGCCTCAAATCACAGTATCTACATCAATGTCTAATCCAAATTATAGAGCACGGGATTAAAGCAAGGGATTCTGATTATGGAATTAGAGTGAGGGGTTGAGATAGGGAATTAGAGGGAGGAATTTTGAGTCAGTGATGTTTAAAGTCTGTCCTGAACTAAGACTACGAGTGCAGCCACACTAGCTGAACAGTAGTTGAAGTACAGGTATATTTGAATGGTAAATTCCATGATCATCTCCTTTCCAGCCACAGCATTTTTCCCCCTACAATGTTCCCATCTCCACACAAAATGTTGACTAGTAGCAAACTAGCATGATGACTCCAGCCAGAAGCCTGCCACTGTCAATAAAGAAAGCGTTTTTCAGTGCAGACACCTTCTTCTTCCCCCACTTTTCTAAAGTATCAAGCGTGGCCACAGGACACTCTGAACAGGGCTGATCAGAGCACTGAAGCAGTACAGGGGATCCACCTGTACCTGAGGGTCTCTTTTCAGATCCTTGTCCAATATAGTCCCCCAGGTCAGATAGAAAACAGTGCTCCAAGTTTTTTACTCTCCTCTGAAGCACTAAGCATAGGTTCACTGCTGGAATTGATAATTCTAGTGAATCTTAGTCTTTCAGGACTCAACAGTACAGTCTAATCCAAGCTACTGGGCTCAAGGGGATAAATGGGTTAAGTGTAACCGTCCATGACATGCCAGAACTCAGCCTGCCTGATCTAACGGGCCCTTTTGGCTTTAGACTATTAAACCTCCTGTGAACACAGAGTAATATACTCCAGGGAATGCAGTTCAGGATATTTTAGAGCTGACTTCTATTAATTTCCAGCACTTAAGCTACCTCAGACTCTAGAAAACCAATGACTGCCAAAAGGAACATGCAATTGCCTTCATCTATATGACTGCTGTAGGTAGAAGCAGGCAGGCTGTTACCGGGAACCTCAAATTTGCAATGGGTCAAATTGGCATAAAGTTTATTATTGCTTGGAACTTCAGTGTGCATTCCTGATCTAACCTGCTCCCACATATGGAGAAAACCTGCTCTGGTGAATTAATGCAATTTCATTAGTGTATATTTGGCTATAGGGGAGAATTAGCCTTTGAAACTTACAGAAAAGGCTTCAGAAAAGGCTACAGAAAATCAGCAAAAGGATGAGTCTATAGTACATTCTCAAACTTTCTGACACCTCCTTATTTACACTGCAGAGAAGCATGACTTTGAGAAAACTAGTTTTAAGCCCCTCAAACATTCAGTTCTGGAGTCTGCAGGGAAAAACAATGTAGTCACTGCAGCACAGATCAGAACTGCTGGTCTGCTAGACAGTCCTCCAACTTATGGAGGTGCCTCCAGGCTTCAACCCTGTCTTGAAAACACCAAATCCAACTGCAACTTAGTGAGCTCTGCATTTAGCTCAACTGACTTGGTATTGGTAGAGCTAATCAGTGAGCACGTATTTTTGCATGCACAGCAGTAGCACGTGGCTGGCCCCAAAAAACACGAAGTACCCCCAGAGCTACTCCACTGACAGGTGCAGTATATTCTGTGTTCCTTGCACAGAAGGGAAAATTTTCCTCAAAGTTCTAAAACTGGCTGATGTCGTCAGATGAAGCACCAAAAAAGATATGAGCAGAAAGATGGAACTAAAAACGCTCAGAGCAAAACTTGGCTAGCATCAGCACAGCTGCTCTAAAACTGGGAAGGATTAAGCAGATTTAACTCAGAGTTTGGCATCCACGTGCCAGTAAAATTTAGATGCCAAGTAAAATGAAGACAGGGAGAGGAGAGTTAGCATCATCCAGAGCGGTTAAATCTCTGTGTTGATCATGCCATCCTCTTACTGTTCCACCTGCTTGCTCAGATTCTCTTCTGTCACTAGAGTTCTGCTCCATACTATCACCTTGTATAGTATTTCCCTCTCATCTTCATTACAATGTAAAAAAGATTCTTGAACTGTGCTATAGCAGGAACACCACCCCAAAAGGTCAAGAAATTCCATTCTATTCTCTTTTCAAAACTAACCTGCTGTTCTGGACTTAGTTCAGTTGCCAGTGAAACTTTGCTCCCTCTGTATTACTATGACCGAGAAGGAGATCTAGTAGTGAGACCTCAAATTGGCTCGTGATGCAGGTTGCCAAACTGTTCTCCCGCTGTAGGCTGAAGAGGGCTGCGACCAAATGCAGGGGAAGATCAAACAGCTGGTATCCCCCCTACATTTGCTCCAGTGAATAAACTTTCGTGGCTTCTAGGGACCCAAGAGTTTGTCCTGCACTATGACCCTTTGCTGCAGTCCTCGGGTAAGAGCTACCAGGACTCAGACAACTTTGGGGAGCCAGCAGTTCATTTATTCTGGATGGACTATGGCAGCCAATCAAAAAACTTCATAGCAGAGCGACCCCGATGTGACAGGAAAGCCTTGGTTTCTGTAATGTGCAAAGATCTGAAACCAGCTGATTCCCATTCTTCTCCCGTAGAACGTACAATGATTTCTCAGGAGCCAACTGCAAAGCTACCATTTGTTTTATTACGTTCCCTGCCAAGGCTTTTGATATCGTGAGCTTCCTCTCAAAGACTGACATAGATGTTCTGAGACTTGGCCACCTCCAGGCAGCTTTTCCTTCCTCTGTGTTGTAGATACCTCTGGATGAACTGCTCAGAGCAAGCAATTTATTCCGCAAAAAATCACCCTTTGTATTTGTGCTGGCTTTAATTTTTACAAATCTGTTTTTGAGAATTACTACACAAACATTTCCCAGTTTAAAAAAAAAAAAAAATCTTAGCCTCTGGCTTGCAAACTGCATTAACTGCATGTATTTGCTATTCATTTTGAGAAACTGCTTTCTCTACGAGACACTGCCTTAAACCCGTGGTTTGGTTACAGCTCCCTTACCGGCTGACTGCAACCACACTAAACAGAAAGAAGACAGAGCGTGATCATTTAGCCTCTGGTTTTCTGAGGACAGTGAAACCATTTGTAGAATATGGACAGAGAACATTTAAAGTCTTTCTCAGCATAACGTTTCAGTCAGGTTTTCAGGGGCTATAATGCTGTTTAAAGCTAGGATCAGGTTACACAAACCAATTATATGTGGTATATGCACCTGTTAGGGCTCGGTTCTCAAAGTCTCCTCTCCACTGCAGAAAGTTGACTGCTAAATTGTGCTAGCATTTTATACTGCCTCCAAACCAGTGCTGGCCATTTAGGCTGGCACAATTTAGGAAGTGGTTGTCCGCAGCTCTATGTCCTGCCCTAAGTCTCCTAAGTCATTTTGTGTGAATCACCAGAACTCCTGTGTAGGCATCCTTAGGGTAGACAAGGTTGTTACATTTCCAGCTTGCATTAACTGGTCGAACTAAGCCCTGGAGAAAGCTAGGAGAAAATAGGCTCTACCTTGACCAGCTGCTACCACAGAATTGCAATCCAATATGCTGATTAGTTAATGAACTCATGATGAGCAACAATATTTTCTTAATTTTCTTAAAGGCAAAGACTTCATTAGAAGGTATTGCAACACACTTAACAGGATCATTTCAATAGCTCTGGAGTAAAACAAACTGAGAAAGTATGTTATATTTTTGTCCAGCTATAAATATTTTAGTGCCAAAAATGTATGAGCACTCTTTTGCATGAATTGTGGAATTACTTCGGTTGGAAGGTCCCTCTAGAGGCCATCTGGTCCAATCCCCTGTTTAGAGCAGAGACAACTTCAAAGTTAAGACCAAATTTAAAGATAGCTCAGATTGCTTAGGGCATTTAAACTTGACCGGACAAGGCCTTCACGAAGAGATGCACATCTCTGAACAATCTGCTCCAACATTTGACCACCTTGATTATGAGCATATTTTCCTAATATCTAATCAGGTCTTCCCTTGATGCCACATGAAAACCCAGAATACTAAAATACCTAAGGGTAAAGGTCTAAAAAAAAAAAAAATCTAGAAATAATATGCAAATAACAGCACCTTAATCAACATGTCTAGTGAATATTCATTAACTCATATGCATAAATAGAAGCTAATGTTCTAATTACTGGAGCTCAAGATAGATTTTCAGCCACAGCATGGGCCAGACTTCAAACAGGAGATCCTATTTATTCCTGGCTGGCTCCCGCATTGTCCTGAGTTGGGGTTCACAAGGCTCAGACAGCAGGTTTTGTTGTTATTTGTCCTAGATTAATCATGCATCATGAGTACACCTCTGAAAATGCTGCCCTGATCACGTCATGTTTACTTACCGTGCTTTGGTTCATACCATGTACTGTAAAACCATGCAGCGGTCTATATTTTTCACAAATAAAATTGAATTAGATGTTTCCCTGCTTGAGCAGGAAGGTTGGATGAGATGATCTCTAGAGGTCCCTTCTAACCTCAGCCATTCTGTGATTCTGTTTTCTCCAACTGCTAATGGGAATTCATCTCACAGGACCAGAGCACAGCCAGTCTGAAGTAATGCTACCAAAGTGTGCAGAAGAAATCTGACATTCAGATCAGATCCTCAGCACAAATTTTGTTTATATATTTTTGGTTTTATTTTTATAATCCTCCTCCACTGTCTGACACTATTGCAAATGTAAATATAACCTATGCTAGGTGCTGTGTCTCTACAGTTAATTATCCTAGTAAGGGCTGCCAAAGGAAATTCAGCCCTAAGGGACCATAAGTCTAGAAAAGCAGCCTGAAGAGACTCTTCATCCAGCTAGACGCTTGATCTCCCGGGTTGGAGAGGTGTATGGAGCAACCACAATGCCATGAGCAGTACCACAGCAAGAGACACAGACCTGCGGTCAGCTTCTGTAGAGCTGCAATTGCCTCCCTCCTAATGCAGTGGAAGTGCTGAGGTCCCTGGTTTCTTAACATGCTCTGGCTAGCCATGCTCATAAGTATAGGTAGATAATGGGTGTTGTGTTGTTCAAAGTGAATTTTTAAAATGGTGTGGGGAGAGGGAAGGGGTAGGACAGGCTTCAACAAAACCAGGAGAAAAATGACTTGAGATCAATCGAGAAGTTTTGCACAGAATAAGACATATCTGCAACCAATTTTGACACTTTAAAATTCAAAAATCTTCAGTTAAAGATGAGAAGAGCTTATTTTGAGAGTTCTGAAACACTGACACTTTTCTTAACTATATTTTTTTCCAGCTGAAATTGTCTGCCATGTTAGATCAAGTTTCACAAGTAGTTCTGCTCCCTTGCAAACTATCTATCTGCTTCAGAACTAATTTTCTACTTTAAAAAAATGACACTTCAGTCAACTGTAGTTACACAGCGTGGTTGTAAATATTTTTATAACTTCCTTGCTTGGTAAAATGCAAAACGGCTGCCAGAAAGTCAGTGGCTAAGGCGTGTTTCAATAGCGAGATCTCAAAGTGTGCTACCAAAAGTTGCTTTGTGTCTTGCTGACCATCAGAAAACAGTGACCAACACAAGTTCCAGCACGCTCTTAAGATTACCTCATCCTTCATTTTACCTAAACGGAAAGCTCCCTTGTATTGCTGTAAGTTGTCAGCCACTGAAAAGATAAGGTATTCATAAAGATAAATATTCCATCCCTGAAGTGGCACATATCCAACAGATACATTACCCAAATGTATGCCTCAGATTTTAATTAGGAAAGTGAGCAAGGATTTCTTTGGAGTGATGAGTAATATCTTTCTGCTCTTTTCTCCAACTTTTCTTTTACAGTCAAGCTCGTTTCATTTCCAAATAAAGATACTTGGTACCTCAGCTTAAGAAATTTTGCTAAACAATGGTCAGCTGGCAAGAAAGTCTTTAAAAAAATCCAATGTAAACATATAACATCAGAGGTCATATATATCTATGTGCAGACAGAGGCAGGATTCTGGATAACGATATGCCATTCCTATCCTTCCCGTGTCATCTGGCATGAAAGCTCTCAGCTCACTCTTTCCATAGTGATCCATTAGATCACCAGACATTGAAGAAGACTAAAAAAAAGATTCCTAGTGCACATGTAATGCTGGCAATCCATGAAGCTTATGCATCTACACCCTCTCCCAGCTTTTTCATATATGGGCTGTTGGTTAATCAGACTCCATGCAAGGACTTCTGAAAGAGTTGTCTTCTTTCAAATTAGACCACTGACGTTTTAATTTCCACTTCCCTGTCCACTGAAATATCTAAATTTCCTTTACAATTACCATCCGAGTAAAGAGAGATGTGCAGGGCTTGTGCATGCATTGAACAGATAGTTAAATTTGCAGAGCAGAGGGAAGAGAAAGAGCCTGAACAGCTTTCGCCAGGCCTGCTCTCCACATGCTCTGTGCATATCCGAGCAAATGGCAGCTTGCTTAAAGCATTCAGCTGGCAGAGGGATAAGTATTCCACCCATGGTAAGAAGAGAATCCAAGTATAAGACCAAAAGCTGAATTTGCATTGGAAAATGATGAGCTCACGCTTTCTCTGCAGGGACCAAGAAAAGGGGGCTGGCAAGGAAGCTGGAGCAAGACGATGGTTATGAAACACGTTTCTTTTTTTTTTTTGTTTCAGCTATTAATAACTGCCTCCAGGCCACAGGGCACTTGAAAAGAGGAAGGCATCTCCTTGCTTCTATTAATCTTTTTGTCCACCTCTTTGCATTGGGCTGGCCACAGGGGAGAGGGAAGCAGAGCACAAATGAGAAACTAAGGAGGTTAAAAGGGCTACAAAATATTTGCTCCTATTTGTTTGGAGACAGAAATTAAATGATCAATAAAAAGTCAGAGAGACAGCAATTGCCAGTAAGAACTCACCGGCAGCCCAAGAGCTCACAGAGTGAAGCAGCATCTCAGCACTGCTGCGTAGCCACAGAAAATGCCATGGGCATTCCCTAGGAGCACCAAATGGAAAGCTACCAAGTTACCATCACGTTTTATGAAGCTACACGATTCCATACAGCAGTTTTATCAACAGCAATGATTACTATCAGCTTCAGTCAGAAAACTGATTACAGGTTAAGTTTTCTCCCTATTCCTTAGTTCCTACACACAATTCCTTTATCTGTTGGACTCAATTCAGATCTACCCACACTGGTATGTCACTGATTGTCCTCATGTTAGTATTGATTTCATACCAAAGTATGTCTAACTCCAGTAGAATTATTGCAAGATACTGCTATGAAACTTGATATCATCGAGTCAGCCATGAAAAGTATTTCAGAGGGATGTCAAGGAAGCAAGGTCCCAGACCCTCCCTCGCTTCCCCTCCCCTACTGCTAACCTCAGTGAAAATCTGCAGTCTCATGCAGCGAAATCTCAGGATGCCTGTCTCTGTACCTTGGAAATCTAGCTTATACGCTGCTCCACAAAGCCAATGTGCCTTTCTATGCAAAGTCCTCCTCCTTCTCTGCTAAAGTGATGGGGACATAAGCGCCTGGCTCCACAAATTACCAAGCTGATGGAAATTCTCGGCAACTGTTCTTGCAGCACTTCAACCTAGTGTTCAAACAGCAGAAATCACAACATGGCAAGGAAATATTCGTGTGCTCTGCAGCCCACAGTAGGGAACTATAGTGTGCATTAATGTCTCAGCTCCTCTCCCAGAAGATCACACTTAGTCTCAGCATCATTCAGTACCCTGAAGCAACCTCTCTCAAGAAGATCACTTTCCTAAACAACGTTTGTTGATTATGCCCTATGCCTGTATGACAATGGTTTTGCATGATTTTGCCCCCCACCTGCTCTTGAGGGAAATTCCACAGGTGTCACTTGAGTATAAGTTGTAGTGGGGAAAAGCAAGAGAGGAGAATGAGGTTATTCCAGGTTTCATGTTAAATACTCACAGGAATCAGACTAAAGAGACTAGTTTTTAGACGGACTTTCCTATTTTTCCAATGTCTTAAGAACTGACACATGAGAAAAAGTATTTTGCTTTTAGGCCACGGTTAGGTTACAGTTTCTAAACTCATCATTATAGCATGCAAAAGGTGGCTTAGTTTGTACTAAACATTCAGAAGGTACAATGCTGTTTGGGTGGATCTCCTTTGGCACATTTTAAGCAAAGGTAGCTATGGAAACTAGAGGATTACAGGATGGCATTTCCAAAATAACTATAGGTGGCAACTAGCACACCAAAGAAAGAGGTGTAGAAAGAATCCAAGATCAGCTTTTCAGCAAGGTGTTTTTTCCCCCATTCATAAGAACAGAGGATGGAGGAAACCTGGCACTCTGCCCATAATCTGCTCTTTCAACCTACTACACACTGAGCCTGTAACTTTCTTTGCTGATAAGTCAGACTGACTGTTCCTGTCCCCCTTCAGGAGTCTACCAAGTCTTTAAAACTGCAAACCAAAGACAGAATATATTCTCTTTGATTCAAAGACTTCTTTCATAGTAAGTGTCCTTACCTTCTGGACTCCCTAAAATTCACTATCATTCTTTGTTCTGTCCCAATGCTAGTTCTTCTAGTAAGTGTTAGGGCAGTGTTGTTGAGAGGTGTTTTCAAGACCTCATTTAGTGCAGAGTTTTCTCCAAAAAGAAGGTGCCCTACAGTTAAATGTACCTACATAGTAAACTGGAAGATAAGATCATTCCCAAAAAGGGGATGGTCTTTCCATGAGGCTGATTGTATCTCTTGACCCATTAGCTCTAGGAAGTAAATGTCTGCTCAGCCTGATACAACTTAATGGACACACTAAAGTCACCTTAAAGTAAACCCTGGAAATGTTTACTGGTGAGCAGAGGTAATGAAATTATAAAGGTGGCCTGTAAAAGGAATCTAAGGTAAGAAATAGTTTCATGTTCGGACCGTGCTCTTTCCCTGTAAAGCCATTCTCCAAATTATTCTCACAGAAAGTATTAACTGGTGAATGAATGGCACAACTAGAGATGAAGGGAGCAGAAGGTAAAGATGATGAAAAAAAGATCTGAGAAATACACTGTGAAATCCAAGACGAGGCAAAGCACAGCTTGGTCATTTTAAGGCCCGGGAGGCACAGATATTGTTAATCTTTTTTCAACTGTCTGATATCATAAGTGGTTTCTTTTTGCAGGTTAAAATGATTTTTGAAGGATTTGGAAGGGAAACTTGGAGGATGTGATCAAAAAAAAAAGATTTCTTCAAATGACTGGTCTGTGCCCTTATCTACCCAACAAGACGCTTTGCAATACCATCAGATGCCCTTGTGCCCAGAAAGCTTAGATAATGAGAGTGCTTCTTCACCAAAAAATGATTCACCAAAAGTGAATTATCATAGCATTTGCTGCTAGCAGAAAGTTCTGGCAGCGCTCACAAGTGTATTTAAGTTGGCAATTCAGGGCTAGCTTCTCAATGCTGCTACAGATGCTCTGCATCAAATGAGCAATGCAAGTGTTTCAGAATGGGTAAAAGCAATGAAAGGTAATTGCCCTTGTATGGATATCGCTGCAGGCAAGCTCCAGAGGCAGCTAACTTCCAAGTGTTTTAGCCAAGATAAGGCCTCATCAAGGTTTGTGACATTATTTTATGTCATAAGATATGCCATTTAATATAGAAAAGTAATGGAAGCCAGGCCAGGTGATATCACAGAACAGCAACATGAAGTGTAAAAATAAAGCGTAAACACTCTTGTCATTTGGTGCAGCTAACCTACCGCTTCCTAAAGCATGATATCACATTAGAGGGCCACAGTATGAAAATCTCCTACTTATTGCCATGTCAGACACTTGTCAGACAGATTCTGCATTTCTGCATAAAGTTAGGAACCCTTCTAGAAAGAGATGCTTTAAAATGCACAATTAACCATTAGCAAACAGAACTATACTGATGACAACAAAAAGTGTTTTCCAAAAGGCCCGTATCTACCTCTGAAAATGTGTCACCATCCATCTTGTCCTACAGCCCCTACATTTAGGAGCTCAACAGGCTTCCAGTGAAGCTTTATAGATGTAAATGTTGTTTAGTCCTTGATGATTCAAGGACCTGCTTTATGATCCTCACCTCCACAGGGAGGTCAACCACATTCCAGAAAATGTCAACATACAGAAAGGAAGGGGTCAGAAGGAAAACACTTCCTAACAGTTTTCCAGCTACAGAAGACTGCTTGAAGTTCACGCTGGGACTTCCCTCAGTTTATACCATAGCTTTGCATTTGGAGAAAAAGGGCTATGGAAGCAGGCTTTGAATCAGAATCCATCAACTTTTTTTTTTTCATCTTTGCTCTTAGTCTAAGTTGTAATAAATGCTTGTCTCAGTAGCACCTCGTAGCACCAGATGGGACAGAGGTTCTCCTAAGCCAGAATGCTCCATAATATATTGAACAGAACCTGTGCCCTGGAGGACTTCTGCTGCTCCGATTTTGTACACTCCACTCCAATCTAATTGCTAATTCTGTTTAAAAAGTGAAAATGATTCTTTAGCTGTAATGTTCAATTTTAGAAGTTATTTAATTTTGATTCAGCATCCTGTGTGCTTCTGGGCTCCTATTTATCTGTGCAGTTAATTCTGAATTGAAGTGATTTTATTATGAACTGTTGCTTTATATTAATTCTATTCTTACTATTTTAATTACTACAGTAGCAGTACCTTGCACCTGCACAATATTTTTTCGTAAGGTATCAAAACATTTAATAAGGGCAGTATAGTTGCCCAGTATTAAGCTATATGTTTTCAAAAGTCAGGTCTTCATTTCCCATTTTTGCTCACCAGCTTGTAGACAGCGCAATCATTTGCAGTATGTCTGGACACAAATCTTACTCCATCATTAAACTAGGTGCAAATTATTTAAGAGATAGCATACCTATTTTCCCTTCCAAATACCCTATTTAAAGGTAAAGCAGTAAAAACAATGGACAGTGAATACTCTCTGCTTGCCCACGTCAAAGTTGGGCCCAGCAGCTTCCTAAATGATGGAATTCCTACACTAAAATCACCGTATGGCTTAGGAAAAGGATTGGGCAGACGCTAACCAAAAAAAGAATTAATTCCATTTTGTTCTGAGGATGTATGCAGCATCTCAGAGGCTCTAAAGGCATGAAGCTTCAACTCACAGACTACAGTATGAGGTGAAGAAGATCCAGGATGATTCTTAACATACCCCCAGTGGGCCATCAGCCATTCTGATGAAGGGTACAAAAAGAACATGTCAACTTAATGGAAAACATATTCTTTGGAAAACATTCCAATTTATAAAAATATGCCATTAGCTTCGTTCATATCCCCTGGGGTTTTGCAATATCAGGTTTAATTACAACAATTGTGACAAAAAGTCATAGTAAGGAAAGATGGCTGCAAGCTGATCTTACTAAGAGATTCCAGCCACTGGAGTAAAAGCCAAACGCAGCTCTAGGAGGGGACTGAAGTGCAGGGTCAATGAGCAAACTGTATTCAAATTACTCACAGCAAGGAACTTCCAAACCCTGCATAACTCAAAGGGTATATGAGAGACTTAAGGTGGCAGGTGCAAGGCTGGCATGTAGCAGTATTCCCAGGATGGGACGAGTTCAGAAGGAGAACCAAAATAAAACTGGTCCCACACCACACTGGAAACTCCATGAGAGAAGACAAATGCAAAGCAATAAAAAAAATTATTGCCCTGAATTGTCATATAATAAGCTTTCTTGCTGTAATTAAGTAAATAAAGAAGCAACACGATCATGGCCTCCTCCAGAAACTTAGGAGTTTCCCTACAATGCCTAGAGGAAAAAGAACCCAAGCGCACATGGTTGAGAGGATGAGCATTACAGCACTTGAAGCTGAACCAGTGTGCAGAGAATAACAAGAAAAGGGGCCGAGAAGCACACGGCTCTGAAAGAAGAGGAAAGAAAAAGGGAAAACAAAGTAGTCCCATTTCTGCAGTAGATTTTTACTGAAAACATTTTCTTACAACTTGAATTCACTTGCAAGAATGGTGGGTATTGCACCTTAAACAGCATTTCAGATAATATCTGCAGTCAATAACTGCTAAGTATAGAGATAACCATTCTAGGTACAGTGACACAGGTTTGGTAAACTACTCCAATCTTGGCATGTCAGAAATGGAGCACCTTGAACTTGCATGAATATGACGCCAAAAACACAACAGAAAAGTCTTTCCCAGGAGCATGCACAGGACCAAGACTGCATGTCAGTGCCTCAAAATGCATTACACTAAAGAAAGTATAGCTTGGCAATATAGAATCCCAAAAACTTAATAAGGATTTTTCCAAAATCAGTGAGAGCAAAAATGGATCAGAAAGGGAGAATCCCTCAGCACTTGCAAAACAGAAATTTCTAGGTATTACTTCCCAGCCTCCAATGAATTTCTTTTCTACAAATAGCCAAAGGGTCCAAAGCAGGAACAGGGGTAATAATATTCATAGCCTTTCAGCTATGGAAGAAGGAGGTGGCTATGAAATTACATGCCAATAAATTACTTTTAAAGAAAACAATTCCCAGTAGAATCCCACGTTATACGGACTATAACATTTAAGAATGCTTAGGTTATTACCAAAACAAAGGAGCAGGAGAGAAAATGCCTTTATTCTCCACTTAGATTTTCTCCAGACTTATTGATGTTTCTACTGTATTTCAGCAGTGCTGTGGTAATGCCTAGGAGCCTCAGCCTTGGACCAGGTCCCCATTAGGCCAGGAGCTCTAAAAATCATTAAGTAACTGCTTTCCCATTTTTCCCCAAGCCCAACTGCTTTCCCATTTTAGAACGGTTTCAAGTACCTCTACACGCTGCCAGTACTACACCTAATAAACTAAACCTTTACCTGGGGCAGGGTTGAAAACAGCAAACAGCTGCATACATTACTATTACTAATATTCAAGGTCTGAGGAAAGAGATAAACAAGAGAAGCACTCTCATTATACTCAACCATATCTACACCTTTCCAACCACAAGAGAGCTTTCCCTTGAGGACAAGCCTGTAATTTTTATTATTCACGTTTTATGAGTGCAGGAAGCACAGTTTGAAAACATCTTGGTTCTTTAGGGGACCCTCCATATCATACCCTAAGAGGAAGGGAGAGTAGATTCTTGGAGTCCCCTGGGAAAGCTGTATGTGGTCTTGTAAGCTGCAGACAGCCTCTGCAGCCCCCTTTGAGCCCCACTGTGCCCTTGTGTGATTTGATCTTGAATCTGAAGTCCCTTGCCTTTTCAGCAATGGGCTTTGTCCAATTAGTATATTGACTCCAAAGTTTTGATCATTTGTAGTCCCAACCCCTTGTTGTAAGAAGGTCCAGCAAAATCAGTAAAGGGCTTTACTGCAAGGTGACCTCACATGACTGCAGGCAGCCGTGGAGCACGTGAAGCATTTCAACGCTAGACAGCGCGGGAGCTCCTCCCCGCTGGCACTGCCGAACCAGAGACCCAGTTGCTGCCCCAGGTGCCAAGCTGTGCCTGCTTTTCTCCTAACCACTCCTCTTCATCCCAGGAAGTGAATTTCAGTAATGTCACGTGCATCACATCTGAAGGATGTCATTCTCACTCCTGTGAGAGGAGCAAATACCTGTCATGACAGATACTTAACAGAAGACTTAGCAGGAGATTTTTTTTACCCAGAAGCTATCCCAGATGGACAATCTATTACTTCTATTTATAGAGCGCTGATGACTGCTGGATCCCCAGACTACTGTTAGAAAGGACAGGGATATTCACTTGAGTACCTTGTGAACAAGCAACATGTCTTGTCAACCAGCAGGCATGGAGGGATTCCTGCAAGACAGCTGTGCTGCCTCAGAGATATCAGAGAGTCCAGAGCAAGGTCTACAAGCTGCTGACACAGGCACTGTACTGCTCTGCCACACATCTGAGATCTGAGAGTGCCTTGCGTTAGGGTTATCATCCCGCTAGGCTGCTTCAACCAGAGGGAAAGCAACTGGGAAGTGCGAGCATGCTCCTGCCAGAGGCCCCATGCTCTGTCTTGTCAGGTAGATAACTCCTGGGAC
The DNA here is from genome assembly GCA_003342815.1 of Eudromia elegans. Lineage (NCBI taxonomy): Eukaryota > Metazoa > Chordata > Aves > Tinamiformes > Tinamidae > Eudromia > Eudromia elegans. The sequence continues at coordinate 1,019,058 of PTEX01000047.1, forward strand.
CTGAATTACCTGACCAGAGTAAAATGGGAAGGGAAGGGAAGGATACATGCAGCCATCTCCTTCGCTGGTTTTGCCTTCAGCTCCTTAGCTCTGCAGTTTGCTCTCTGAGCTACATAAACCAGCAGACGCCACCAGTTGTTAAAGTCACGGGCATAAGAGACAGGGAAATAGCATCTCCCTGTTCCAGAAAAATAAGTTTAGTGTGGACTGCAATACTTGGCATGAACCTACAGCAGATTATGATGAAATGAATTAGCAATAAAAAAAATATGCACAACAGCCTTTTAAAAGAAAGAAAGAAAGAAAAAAGCCAATCTCTGAATTACCATTAAAATTAACTTCTATGGACACTCTGTGAGGGCAGCTCAACTGATGTTCTTTACAGAAACAGAGTGGATTGTTTGATGATTGAGTGATATGAATCCACTGTTGTGCTAGCTGCTTCATCTGGAGATCAAAGGGTGTTATTTCAAGGAGGGAGAAAAAAAAAAAAAAGGCAGCACCATCAGGAGCCCCTGCCCGCCCTGCATTGCTCTCATATGTACCATGCCAATATGTACCTCTCGTGTGACTTCTCCAAGAACCTTTTGTATTTCTTGGGTAACTGTCAACCAAAAGACGAAACAAAATCCCATTCTGTTAGAATTAAGGCTTTGAATAGAGTAACTCACAGGCCGCAGACAGCTAAAGCGTTATATTGCAAAGGTATCACACAGCTCATCATGGCTGAGCAGCATTCTGGGAAGCGGACACAGCTTGTCCTGGTTTCTTTTCCTCTGGCACTTTGGCAAGAAATCAAATCCCATTTCAAGGTGATTGCCCATTTCTTTCATATATTTACAAGCAGTGCTATTAGGTTTTGAGTTTTTAATATCCCTTCTTTACAAGGCCTCTTCCTCACCAAGGACCAGTTCTTGATGTAGTGTGATGTTTACATTTCCCTTGGCTTATCAGCCTCTCTGGTTCTCTGATCCATGCGAGTATACTGTGGCTGGGGAGAGGCAGCAAGCTGTGCGGGTTGGAATAGGTGCAGTGGCTCCATCTCAGAGCTCATCTACCCTAGTGTTTCTCTACACTGCAGCCCCCACTGTAGAAACTGAATTCAAGTGACCTGCTTGGATTTCAAAAGCAGTGAACGTCACTACAGTGCCATTCAAATACAGTATATAAACAAATGCATCCACTACAGACACAGGAAAAAAGTTCCTTGGATTTGCTGATATTAGTATCTTAATTAGCATGAGAATTAAGACTGAAAGGACTGAGACCTCTAATACCTAAAGTATATCTGTTGCTTCCACCTGCTCATATTAAAAAGAACCATCTATTCTAGCTGTAACCAAACATGATTTCACTTGGCCATAGATGCCTTTCCTGTTCACTCCCCAAATAAACTGCCTAAATAAGCAATAGCAGATGGGGAAAAGAGTTAAGGGACAGGAGAAAGAAAAAGTATATATGTTCTCTGTTGCACTTTGAAATGACACAGAAAAAGTCAGAAAAGGCTCATTTTGATGGCAAGAGCTGCAAAAGAAGAATTACCAATGCACTTCAACAAGAACATCAGCTATGGAAAAAGAATTCAGGGAAGATCAAGAACAAGACCAAGTCTAAAAGAAATTTAGGTCTAATAGCAATTTTCAGTGGGAAACAAGGAGAAAGGGTAAAAATCCTACTTATTTTTCATAGGTATCTTGAGACTTTTGTAGCTGGGATAATACAAAGCAATTGTCTGCAACAGCAAAGGACCAAACTCTAATTCACAGAATCATAGAATGTTTGAGGTTAGAAGAGACCTCTAGAGATCATCTAGTCCAACTCCCCCTGCTCCAGCAGGGACACCTAGAGCACAAGATCACATCCAGGTAAGCTTTGAGGATCTCCAGAGAAGGAGACTCCATAACATCTCTGGGCAGCCTGTCCCAGGGCTCTGTGACCCTCACAGTCAGAAAGTTCTTCCTTATATGCAGGTGAAAATTCCTGTGTTTTAATTTATACCCATTACCTGTCAGTGGCTACCACCAAGAAGAGTTTGGCCCCATCCTCTTTAGATCCTCCCTTCAGGTATTTATACTTGTTGATGAGATCTCTCTTCTCCAGGCTACACAGGCCCAGCTCGCTTAGTATTTCCTCATACAATAGATGTTCCAGTCCCTTAATCACCTTTATTGCTCTACGCTGGACCCTCTCTAGAAGCTCCACGTCCCTCCTGTACTGGAGAGCCCAGAACTGCACCCAACACTCCAGGTGCGGCCTCACCAGGGCTGAGGAGAGGGGCAGGATCCCCTCCCTAGACCTATTGGCAATGCTCCCCCTGATGCAGGCCTGGATCCCATTGGCCTTCTTGGCCACAAGTGCACATTGCTGACTCATGGTTAACTTGTTGTTGACCAGGACTCCCAAATCCCTCTCCATTGAGCTGCTTTCCAGCAGGTCAGCCCCTAATCTGTACTGGCGCCTGGCGTTATTCCTGCCCATGTGCAGGACCCTGCACTTGTCCTAGTTGAACCTCATGAGGTTCCTCACCGTCCAGCCCTCCAGCCTGTCCAGGTCCCTCTGGATGGCAGCACAGCCCTCTGGAGCATCAGCCACTCCACCCAGGTTGGTATTATCCACAAGCTTGCTTAGGGTGCACTCTGTTCTCTCATGCAAGTCATTGATGAAGAAGCTGAACAGCACTGGGCCCAGTACTGACTGCTGAGGGACACTGCTGGCCACAGGCCTCCAACTAGACTTGGCACCATTTATCACCACCTTCTAAGCTCTGCCATCCAGCCAATTCTCTCCAAGTTCAGCATTTTTTTCTAGTCCTTTATAGAAACGTCAAGAGGAGAAGACTGAGTAGGAGTGACCTGGATTACTTGGAGGTAGGCAGGGAGGGGAAACAAGAACAACTTGAAAAAGCATCATTTCTGTCTTCTCACAGTGACCATGCTACATTACTGGAAGAACTCTGTACCCGTGTTTAACATTTGTAAACAGAGGACACATCTCCGGCCTTCATTCCTGCATTTCCACCCTTCCCCACCACAGAAGACTATTAGTCCAGTTCAGCCTTTGCAGTTAAACTACCTTGTAGAGAAAAGCACAAAAGAATATTTTAATTAGTATTTTCTCCTGAAAGGTGAAAAGTGTTCCTGCAATTACTTTGCCTAGTAATTAATTTCTTCTCCCTTCACTCTGCTATAGATCTGGAATGGTGATTCTGTTTCATGTATTTGCATTAGTTTAATGTATTGATTTTTTTTTAAAGATTTGTTTCCATTCTGATGAAAGCTAGACAAAATACTACAAGATGGGGCAGAAGGGAACGCCAACATTAAGAGAAATTGAATTCTCTCACAATGAATAAGATAAATTAGTCAAGATGGGTGGGAACTATATCAGTGGGGAAAAAAGAAGACCTGCAAATCATTTTATTTTGCAATAGAATTCACTAGTGTGATTAGAAAGCATCTAGAAGTAAAATCACTACATTTTACCGATTGAATGTTTCTTACCCTCTAACACTCTAAACATACCTCTAGTAAAGTAACACTGCAGCACAGACTGGATTTTGGAAGGGAAACAATTTTGTGCAAAATTATATTTGAAAGCTGGATAGTGCAGATGGGCTTTGAGTCACACTGAGGAGCTGGCTCTGCATCATATCCATGCCAATCTCATCCTGGTTAAGAGTCAGGGTCCGAGTTCTGTGTGGATCCACTTTAAGGTCCCTGACAAGCAACAAATATTTAGAAGAATGCAGAGGATTCACTCACCCATCGCTAAGGCCAATCTCTTCTGTTTCTTGTTTCCACATTCCCCCCACCTTGGTATTTTTCCCCATGGACACCTTTCAGTATTTCCATTGCTTCCTTAGCTCTGAACTCTGACTAACACAAACACCATTTCCACCTTTCAAAGCAGAAATGGCTCACAGATGTGCCAACACAACAGGTTTTCCACAGGGGTCAGGTCCTGAGGCAGACACCCCTCTGCCAGCTTGGGCAACTGTTCCTCAGCCACTTCAGAGAAAACATGAGCAATTGTACCGTGCTCTGCTCGTGGTAGAACTATGCAATAGTTGTGCCATGCACAAGAATACGCAACTCTCAGTCCTGAGAAGCTACCCAGCAATTACAGAATTAGAGCACTTACATACCTTGCCCGGCTACTCCGTAAAGCACAATCTGCTACCTTGTACTTATTAGATATCTTCTCTTGGAACATCTCCAGAATGACAAACATTCATTAATCACCACAATTTACCTGCAAGACGCTAAACTGAGAACTGCATCAAACAGGTGAGCAAACACACAGAACTAGAGACCATTTCACATTAGGACAACTTTATGCTGCTCTGTTGACACACAGCCAACTTGCCATGAGCCATCCCAGGCCCACAGGGGTCATTTTTCTGGTAGAAATCGTACTTTGGCCCATCGCATTGCTGCATTTGTCAATCATCCCAGAAGTTTCAGCCAGAAGAAGGAAGACCTAAGCATCTATGACAGCGTAACCCCAAACTTACTAAGCAGCTGAGCCAGACCACAGGCTGTTGCCACAGGTGACCCTCAGTGCCTCAAATGAGTTCTTGCAGGCTGGGGTGGAGAAGGGCCAGTCCAGAGGAAGGAGGCACACGGCCAGCCCCATAACTACGGTACAGAACCAGCCTAAGGATCACAGCACTACAGCTCTGCTATTTGAGTCAGCCGCGTTCCAGCAAAACAGGGACAGGACCCTTGGCGTTGTGGCACCTTGCTGCCACTCAAAACACCTCCCACAAACCTTCTGAAAACAGCCTAAAAGCTTTCACTGACTAGCAAATATTCCCTAGAATTGACTCAAAGGATGGTTTATATTTAAGTCATTTTTACACATGATTATAGTGAAGGTGAGATTTTTATCGAATATAATCGTATTAGCAGAAGTTCATTAGAAGCAGTGTTCATCTATATAACAGAGCTAATTTCTGGTCCAGAACAAAACCAAGCTCTTCTATTGGAAAAACTAGAAGTTACGAAGAAGAAGTAAAGAAGATGGCATTTTATCCACTTATTCCACAGCAAAAGTACTGTTGCTGAAAGGTCCCACACCACCACACCAATATGGAAAAAGGAAAGAGGAACATTTTTATGGAGAATTATCTGCAGAGCACTTGTCCGAACACTCGAGGAAATCAAGTATGAAAATAAACAAATTTTAGCACTCATTTGTGTGCATGCATGTATGTTTTCATCAAGCCTTATTCATGTATTTACTCTATTTTTATTGTAATTATACAGATACAAAAAATATTTTTAAGACTGGATGTCTCAGTAGTTAAACAATGAGATATGAACTGCCAGAACAGCCCACACCCTGTTTAAATCAGCAGTAAGGAGCAGAGCGAGTGATTTACACAACTTTGACAAGTTCTGTCCTTTCTTTTGATAGTTGTCTGCTAACAGACAGCAAAAACCTTAAATTTATTCATTATTCAAAATGATCATTAATGTTTCCACTAACAGCCTACAAATATTTTTAACTATGACTTCCTCAACTAAGCAGGCCATTTGCAATTCATGGCATAACTTACGTAATGAACCTTCACCTTATGTAACTCACTCGGTTTAAATAGCTAATAAATACAGCATACATTTTTAAGTGTGTTCGCAGCTCACATTTGGCCACAGGAGTCACCTCACCAGGGAAGAGAAAATGTGCCATGTGACTTCAGTTGTAAATACCAAATCTTGAATTTGAAGATACACGTTGAACCTTGCTTTTTTTCTTCCCTCCTACTCAGTGAAGCAGATAAGATATAAGCTGTCTTTCCACACACCCTTATGTTGCAGCACTATTAAAAATAATTTAAAAACACACAAATTTAAGCATTATTTTTCTTATATTCACAAACAGACACTTTTTCTTAGTTCTGTTTTCTCAGCAGGACTCCAAAATTTGGGAAATGCGCATTAACCCAGAAGCTGCTGCCCTTCTGGTACCCCAAAGATCACACAGCAAGCTCTGCATCAAGAGTTGGGAGCATAGTGCACAAAATGGGCCCTGTGCTCTTCTGCTCCCTTCAGACTGCTGTTGCATTCCACTGCTGCAGTCTGGAAAGACATATAAAGCTATCTCCTGCAGTAGAGTTTCTCACAGTTTCACAAATTAAAAGCTTCAGGCAGTTGGGGTTTACCACTTATCTCAAAAATCACATTCCACAGCTTATCACTACAGTCAATTCTGCTCCATAGTGAACTAAAATTTTTATATTTAGTTCATTATTAATTACTTTCTATGCATTTCTGTAAATAACTTATCTAAATAACTAGAGCCATGGAGAATTTTAAGGTCTAACATCTCCTGATTACTGATTTAAACTGGGTTTGGGATATTGAGTAGATCTGGCAGTTCATATCTCATTGTCTATCATCTACCAGATTTAAATTTAAAAAATTTTTACTTCTAAGCCAGTTATATCTTGATTTTTAATGTTGACTTCCCTCCACTGTTATTCTGATCACATAGCTCCAAGACCAGAGTATTTTTGTGCAATTAGACAATAACTAACAGTTTTGGGGTACTCAGATGCTGTGCCTGTTTCTACACCTACGCTCCATTTCAAAATTCTGTCAGTTTAATATCTGTTCACTTGGATTACAACCATTCAGTATTTTTCGTTAAAAGGAATTATTCCTAGAGAGGACTCCACCGACTAGCAATGAGAACATTATAGACCCCTGTCCTGAAACCAACATTATAGGGAACATTATAGGCTGCTCTAAGGACTCTGGTATAGACTTGTAAAACACCTCTCACCATCTTCACCTACAAATGTGAGTAGTGATGTATCAGAAACCAGGGACCAACCCCTTCCAGAAGGACTAGGGGGACACACCAGCACCACCACACACCTACCAGCCTTCTTCAAGTCTTGGAAGTTCTCCATGTTTTTCTTTTGTGCCCATTTCCATGACTTGCTTTATACTAATATGGAAATGTTTTTTTGAAAGTTTCAATTCAACAAATAGAAAATAAGAAATTTCAAGCAAAATAACTTTACGAGTACATGAAGATGTTACTGAAGTCTCATGGGAAAGACTGTAGAAGATGGACTTGCCTTTAATTACCTGGAAATTGGGGTCTATCATAGTACAACTTCCCATTTTTCAGACACTCTTACCCCAGCTCTCTCCTCAAGGTTTTCCTTTACTATTGGGTAACACTTTCCTGATGTTTTAGCTTTGAACCTGTAAGGAGTCATTTGCATTTTCCCAAGCACCATCTTTTGTTCCTTCCTGCCCATGTTTCAAGGTTCTATTTTTGTCTCTCCCTTCTTCTGTCTAGACAAATTTTACAGCTCTTCACTTTACTGCAATTTCTTAATGATGTCCCCTCTCACCCTCCATGCAAGCTGCCATCCCAGCGACTATATGTCATTTGAAATAAATTTTAACCTCCAAAATAAAGCTTTAGGAGACACACAGGCCTCAGGCTGATCTTTTGGATATAGGCAAGATTCACAGTCATGAAATACAAAAGCAGGTTGTCCCCTAACTCTTCAGAAGAGTCTTTGCTACATTCTTTTCTAAAGGCAGCTCCTGCAGTATAAATGATGCTCCCGCCAATCCCAACAATATATCCCAGGAAAAAGTATCTTTGTGACAGAACTATAATCCTTAAAGAGTAGCAAGCTATTATGCTCCAACTGCAGAAAGGTTTCGAGATTTTCTACCGCTTCTTTTTTAGATTTTAACACTACTGCTTACAGTATTTAGACTTTATTTTAACAAGCTCAGCTCTAGAAATTCAGCAATCATGCTCGTGGAGAAATTGCTGAAAATATGTCCAAATATATTGCTATGGGTCAATAATCAAATACTTATTTTTGGCTTTGTGATATTTTTCAGGTCTCAAAAATTTGTAGTTTTATTCACAATTGCTGCACATTCATACTGGACATGGTCAGGTAATGCACATAGACAAAAAAAGCATTAAAACCTTAATAATTAAAACCTTAATACATCCTGCATAAAAAATGTGGCCTTGCTAATACCTGCATCATTTACAATATTCCTCTCCGGAACATTTAGCATAAAACAGTAGTAATCCCAAAAATCTGCCACACAATGGTATGTATTATCATAGTGTTCATTTAATATTTTCATTTATAATACATAAAATGTCAATTCAATTAAGCAGCTACCAGTAATAGCCTGATGGTGGTAGCTGGCTCTAGAAATGTGCAACTTTTACTGCTCTTGCTATTTGTTACTCCCTGGAAATGGCTGTTACTGGATAATGTAAGAGCATCAGAAGGCAAGAGAAATGTTGGAGCTGTGATTTTCAACTTATTTAAGCTCATGGACCTATAAAGCTTCTCAAATAGAGGTACAGCTGCCCAGGTAATGAATTTAAGCCTAATGACAAGTCTTGCTTTTATCATTACCTTTCACAGACCCTTAGAAATAGTTGCTGGACCACTGGTAGGAGACCATTACTTTAGGAACTACAAGCTGATGCATATAGTGCTGCTGACCACGTAAAAAGCTGAATAATTACATTACAGCAAGGCAGAGCTCCTCTGACCAGCCAGTAAATTTTTAAAGAACTGTTCCAATAGGTAGTGACATGCTAGTAAAAAGGACTATGGAAAAGTATTAAATAGTGAGCAGAAGTATTTGCTGGTTAAAGACCTAACTAAGGATAAAAAGTAAGAACGAGTGAAGGACACCACAAAGCTGGAGGAAGGCAAAGATGACAAAGTAGCACAGACTGCTAAATTTGTTTGGAAACTTTTACCCTCTCTCCTCCCACACCACCCCATCACCAGCCTCACACCAAAGACTCCAATCCAGAAAAAGAGATATTTAAAAGAATATAGCACAATACAACATGATAATGTAACCTGCTGAAGTCAATGAAATTTGCTTTCTCCAAACCATTTTCCCCTTGAATTAAGACCATTGTTAACAGTGTTAATGAATTTCTTGCTTGCTTATCAGAAATAAATGTAGACTAGGCGTCCATAAAACACTTCGCACTCTTCATGCTGCAGCGTCACTAGAGAATTTTGCAGAAATCAGACTTCATTATCAGAAAATAACACACACCAAGTAACTACATAACATAGAGGTACCACAGTCAGATCACAGTCCTTTGATAGATCAAAGACTTCTTTGTTGAATGCAAGCTGGATGACATTAGGATACATTTGGCTTTTTGGGGATGGAAATGAAAACCTCATGCATCTTCTCAACATGCGAAAGCCTCAGAAAGACAGTAAGACACAAGGCTTTGCTCTTAGTTGCTCTTTCTCTGCTTTGAAGGCTTTGCTTGGGTGGCATGAGATGCAAGTGCATATATGTTTTGGCTTGATTTGAGTCATTCTGCTAATGTAGAAAAAGTCTCTTGATATAAATAGTCAATTTTTGAACTTTACATGAAAAGCATGGGGATTTTTTTCCCCTCAAAAAGAGCAGAAACATGTACCAAAGAGGGAGGAGGAGCTGCTGCAGGTGTTAGTCATCCTGGCAGTTTCAAATTGTCAGCAACAAGCATTGGGTTAGATGGGATGTTCTGGTAAGGGTAGAGATCAGTCTGTAAACCAAGATATAAGCTTATATAAGTAATATATAAGCTTATTGTTTGACTAGTCACCTCAACATTAGGAGAGGATTAGCCTGCAAGGTTTCATTCCCTAAATTATTCTCTCTTTTGACAAACTCTACTCAAAGCCTTGCTTCCCAGCCATAGGACACCCAGCTCCTATACACACCACAGCTGGTTGTGAGTGACTTACTGGCTGCAACAAGCTGATTGCACTCAGCAGCCCACAGCCCAGATTTCCATGGAGGTGACTACTACTGAGTAGCAAATCTTGGAACATGGGGTTTCTGAAAGCTACACAAGATCTCTCACTGTTCAGGGCTGGCCTATTCTGCCCCGCTAGATTGAAGGTGACTTCCCTGGAGACTCTTGGGTTACATTTAACCAGGGTTCTCAGCTACTTGCTGGGCCTTCCTGAGTGGCCAGTGGGATTGCTGGGGCCTGCAAAACTCAAACTTGAGCTGCAGCTGAGTACAGTCCTGCCCATCATCCCACACGGGTAGGATTGCTCCTACAGGGAACATCTGCTAGCCAATCAACCCAACCTCATGACACGGCTCACTCAAGGCAGCCCCTGCCAAGCAGCACTTTGTAGCAGTGGGTTGAATATTTGGGATACTGCTCTGGAAGGGCGCTGAGGAGTTGTGCTGCATGATGTCCTCTCAGCCCCCTAACACACTAGGTGGAGATGGATGCGATCCAGCTCAGCCCAGGCTCCTTACTGCAGCTGGGTGTAGTGGGAAGCTCAAAAGGTCAGCCTTGAGCCCCCCAGTAGCCAAGCTGTAGGGAAATGTGTTGTGGGGGTTTATTTCTCCCTCAAGAAAACCCTCAAAGTAATAATGGCAAACAAATCCAGCCATAAATTTTCTCAGGATTATTTACAAGGTTTCACTTGACAAAAGCAATTAACATCTAGGGCCTTATGTATCTTCTTCCTTTGCTAGTAAACAGCAACTAAAATAAATTAAGCAAGAGCAAGATAGAAGTGCCCAAAACCTCAGAAAATGCAGCAAACCTCAGACAACACTAGTGTCTGTATCTCACTGGTTTCAGTCCATCAAAACCTTCAAGAAATAAGTTCAGCAGAAGAAAATTTACACTTATCTCCTTGGCATTTTGTTCTCACCTCCTTTCTCGGCTCTCCAGGAACCTTTCACCCTCGCTGAAAAGGCTCTCCAAAAATACTTAGCAAGCCTTGCATAAGGTAGCTGAGGTCTGGCCTGGCCTGGCTGTTTTCTGATGTAGATGGCCCTCTGTAGAGCTTCAGGCTAACAGGATAAGAGCAATCTGAATTTATTTAGGGGAGAGAAAAAAATAAAAAGGAACTTTATTAAGACGTCAGTGTGCAATGCCAAACTAGGTGCTTCGGTCCTTCTCTGCCTAGAAACACAAACACATGCGATGGGGTGTGGAGCAAGACACGTGAGTGAGGGTGTCTGCATGAAGCCCTTGGGTGCTGAGGGGCGGCAGCACATGCCCTGCAGCACTGCATGGCCCCAGGTCTGAGCACGCTACTCTCACCACGGAGAGAATGAAGGTGTCTGCCATAGGCAAGGCAGGTAGACAGGAAAAGAGCCTCTGCGAGGTCTAGGCAGATGTGGGGGTGGCTGAGTGGTGCTAACAGAAAAGTTGCACCCTTAAGGAAGAAGAAAAAAAGCATCTCTTCTTGTTAACTGTGTAATAAGGCAATACTGGCTGATGATGTGTTAACCTGTTCGATTGAAATGTGTTTAGACTAGATATTTAAATAAAATATTTGCTAGACTGGTCTGTGTAAGCAAGATTTCTGAAGTACGTACAGTCACTGAGAACAGAATATGAGAGTTATGACCATGTAGCATTAAATTAATATGCAAATTACATCTGCTGGAATATAAGAGGACAGGTTAAATGAACGGTGCCTTCCCCAAGATGGTATTTTAAGTATTTGTGACCATCTTGTTTTAGCAGGCCAAGAGTTCACGAATGTGAAAGGGATAACAAGTTCCTACATTTTTTTTTGCATAAGAGGGCTGCTTTGATGGTACAAAGAAAGAAGGCTACCTTTGCTTCTGTGACTTTTCATAATATTAATTATTGCAAAAGTAGCTGGTATTAAACTTTCTTTCAATTTCTTATCTGACAGTCAACATTTTACTTTGGCTTATTTTCATCTGGCAGAACTTGTCAAAAGGAAATTCATAGTGCAGAAAAAATGCTGTAGATGTAAATTCTCCCTGACAAGTGAATAGAGAATTTCTAGTCCACCTCTTTTCTAGTGCAAGTTTGCTCCATGCAGTATAGTCCCTAAAGTTTCACCCAGTATTATGAAGGTCTTAAAGACTTGTTACCCAGCTCTGTAGATACTTTACTGACAGCATAACCCAAATAGAAAGTTTATACTAAGTATTTCAACAGCAGAAACTCTTTGTAGTGTTCAAATTAATTTGTCACTTCCTTGTGTGTCATTTCTCATGATCTACTCCTTTGACTCACATAAATTCCTCTTCTATTAGCATTAACACCCTCCAAATATTTGTAGTCTGTTAGCACATCTCTACCTTAATCATTTCTTAGCTGTATTTAGTACTTAAAATCTCTCCACATAAATCAATCCTGAAGCCATCCTGATATGTTTTGTACCTCTTTGAACTCCTTTCAGTTTGTCAAGACACTCGTAGCAGAGTGTACAAAACTGAATGTTATGGCTTTAGGTGTGAATACATCAGAACTATATAAAATAAACTTATTACCACCTTGAGCTGTGATACGGTGCTCTGACATATACATCTCAGAACCATATTGTCACTCTTCTTGCAGGCATGCTGCTGTACAAATTAATGTGTAACGTCCTAACCTGAGTCTCAAAGATCATCTTCAGCCTTTTTCCTTTTTTGAGTGGTAGGAGTTTCAGATAATTTTCTTATCCTGCTTTTTCCATAAGTAGACAGATACAGAGCTCACAGGCTCAAAACATCTCAATCTCTGTATCAGAATACACTACAATAATAATCAGGAAATAGAGCTTCAGCATAGAGTCTCCACACTGTTTTGTCCCTGGAGAAAGCAATTCTTAAAACGTTGCCAAATCCTTGTATAGTTTCTGTGTGCACAGGGAATGCCCCAGGAGAGCAAATCCCAGAGTCACACAGTCCTGAGACCACTACGGAGCAGCACCTCTTGTCGCGTAGAGCCCATATAGCCTCGAAGCAAATACAGCTGCATTTCCATGGGGAATGTGGTCACCACAGTCAGCTTCATGGGGAGACACCTGGTACAAAGTCCTGCTGAGAGACTGACTGGAAATCCAGGAAGCAGTGAGGAAACCATGCTGAAATGGGAGACTTGAAGGCACACAAGTTCCACGGAGCGCAAACCAGAGGATGCGGAAGAGGATCCCCCACCTTTAAAAGTTTCCCCACCTCGCTTTGCAGTAAGGGCTCATAGCTGCCCCCTCACTACCCCAAAGCTCCCTGAGAAACCACTTACCTGCATGTCATGGTGCAAGGCCAGAACTGCTGTGGTTTTCTTTCCTCGAGGTGGAGGTGCTGGAGGCTGCAGAGACCCACTGGAAAGGATGGCAGTTTTCCCTGCCTGTGCCCTAGCAGCCTTTTCAACTGCCACTTCCACCCCGCTGCCTGTCTGCTGGTGGATGTTTTCCTCAGCCCCTTTTGCAGGTCTAAGCAGCCTGCACCTGCAGGGTGTTTGCATCCTGGCCCAAGCCATACAGTTGCAAAAGCCTTCCACTTCTCTTCTGGTTTAAATGCCACGTGCCGCCCTGGGTTTGTGGCCCATCTTGCAGTAACCCAGTGCACGTAAGGACAAAGCACTGGAGGGAGTTGTGTGTTTTCCCTCCTTTCACTGTTATGATCCTTTGCTGATCTCTTACAAGCTTGTTTTTCCTCACAGCATCCGTATGATGCTTACCACTAGATCTCTCGCACGTCAAATAGAGGGACCCCCACGAGTTACATTGTGCTGTTTGCACAGAGACAGGGTCGATGCAAAATGGGCAGAGGATGAAGGCTGGGTTAAATAGCTGGCTAACTTGAAAGGGAGAGTGTGATACTAAAAACGGGACCAGGAGAAAGGGCAGAGAGGAAGTGAGCAGAGAAGAGCAAGATCAAAGGAGCAGGAAGAAGAGGAGGATGGAGAGAGAGAAGAAAGGCTCTCGCGGCCCAGACTGTCACGTCGCAGGGTGCAGACGGCGCGCTCGGGCCGTCAGCAGCACAGAGCGGGTGTCACTTCACTCACTGGTGTGATTCACAGGAAGCCACGGCAGCTTCCAAAGAGAGACACGGTCCACGTTTCACACATCACTGGCACAACTCAGACGCCCCAGACTGACAGTGGGATTTGAAGGCAAGAGCCAATAGCCATTGCTACTGGGGTAGACCTCGGCCACACATCTGAAAGAGGATCCAGCAAGGGCTCAAATTCCGCCCATCAGAAACCAAGTAACACAAAGAGTGTAGTGATTACAAACAATCTTTGCTTTAATAAAGAACTTTATTAATAGATTTCAAAGTGCCCTACAAGAGAGGCATCTCCATCTCCTGTTACAGATGGGTAAATGGATGCTCAGGGAGCAGAGGTTGCCTCCAAGGGAAGTCTCACAGCACATGAGGGAGCAGAGACCAGCCACCACTGTCCTGCTCCAGGGCTCCAGCTGCAAAGCAATGACTCCCATAAGCATGATGGACTTCCCGCCCTGCATCGTGTGGATCACCGCTCTTTCAAGCTCCATCACACAATTCCTCTGGTTTCTGGCAGTTGCCCAAGTGACATCCACTCACCCCTTCGCCAGCAAAGCGAAGAAGTTGGGTGCGCTAAGGGGAAGGACCCCCGCAGCTCCAAGCAGAGAACAATCTGCTTACGCCACGCCAGGCCTGCTCCTTCCTCCTCCCCAGCCACTAAGTGTGCTAAGTACCATGGCAAGTGGATTAAAATAACATGTAAGGCAAGACTTAACACTCATTAAAAAAGAGGTGACATCTCAAAGCTGTGTCCTTACCTCACCCCAAAGAGACGGAAGATGGCAGCTTGCCACACACGTCGCTGACAGTTTCTGTCACAGACCGTGTCCGTCTGTCACACGCGTGCTTTAGATACACCAATGCACACGCCAAGGAACGGCAGTGGTGTGCAGTAGTGGTAGGGGAAAGCACGACTTAAAAATGACTCCATCTTAGGAGAGCCGCTCTGCAGCTGTCTTGGGATCATGCTGCTCTGGCTTGCTGTACAGATAGCAAGTGTTTAACCAATTAACGATGGAGAGGCAGCCTAGCTATGGATGAATGGCTTGGATTAATCTTTTTTGTCTGGTATATAGCAAACATCAACTTGTCAGCTAAATCCTGCCTGCAGAAACTTTATTAAGAATGATTATGCACGAGCCAGAAAGGACACCGCTTGACTTTCAGATCCCAAGTTGAGTTTAAGGGCTGGCTGGTAAGCAACATCACCTTGAAAACTAAGTAAATTTGATCTGGATGCCACTGAAAAGAATAAATATGGAACCTGGTGATGTCATTTTTTCCAAAGTCACTTTTCTCTCTTCAGCAGCATCTTATCTTTATTTGAATGGAGACCTTCCTTTGGATTTTTCTTGTCTTTGCACTTTAGGAGTCACAGTCAAAAAGAAAGCAAAAGAGAAGAAGGAAGAGATAATTGTGAGTTTTGTTCAGTGACATTGTTAGCTGTGACACAAGGTACAGCTGTGGAGGAGAGAAACCATTAAAATTTATTTATAGGGTTTTTAAGTGGAGTAGATAGAGGTCAAGATGTTTACATGACCCATTGCTGGAGTCAATGAGCTGGAGAATGTTTTAGATGAACAAAAGTGGGATGGAATATTTACAGACTCATAGCAAAGTATTATGAAAATTTAATGCACTCAATTTTCAAATTATTTTTTACCATTTTTCACAGCCAAAATATAAATTCTCAACCATAACGAAAAGTAATGTAAAATAAAGTTTGGAAGACCAAACCAACAAAAGTAAAGATACTTTTTTAGTAAAGAATGATCCAATAATAACAGCTGGCTAAGTAGAAATATCAGGAAAAATGAAATCCAGTAAAACCAAATAAAAAAATTGAAGTTATTCAGAAAACGTTAAGGCAGAAAATTTCATTCAATGTTGATACAAACTGCTTCAGTCAAATCATAATTAAATGCTCTGATTTTTAATATTTTTAATTGGGTTGATTTTTCTTGGAAAAAAAAAAGATCCTTTTAAACATGAAAGCTTCATTTTATACTAAGAATTGACATTATTTTCACAATGGGGAAAATAATCAATTAATTTTTCACTCTTTGTTTCTCTCCACCCTTTCTCACTCCATAGGTACTATGGTTGACAAAAAAATCAAAAGAATATTTGATTCTCCCCCAATACAGTAAATCTGTTTTTTAAGAAAAGATATTTTGACCTGGCCTGCAATGCCAGTAATTCATCTATGTCAACAGAGATGTCATAGTTTGCTTTTCCCTCTACATTGACAGAGAATTTATTCAGATTTATAATACTGGAGACGAGATTCTATATTGCTTGTCTGAGTGGATCATTACTCAGAATATTTAGGAATGACCGATGTTTTTATAGCTAAAGCCTAAGATTTGGAGCCAAGATACCTGGGCACATTTCTAGCTCTTATTCAAGATTTTTATGGGATTGTAGACAAGATATCCTGAGTTTCTTGGTAAGATAAGGAAACCAGAATGCCTCAGCAATTATTTATTTGTTCAGATCTTATACTCAGAGGCAGCAACTTTTCTTGCCATGTCACTTCTTCCAGAGTTGGATGCCTGGTCCCAGACATCTGCTGCACATCATCATCATGATGTGAACGTAACGCTTTGAGGTTCACTTGCTCTACTGAGGTTGTGTTTTGGGAAGGTGGAAGCTGCTCATTTCTTGTATTAGCAGAGCTTGCTGTAAACAGGCAGCCTCTTCACCAGCTCCCTGAATTCCTCCAGCTTGCTGAAACCCTTCTCTCACTAAGGGCACCATTGGCTTAAGCTCCAGTTCCTACATGTTCCTTGGGTGTATCCGTGCCCTACTGCAGCTCAATGGAGGTCAGCTCAGAGACTCTGTTTCAGCTCCTCTTTTCTGCTTGGAAAATCCCTTTCAGTCCCTTTCGGCAAGCCTCCCTGCCACTGTACCACCTTCCCTCTGAAGCTACTTCTGCACAAGAACACCACTGCAGAACCCAATTTCAAAGACAGCTGCGCTCCAAAAACCCATCGAGCAAGAGCCGCAGAGGCCTGTGTCTGCCCGGTGTTTGTGCACATGGAGCCACCCAGGGTGATCAGCACCCCACAGTCCCTCAGATGAAGAGCACCACAGAGCCACTCGCATAGGGCTGCTTGACTTCAGGACCTAACTCTTTAATACACAAAACTGCAGAAGTTGCTAGGGCGCGGGCACAGAGCAAAGGAGAGCTCTAATGAGGTGATTAAGCAATGACGAAGGGTCAGCCTCCAAGAAGATTAAGGTTTTGGCACTTTCCACTGCTCTTTCCCTACAGCCACGCACAGAGACATTTCAGGCCCTGTGCGACTGCCTGGGCTTGGGGAGGAGGCAGCGCTCAGGGGATTTAGCAGCAGGCAGTGCACAATATGTTCTTAGCAGGATAAATGAATAAATACAGCAAAATCAAAATGAAATATCTCGGTTACCAAGACAGAAGCTTCCAGCTGATCCAAACTGAATTTCTACTTTCAGTGCTTTGGTTCTGAAAAAAAGAAAAAGCGGCATTTTGCCTTTCTGGATCAGTTTTTGCACGCCTTCCCTAGGCTATAAATCTGCTGCCTGTAGCTTCAAGCACAATAGCTCGCCTCCCCTCTCTCCTCACGGGCTGTGGCTTTGGCCCTACTTCTCTCCCCATCTGTACCCCGATGAGGCCAAGTACCTCTTCATAGCAATACCATGAGTGATGGTGCTCTGTGGCTTGGAAAGGGCTGCTGGAGAACAGTCCTATCTGCCTGCAGTGTGGAAGCCCCTGGGGACCAATGCTGAGCATATAGATTTGACTATAGGTGAAGGCGCATGTGCCGTGCATGGTCAAAGCTCCTGGTCTGCACCCCACACCAGCAGAGACAGAGGCTGTCAGAAAGGCTTTAGGTCACTTCTGTGTCTTTTGAGGCTGGAGGCTCCCTGAGGAGCACAGCCATCCCACATGCAACTTAGAGCAGCCCCAGAGACTGCTTGAATTTATGCAGGGCTGACATAGCTCTTGCAGCTATTTTACAGCTTGTGTTATTTTCTTTCCTTTGAAAGTGCATAAGCACAAACTTCAAGCCTATTCTCTTTGCACTTTTGCTGAGGTTTCAGTCCACCGGCACTGACCCTGGCTCTGCTTGAGACTTCCCAAAAAAGCACCATTTGGGATGGTGGTTTGGTGATGCAGACAACTGTCTGCTAATAATTGACTGAGACCAGTACATTTCACGTAAGCCACTTACGGTAATAACATTTGGTCACCAGCAATGCGAGCAAGGTCAAATTAAACCCTATGGGGGAGGGACTCCATAGCCCCTTCTGAGTCCCTTAGGACAGCCATTTCTCTAGGGGTGATAAGTGAGGTATCAGGGTGACTGGCAGCAAATGCTTCATTTGAAAGCAAGGAAATATCTTGGAGCTTATCCTGGGATGTCAGCAGTGTGACTCTCTGCTGGCTTGCAAATATTTTGAGTAAACATGATAAGGTGAAACCAGCCAACCAACACGTTGACCTCAGCACACAGTCTCAGAACTGTGTTTTAAGGGTTTAAGAGAGACTTAGATGGTGTAGAAAAGTGAAGTTCTTCACAGAGGAATAGCTTGCCTCTCCCACAAGCACACCTCCAGCAAAAAACCTAAGTCATTTTAACTTATTTTGCTCTTTTTGCACTACTTGCCTTCCTGCTCTCTCTTCCAAAATGAAGAGTGAAGTCTGAACTGCATGCACCAGAGAGTCAACAAAAACCCAGCTGCAAGATATATGCAATACATACAATATACACAATGCCCATTTCCATTACAACCAAATGCCCCCAATCATAAAGCAAAGAATTGAGATAATCTGTGTTTGAAAATGAAGGATGAAGGGGAGGAGATGCAGCACCTCAGGAGCCAGAGACGGGGCCTGACAGACTTTCCTCTGCAAATGACTTTACAGGTTGCTTGAGAGGGGCAGTAAAGACTTTTGAAGTTTTGCTAGTAAGTGCTGATTCCCCAGCAATCACATCCTGTGACTGTCCGCAGGCTAGTGAAAAACACAAACAAAGTTCTTGCTTTTTAATTGAAATACGGTATTGATCTCCGTCTTATCAATAGTCTGCTTTCCTATACAGTATACCATCTACATAAGAATTTTTAAGGGACGTGATGTAGCACGCCAGCGTTAAAAATAACAACAATCTTATCTGCAGCCTGCAGGATGCCGAGGGGTTCAACGCTGGGTGAAATGTCACCCTTGCAGAGGATGGGCTGAGGAGTTTGTGTACAGAGGGAGCTCGTGATCTGAGCACAGGGGTTTAGAAGAGGGCTGCATTTCATGACCTACAAAAGAGAAAAAATGAGATTTACATTCCAAATGTGCTGAGCAGCCTTTTCCCCTTCGTTATTAGAGGCACTCGGCACATAATTCATAATCGCCTAATGGCAGGGTGCTGGGGGAGGTGCATCACCGCCGCTCAACATCAAAATCCCTCCAGCACCAGCAGCAGCGGCGTCCTGCCCTTATTTATATCGTGACACTAAATGGCTGGCAGGAAGATGCCAGCAAATATCAGAATAAATAATTCAGTAAGTGTAACAGAAGGTCACAAAACCTACAAACATGTTTCTTTTTCTGCTCTGTTTTTTATCTCCCCATTCTTTATTTACATGCTCTTTCTCCCTCCTGATTCTTTTTTCCTAAGATTTCTCTTCTTTTGCATAGGAAAAAAGAAAATATGTACACAAAAATATGGTTTAAAATGAAGTTTTCACATTTCCATTGCCTCCAGCTTTTGTCATGCTACTTACTGGTTTTCTACCGTCTATTCAAATGGCTGATTTTCCTCACTGTCTTCCTTATAAGTTCTTCCTTGCTTCTATCATCTCCTACCACATCTCTTTTTGTGGGACAAATGAGTGCTGGCTTGCCAGGGTAAACTTGGCATGAGCTAGGCTACAGTAAAATCAGCATGATGCAGCAAAAGTTAATAAAATCCTCCTGGTTTGATACCAGTATAGCAGCAGAATATGACCGAAATGACCACACTGTTGTGTCAACAGATCCATCCAGTTATCAAAACTGTGGCAAAATATGTGCTTTAAAGTGGAGGTATTGATATTTACATGTTGATGCACCTAACATACAAGTTTTGATCTACATTTGGGCAAGTGAGAAGAACCCTTGAACACTAAGTCTAAACTCTGGCTATCAGGCGCTCGCCTACAACTTCTGCATAATGTTGACTCATGAACTAGAAACTCAGAAGGAGGTCTATGGTTATTCACTCAGATACACAGCAAAGGCCACAGAAGGGTCTGAATTTGTCTGTTCTTGAAAGTTGCAACCTATTTTTTCAAAGTGCTTTCAATAGAGAATTCACCTCAGCAGAGAACAAGTTTTTCCATGGGTTAAGTTTTCCCCCTGAAATAGTTAGCCCTACATATAGTGAAATCAGCTTGTTTAACCCTAACCTCTCATTCATGATAAAACCTGTATAAATGCCTGCTAGGAAACAATCCATTAATCCAATTAATGCATCTCATGTTGTTTTTTGGAGCTTATTAATCAAAACAGCATGTGGTATCAAGTACCTAAAAGAAGGCAAGGTATATTTGATTGACAACAGGACCTTTGTCAACAAAAATTAGTTCAACAAGATCTAATGTTATAAATCCACGTTGATTAGCATTAGTTAGCATACCTGCTTTTAATTCTTTATTACTCAAACCATATATCAGTAGTTATTATTTTTCCAGGGTTGATATACTTAGACTTTTGAAGAGCTTGAATAATATCAGTTTCCTCTCAGTTCTTTTGAAAAGCACCATTAATATGAATCAGCTCAGGTTCCTTAGCCAGCTCTTTGAAAACACTTCGTAACAAATTATTCAGATCCACTAAATTAAAATAACTGTCTCTATTAACTCTGCTTTGTTGTCATCATATGCTAAGAATAATTGATCTAGCTTTTTTTTCCAAATCCAGAATAAAAATAATTATTAAGCTTATCTCTGATTTCCATGTTATTAATTTTTCTATCATTCCATTTGGCAAATGACAAATACTATTGTTAGTATTTCTATCACTAATATACTTTGCTATTATAGAGTATACAGTAATAATATACTTCAAACTTCTTTTTTTAATAGACTTTCAAAACCTTTCCCATATTAGCTCTAGTTTTCCCATTTGAACTTGTCTTCTATTGATTTTTCATAGCTCCTAGTTTCCAGTTTTTCTGTGTTTCAGTATGTTGACCTTTCTTCTAACTGTATGTGAGAATATGCACACTCACAATATTTATTTTGCTTCCTAGCTTTGCTTCCTAGCTGTGTTTTTTAATGATATACTCTTCTTTTTCTTCTCTAGCACTAGAGCTTTTTTGCAGGCATGTAGTAAAATGTTGTCAGCAAGTTCCTGTAGGTATTTGGAACGTCCTCTTTTGCCTTCAATCTTCAGGACTTTGTTTGCTTTAGGACACTTGCACAGTACGGGGATGTAGAAAGGCAACTATCTAGACATATTTTTCATTTGTCTGTCTCCATACATGCAGTTACATGCAGACCTACAGGACGGAGAGGTGACGGCGCAAACAGAAACGCCCCTGATCTGCTGCTTCAGTGCTGGGCCATGGAGAAGAACAATCATGATCGGGGCCTGGGACGCGCCACAGCGTCGCCACATGCCCTGACATCCCCACGGCGCCCGAGCCCAGTGCCGAACCGTACAGCCAGTGGCCTGGCTTTAATTTAAACCCTGCACACGCAACCGTGGAGCTGTCAAAGTGTGATTTAAATGAGTTAAAGGGAATGGTTCCAGCCACCCCTAGCTATGCAGTGCTCTGCCACCCATGGGTAAAGCAGGCGAGTTCTGTAAGTAAATCCTTGCCGAGCACACGGGTTTAGTCATCAGTGAAAGCTGCTGGCTCCCTCCCCTGCACACGGCAGCTCATGCTCCCCCTCGGAGGTCAGTCTCTGCAGGCAGTTGATAAAGCTTCAATTAAGTGTTCTTCTCCCCGATTCACACTCGGCGTTCCCGCATCAGCTGTTTTGCCGAACGAGCCCGCGGAGCGGCAGGGCTGTACGCGCCGACGTGGCCAACGGCAGCTACCTGCAACGGGAGCTCTTGGACCCGGGCACCAGCAGCAGCCTAAAGTACACCGTAACATTCCAGGGCAGCTCTAGGAAGGAGGGAAGTGAAGCTGCAGACAGCATAGCACAAACAACACTACGGATGCCTCAGTGGGGTAATTAAGAACACATATATTAGAATAATACCTCTCTTCCAGGTAATCTCTGATCTGCCTTTCCTTGCAGTGACATGGGTGTTTTGCAGATACATTGCTATGATAGGATGGCATAGAAATCTCCAGGATGTGCCCATCATGATATGCTTCTCCAGCCCATACCATCGCGTGAAGAATCAATTCTCCCAAAAGGCTGTCAAGCCCAACCTTACCTGTGCACTGACGGGGGCACTGCACTCTTACCAAAGCCTTGCACTTGTCTTCCCTTGCTTATGTACAACTTAAAAAGCAAAGCGACTCGTAACGATTACAAATGCTTCTGGGAAGAAAAAGTAACAAGCATAAGATGACAAAAATGATTTGGTCGATGCGGCGTGCATCAAGGAAGATTTGTGTTATTTATTTGCGACACTGTCTGTCTGCAAGTGAACATGATTATTTGCAGCTCTCACAGGAGGAAAAAGTTCTACAGAGATAGAGATGTTAGAGGCATATAGGACAGTTTAAGCAAAGACAACATTTTCATTTGTAATGGTGGCTCTCTGAATTGATATAAAGCCTCCAGCTATTTTTCTTTGGACTTTTGGGGGAAGTGCTTGAATAACAACTTCAAAAGACAGACCGAAAATTTATCAATGGAGGTACAAAATCAAGTCACTTGTCAGGAGCATAGTGAAGAAAAACAATGAGCAGCATTTCCTTCCTCCTCAGGAAGAGAACGCATATCCCAGCCCAACAGGCAAGCGGAGCTGGGCAGGAGTGAATTGTTGACATGCCTTTTTTATACCAACAAATATAAAGTTAACAGGAAATGTTACATGTCACTTGCCTTGTATGTAGGTCATTTTCTCTAGGCAAACCTTCTGCTCAACTCAGGGAAATATTTCACAGGGCCATAAACCTGCGCAAGGAGGAGTGATTTGGAAGCCCTTGGGAGGCCGAGTCCAGAAGGCCTTCCTCCATTTTTTAACTGAGTCCTTTCAAAAGCAAAGCTAATGCTTGGCAAAATCCTTGTCCCATTGAAGCCAAAGGGATGTTTGCTTCTAAATTCAGTGCAGCTGACTTTTTTTCTCCTGGACTTAAAAGCATTTTTGTTCGAGAAAGAACAGAGTAAAAACTACGTGTGATCTTTAGCACTTTGCCCTGGGCTATCTCCCAGGAACATGATCCTCTGAATGCCCAGCTGCAGACATGTGAGCTTACTTAAGACTATTTTAAAATGCAAATTACACTGTCATATATATTGTATGCCTGTTTATCCACTAAGATGGAAATATGCACAGTCCAGAAATATCAACCAAACGAGGATGCTCACCAGAGCCAGGACACTGGGAGTTAAGAGAGAAAATCAGGATAAGAGTGCACCCTGAACTATGCAACAAAGATCAGACTATCAAGACAGATTTATTCTGATTTTCCATGCTTTTCTAAGTCTAAGTCAGACCCCCAATGTTCCTTTAATATGGATTTTCTACAGGCTCACCGACAGAACAACTGACAGGCAGCCATGAATTACGAGGATATAAATACATCCAAGGGCTTTAGTGGCTAGAGCTGATACAGTAAATGATTACTCTAACAGATTACTTCTCAGTGCTGCATTTTGAAGAAGCAATCTGATCCCTGATTATTCCAGGTAGAAAAAAAGAAAAAGAAAAGGCACCATGATTACTCTGAATTAAGGATTTTGGAAGCCTGTCTGTCCTGTCTTGCCTTGTCACAAGGCCCTATAAAACTGTGCCCAGAAAAACAGGGGCCCCTCTCCAGCAGGCAGCAAGGCCAGCTCTGATGCAGCATTACGGGGCTCTCTGCACAAGCAAGAGGCACCAAGAAGCCTAACCTGGGTCCAGCAAGTCCCCACAGCTCTTGCTGAAATAAACAGCACGTATAGCAATAACCATAGCAATGGCTGGAGGTCTGCACCAACAAACTCGAGGCCTCCAAGAGGTAGGGGAGTCCTGCATCCTCCTCCTCCCTTTCTTCTTGGTGCAAGACAAAGGCACCACAGTAAGCACGGGCTGGGGGATACCTTGCCCTCTGACCTGAGCTCTTCTGAAGGACATTAATGTCCACAGCAAGGCACAGTCTGCAAAGCTGTGTGCCTGAGGCAAGATGTATCCTGCCTCTGATGGCAAAAGGGACCTGGCTAGTCACCTTGAACTCATAGAATCATTATGGTTGGGAAAGACCTTTGAGATCATCAAGTCCCACCTTCACCAGCTCCAAGGGAACCAGACTGATCACTGCTGTACTTTCACCAGAGCCGTGCGCCATCTAATTTTAAATGTAATAGCTGTTTTTTCTTCCCCAGATAACTTGTGCAGCCCTGGAGTTGGAGTCATCTGAAACCACAAGATGGGAGTTTGAATGGCCTTTGGTATTATCAGCTGAGCTGAGCCATTGCTCTGTGACAACTGTGGCTCGGTCACAGTTTCTCCTTTATATTGTTCACTGAGATATATGTGCAAATCCAAAGGACACGGGCAGTCAGATGTGGTAAAGGTATCTAGCACACTGCTGCTCTTCCTCAATGGAACGAGTTTCACTAAAATAGGAAGGAGTATCCAGGTAAGCACGGCAAGTAAAAGGATTAGAGCCTGATCTCCACAATGCGCAATGAAACCGCCATTAAGGCAGCAGGGGCAATACTAGGATCTTGAAAAATGCAAAGATACTAAAGTAACCAATAAAAAAGTCTTGTTTTATTATACATTTTCCCCAACAGACTAGAGAACACTCTTGAGCCTCCTGAATTGACAGTGATCTGCAACACTCATATCTCCTTGGATGAACTGTTGGTTTATCCAAAAGCTCAATTACGCAAACATTTTCAGGGTCCCTTATGATGTTCGGGCTAGAAGGCTCATGCTGAGTATTGATTTATCTTCTCCTCCTCCCTACCCCCTCAGGGCTTCCTCTCCCATTTCTTGTACATATTCTTCCTGGATTTCAAAGGGAGTTGTCTCAAGGTCATAATAAGGTGCTTCAGTATGAGACTGTGGTTCAGTTATGAAAAACGAATGTAGCTCAAAATATTTTTTAAAAGCAATAGAGTGTAAATAACGCCTGTTGCCTGGAGAAGCTCTCATTTATTTAAGATAGATGCAAACTGCAAAGAAATGCCTATCCTTTAACAGTTAAAGCAATGAGAACAGATGAGGCTGTGACCTGTCAAGTGATCCTTTGTCACTCCCAGTACAGGTCCATAATCCTTCAGTTGTGATTATGCAGAAGAATATTACATTGATCCTGTAAAATATCTCTGATTGGATCAACGTTATTTTCTCTCGCATTGACAAGGTCTTACCAGAGAATGACTATAATTCCACTGCTAACACTGTCTTAGTGAAATCCCCCAATAAATCCTCAAAGCAGGGCTGTTAGTAATACCTTTATTAGACTAACTAAACAAGATATTTATATGCAGGGCTTTCCAAAAGACTCTGTTTCTTGCTTCAGTTTCTGGAGGAAATCTTGATCGGATATGCTCTGCTGGAAGACTCCCTCTGAAGGAGGCTCCACATGAACATAACTAGCAGGTCAAACGACCCTTTAAAGATTCCCAAAGTTGCTCACAATTTTGCAAAAATAACTACTGTTTCCACACTAAAGTGAAGATGTTTTCAGTCCCCAAAAATAAAATTGACAGAAAATGTCATGGCAGATGTGGTTTACAGGCAAGGCTACAGTTGAGGTTCTCCTCTCATGTTCCATGAACATGCTGTCAGTGCAATAGTTGGCTAAAAAACAAAGAGGAAACGGGGTCTCTAGGTGTCCGCCTTAATTTCATTATTTGCTCAAGACTAAATCTTTGCCTTCATATCTCAAGAAAAATCCTGCTCCCCTTCCAGCCCTTGCTCACTGATGATGTTCTTCTTCCTTCTTTATTCCTCTTCTCTCTTTGTGAGTCTCCTCTATTTTTTTTCTCCATTTTCTTTTCTCCACAGCTCCGACCGTTCAGTCCCAGTGGTTTCATTCCCAGAGTGACCGCCCTTCATCACTGAATCTGAGTTGTCACCTCCGGTTTTAAATGTGATGCTCCAGTGAGACAAACAGCAAATTTCAGTGATGACCTCGCCAATACATTGTTTTTTCAGGCTGCCTGAATGTTGAGGTAGACACTGTTTTCCCCTGGTTCACTTCAATAACGTTACCTCTAAAGCTATGAAAGCTACAAATGTGCCCATGTTTTACCTTTCTAAACCTTTAATGGAAACTGTGTTAAGCATGAGTAAACAAAATACAGTAACTATCATAAAGCCAGAGCACAGCTGAAAGACCAGTGTAGGCAGTTATGCATCAGTTAGTAGATGAAAAAGCTACAAAGACAATGGATGAAGAGAAGAATATCAAACAAACAGCATAGCAGAGAATATGTCTTCCCAAATCCTTTCAAAGTTGGCATCTGTGATGGGTATCATCTGGCTTTCATGTTTCACATGAAAATTATCTCCATATTCTTTACATCAATATACCGAAATGTTAGAGGAGTCATTTTGCAGCTCCCAGACCCTTAGAAACAAAGGTAAAATAATTGGTATTAGGCTTTGAAAGGAAACAACCTGATGGTAATAGACAAATAATGACTACAGAGAGCACTCTTGACCTATTTATTCCATCCCTGTCCAATTTCTTACATGTTCCCTCTACACTCTGGTTCAAACATGTCTATACGAGATGTCTAAACTGTGATGCCTACCTTGAAGGTCATTGTCATAACAATGATGGATAGCAAAACTTTCTCACTTGAAAGCTTCAACTCAGGAGCACTGACCTGCCTTAAGGGTAGACTATGATAAAGCTGTGAACTTGCACCACACAGGCAGTGCTGTGTGGACCCTGATAGCATTGCTTATGACACTGTCCATCAGTGGGGTCAAGGACATATGCAACAGGCTCCAAGAACTTCTACCAGTTCACTACCAAAGCTTCAAGTTGGCCAGAAGGCTTCTGCAGCCTCTCCTGATGTAATGCAGGGTGATATGCTCCTGCTCTCAGGGAAGTAAGCAATTTAAACTGCAGTTTTAATATCAACCCAAACCGTGCTTTTTCACTATTTCAAAGTCAAGAAAGTGAACTTGGAAACAGTGCTGAAATGAATGGAGATGTGCTCATATCTGACCTTTAAGAGTTAGGACCATCCACCAGAATGGATATAAATTGGCCAGTTTACACCCTCTGAGAGACAGATAGTTGGATCTAATTACAAAATGTGGAGCCTAAAGACAAGAACTGAAACACTCTCAGGAGCTGCACAAACAGTCTCAGCTCAGAAAGAAGGGACATAAGTGCTGAAATCAGGTGCCCAAGATGACAATCAGGTTTTCAATGTGACAGACACAATGAGCTATCTCACCACAGCAGTCAGGCCTTCTTATACACTCAAAACGCAAATCCAGAAATTCCTCAGATGAAATGAACAAAATTCAAAGGAATGAGAAACCCTGGGCCTGTTTAGCCTAGAGAAGACTGAGAGGGAATGTGACTAATATATTTAAGTACCTGAGGGGTGAATGTAGGGAGGAGGGGGCCAAACTCTTCTTGGTGGTGGCCAGGGATAGGACAAGGGGTAATAGGTACAAATTGAACCCCAGGAAGTTCCATCTCCATGTGAGGAAGAACTTCTTTCCTGTGAGGGTGACAGAGCCCTGGAACAGGCTGCCCAGAGAGGCGGTGGAGTCTCCTTCTCTGGAGATCTTTCAAACCTGCCTGGATGCCACCTTGTGCCCCGTGCTCTGGGTGTCCCTGCTGGAGCAGGAGGCTGGACTAGATGATCTCTAGAGGTCCCTTCCAACCTCAACCATTTTGTGATTCTGTCATGTCCTTCAAATCATCTTAACACTCTAAGTGCCAAAAACTATAATCCAATTTAAGTGTAGTAACCCCATCTAATGTCACTCTGCTGTACAGCTGGGACGTCACAACCCCTTGGTTCAAAGCAGGACTGACACCCAGAGAAGCTGAGCTTGGCCCTAAGGCTTGACAGTGCCATGGGCAACATCCTGCTACAAGACATTCTGCTTATCTGAAGTTATTTACATGCTTCCTTCCCATCTCTCTCTTTGTATTTCCGTTCCTCTAGATATGCAAGAGAAAACAAGACTTTGCTATTAATGGGTTCCTCCGTTCCTGTTGCTGCCTCTTCATTTGAAGTCAATGACAATTAGCTGCTGTGTCACAGTAAATGATGATTGAGAGGAGGAAAGATGTGCCTCTGGCTTCTGGTGGAGCACAGACTGTGAGGGGAACAGCAGTAAGGACAGTTCTGGGTGGGAGATAAGAAAGTCTGAGGGGGAAGAAAGAAGCCATCCCTGCTCCTCATGGACCTTGTGTGGACACTCATCTCTCCTCCACCCTGCCATTCAAGTAGTCTCCCTCTCTTTCACTTTAAGACATCTAAAAAAGCAGCTCCACTTTTTCTCCATGAAAACTCTGAGATAAAAACATCTCTCCCAGATTTGAAAAAAGTCGCCATGTCCTACTCAAATAGATGTTTCTGAGGCCGAGACACTGCAAATGCCCTTTCTGTGGCTAGATCCTTCACTGGGAAACAATGACCTTATGGAGCACTTAATGCCATGCAGTGCTGTAATGCCTCCAGGCCTCCATCCGTGCAGAACCCATGTTGCCCCTGGAGACATACTTCCACCTTTTCTGAATTACATCTTGATAGGCTTTTCCAGGTGATGGCCTCCTAGCTTTATTGCTGTGGAGCCTTTGTGCTCCCTGTAAGACCTTTCCCCAAGACTGCTGTGAGAATTTTGGTTGCTTACCATACCACACAAGTGGACAAAACCCAGAAGTGATCTCTTTTACATCTCATAAACATATATATCCTGCAACAAAATCCTCTCTACTATAATGAAACCAACGCAGCACCACCAGCCAAATGGCTGAACATTTTGTGAACTGAAATATACAGCTCATGGTAATTTAAATATGTGCAAATAAGAGCATAATTCTGTTGCTGCCAGCAATCACGCATGTTTAAATATAGTAAGGAAATACCATAGCTTCTATTTTATTTTATATAAACTATTTAATAAAGAAGTGAAAGACTGTTCATTTTCATGGCTTATGAATTCAGATGGCTGAGAATTTAACGGGACTACTGTTCAGCTAAGGCATTAAGAAATGAGAACAGCAGGAAGCCAGGAAACAAAGATCCTGTTAACTGCATTATCTGTAAAGATAGGAAAAATATGCGTTAAGTGCACACATCCCTGATCCTCAGCCATTCATGGACATGTGGGTTGTCACTGGAGAGAAACAAGGTGCAGTTTAGATCCATACAAATGAGGCAAAGCAGATGGGATGGAGCAGCTGGATTTGTGTCAGGTTCCTTCCCTCCTGCCGGACCCAGTCCAGTGGTGAACACATCTTCCATCAGACCCTGCCTGGGATGGAGCTGAATATGTTCTTATTTGGGGGAAAGGAGGAATTAATAGTAAAAATATAAAAATAGCTGCAATAGTAGCCTCACAGAGACACAGCCCTTAAACAACTCTGTATTTATTTTTGTTGCAGGAAAATGTTCTTGCTTTTTTTTTTTTTTGGCAACTATCTTATAATCTCCTAAATAAGCCCATCTCCATCTCTAAAACCTCTTAGAGGTGCTGTGCCTTGATTTTTCCTATCAGAATCTCATTTCAGCCAAGCTTCCAGCCTACGTTTATCCATGGTCCTCACAGAGTGTTCTTCATGCTTGTGTTGTTTTTAGTTTAAACACACCTTCTCTATCTCCTGTGCTTACTCTCATTTTTTTTCCGGATAAGTCATACTCGTAAAATAGATTTTTATTCTCCTTCTCATGCTAGTTACCCTACTCTCTGCTTCGGCTTGAATTCAGCTTTCTCAATATAGTTGACAAAAATAGCAAAGATTATAAATGGAGGCAGTTTCACTAACATCTTGTACCACAACTTTAGTATTTCCCTCTCCCTACTTGAAATATCTGGCCAGCTCTGTTCTTCAGTCACACTCGCCCCTTTCATGGTCGAACCATCATGGTGGCTCTGTCACTTGGTGTGTCTATTGCAGGACCATTGCACCCTATAGAAAACCCTGTGAGGTGTGCTCTGTGATCACATCTGACACGCACGTTGGGATGAGACCCAGGAACACACTCTTCCCATCGTGAAAAGAAACGTGCTGCCATACCTGGGCAGCAAGGAAGCTATTTGAACTCAAAACTTCCCATGATCTGAGTGTCCAGAGACCAGAACTGCAGGATGCAACACAGAGGATATTTGTCCAACAGGACAGGCATATGCAACAGGACTTACATTCCACATTGAAAAGAAACTTTACACTGTTGGTCCCTAACTGCAAGATCTGCTATATTGCATTACGTTTTAGCCTTTTCTGTTCTTAAGTCCTCAGTTCTTCCCATGTCACAATCCAGTCCTCCTTTCTCTTGGTGATGCTGTACTTTGTGGCAGCAGCAAATGTCATTAGTTCAACCCTTCTGTTCACACAGAGCCAAAATAAGAGCTACCATCTCTTCTTATAGAGCTTGCTCCAGTATCAGCCCCATTAAAAACGTCTGGTCCCCATACTTTGTAAACTCTGCTGCCAATCTTCGTTCATATTGATATGTCCTCTTTCAACATTTGTTGCCTTCCTTTGGCCACTTGCTCAAACACAGTAAACTGCATACTAACTGCCTTAACATTCTAATAAATCATTTCCTCAGGGTAGAATTTAAAATCCTTAACCAAAATCCCAATAATTTAGGTCCTCTGTACTTCCCTTGCACAGGAAACCAATTACCTTCCTTGCAAAATATATCTGGGTAATTTGACACACTCCACAAAGAAAAACACATATTGCATGGATATCTCATTTTTCCCCATGCATTTAATTATTCTTTCCTTTAAAACTTCTTTCAAGCTCCGTTCAGTATTATTATAATCAAACTAAAAGGTCCTCTGCAGCATGACAACTTTTTCCCCTTTAAATACAGATTTGCTACTTTTCTAATGCACCACCCTAATTCGATAGATTTATTGAAAATCTTTTTTACTGGACTTCCAATGTCACACCCCACATCTTTGAGTACTCTGAGATGGAAATTATCCAGCTTTTGAATTTGAGGTCATTAAGCTATTTGATTTTTTTTCTGTTTCTCCTGTTCTTGCTAGCTGGCTACTTTTGTGTCTCTGGTCAGTAATACATACCTCTCTACCCTTTCTTTAAATGTTACAGAATAACACAGAAGGAAAACTGGGAAATACTGGGGACTGGTGCATAGAAAAGAGATGAAATTTAAAACAAAACACCAGCTCACATAGTCAGGGACTTAACAATGTGAAATTTCTTTCCAGTGTGAACTTGCAGCCTGGCAGATATGTTTACATGGTTGAACAAATGTCCCCTGTATCCCATTCTGGCAAAGTGAGAAAAGACAGAACTTTCAAAGTCAAAGTTTGTGCCATTGTTAAAAAAATGACCATTATATATATTGACTTTAATTATGGGAGGCAGGACGCTGAAGTAATTACGCTACTCATTCAGATTTGGGGAGATCAGATTTTTCAGATCCTCAATTTGAAATTGGGGATCTGCTAATGATCTCTTGACTACTTATTTCTTGATCCATCTGTGACTCATGATGACTCATGGCCAATCACTGGCTCTTCACATCTCATTTCCCCCCGGTACAATGGGGAAAATTTCACTCTCTAGAAGTCCCCTGTGATTAAACATCTAGAAGTATCTAGAATATCTGCCACAGTGAGAACCATCAACCAGAACAACATGGGAAAGTGGACTTTTCTATCCACACCTAGCGCGGGATGGCTGAGGATGGCTGCCAGGAGAAGCAGCTGGGCATTCTGGGGAGACTCTCTGGGCTCCGATTCAGGGATGTGCAGCTGCCGCTTTTATGCATCACCCACATGATTCATAAACCTGCTGTTCCTGCAGCCCCCCTGAGCACATTCTACCGCTACCACAACATGTTCTTGTTGGGGTTACATCTTCCCTGGCATCAGAGATGGCTACGGAAGATAGCAGGACACTTGCTAAGGCCAAGTTTCACTGCGAGCCCAGAACAGCAGTGCTTTGCATGTGCAAGTAACCCCAGAGTAAAGAGTACTCCTGGGTCAGGACGCTTCGATTTGCCTGACATTTATTTGAGAGACCACACTGCTTTAAATATAGAAACACTGAGATAGGCATCC
The DNA here is from genome assembly GCA_003342815.1 of Eudromia elegans. Classification (NCBI taxonomy): domain Eukaryota; kingdom Metazoa; phylum Chordata; class Aves; order Tinamiformes; family Tinamidae; genus Eudromia; species Eudromia elegans. The sequence continues at coordinate 1,051,251 of PTEX01000047.1, forward strand.
GTCAGGTTGAAATGACCTCTCGCTTCTCAGAAAATAGCCTGAATTTGTAGTTAATTTGTGTTTATTTGTACCCGTGGTTCAACAGGTTCAATGTGAGATCACAGTGCAGTCGCTGAAAGCACCAGAGGAACACACTGCTACTGGAAGGAAGCACGCTGGCACCTCCATGAAATTGCCCAGCGTGAATACAATGTGCGACAGCCTGTGGCTCATCCTTTGGCTCATACTTCTGTGCCCCTCTGTTAAATCCCCTTTGAGGCGCCAGGTCCTGCACTCTGCCCTGCTCCTCGTGTTCCCCTCCAGACGAGCACCGGGACTCTCAGCATCCCCCATCAGCCACCACCATCCCCTGGAGTCCCACAGGCACCCCAGCACAGCAGCACTGAGGGCTTCCTGCTGCCTGCAGTCTGGAGGGCCACCACCAGCCACCCCTGCCCATCTCTCCCTCCATGTGGCACCTCCACGTGAAGTCTTGTACTGATCCGGTTCTGCTCTCTCCCTAGCTGTGCTACCCCAGCTCAGTGCAGATAAATCGCAGGCTCACACAGTCACCTCTCCGTCACGTTTGGCTCGTTCCTCGGGCCCTCCCACCTCCTCAGCCCCCACTTCAGCTGTTATACTGGATTCCAGCCCATTCTTCCATGAGAAATTTGACTAACTACAACCTTCCTCTTCCAGTAGGTTTGCCTTCTGTTTCCTCTTCTCCTCCTACAACTCCTTTCCCATTCTTCTGTCACAGACAAAACCCCTTCTGTGCAGTGCTCTCCCTTCACTTCTTTTCTCTGCCACTGAACCAACCTTACCCCATCTCCTGACCTTTCCTTCTTGCCCTGATGTCCTCTCCTCGCCTTGACTTCCCAGTGCCAGCTGTGCCATTGCTCTCTTAACACAAATATCCTTTCACCTCTCTCATCTTAAAATATTCACATCTTAAAGCATTCTTTCATCTTAAAACACTAATTTTCTTCTCTAAATATCATTCCTTCTTCTCATCTCCAGTTCATCATGAATCTCTCTGTATGCACGAGCCCCTCAGCAGTTATTAAATAAGCTCCCCAAGCTAGTGCAGCTTCCCCTCCACTGTAATTGCTCCTGACAAAGTCTCTATCTACATACTGGACAAATTTCGGTATACTCTGCATATTCTCACTTCACCTGCTGTGACAAGCCATCTACCTTCAGTAGCATTTCTCAGCTGCCATAACATTACTGCCACCTCTCTACCTTTGAATCTGCTTCTTCTGCACGTCCTCTAGAGGATATTTTTCTTCTCCCCACTTTGCCATCCTTTGGTGAAGATCATGAGGCTTTTCTCATTCTGCGCTTTACTGCTCAGTAATTTGTATCGCAAACAGCAATTCAACTACTACCTCCATGCAGCAGCTCGCACGTTCATTTCTCTAACAGAAATTTGTCTCCCAACATCTGTACCCATACCTGAGCTGTCTTTCTGATATTATTTCTTAGATATGCAGATATCGAATTGAACTTATCATTGCTAAAACAGAATTCCCAATGTTCTGGTCCCTCATTCTTTACAATAAGTTCCCCTCAGTAATTCCTCTCTTGATCATCACAGGTAACTACCTGTTTTTCTGGTCAACAACTTGTTTCTCACTATGCCGTTAGCTCCAGATGCTGTCTAAAGTTAGCAGATTTTTCTCTACCCAGGCTCTCATCATCTCATGTCTTTTTTTATTATAATATTCTTTTCTCTGACCTTGACAAATATGATCTTGCACTCCTTGCATCCCGAATGGATGATGATAGACAGATCATTTTCCTAACCTGTCACTTTAACCACGTCATTTCTCCTTGCAGCCTTAGACTGCTGCCCCACTCTCTATCTCATTAGCATAATCTACTTGTCTTCATTAAAGAAATGTCAACTTCTTCCTCCACTCAACCAAAGAAGCCAATCCTCATCCACCCACTTATTCAGCTTCTAAGCAGACAGACGCAGGCAAGGATTTTGCCTGTGTCATCCCTCGGTCTTTGGAAGACCATCCTGTAAACATCTGCACCTCTTATTCATTATCATTTTTCCCAAATTTTCTAGGAATCCCTCACTTCTTGATGCTTAGGATCATGGTCAGAAGCATGGTCAGACTGCTGGTAACCTAAAACTGCTATCAGTCATGCTGAAAATAATCTTCTTGTCCTCTCCTTGCATTCCCTCATTACGCTGCATTACTCTCCAATATTTACTTCAACAGTATGTCAAAAGGACAGGGACATTTTTCTGTTCTGCATTTGTGCTTGTTCTAGCAAGATGATCCATGGATTAGCGACCCATAGTAGAGGTTCGTAAATCCTATGATACAACAATAACTGGTGTTAATAAACAAAATCTATACTATACTGATACTGAGCTAGGGTACAAGAGATTAAGTCACTTGTCTAAGGTCATACAGAAACACTATGGCAGAACTTGGACTGAATTCTGGCTTTGCAAGTCCTGCCCTACCTAGCTCTTTTTTTTTTTTTTCTATTTCAGTAGCTGTCTACAAAGGATTATGATTTCAGCAGGCCCAGCTGGGCAGATCTGAATATTTATTTGCAGAGGAATTAAGCTTTATGAGAGATAAAATGGGCAAATTTCCATTTTATGGTCTGATTTCTCTTGTACAAAGAAAATATACTGGTTAATTTTATTTTCTTTAAAGTGGATTCTGTTCTGAATGGCCTATTTAGGGTATTTGGATTTTGGAATACATATTATTTATTTATTTATGTCTTAAGAACTGAAAAATACCATCTATTTTCTTTCTTTTCCTCTTAAAGAGATGAATATGTACTCAAGAGTTCCAGCCACATTTAATTAGCAATGAGCCATTAAATAACTCGCATTATAAATGATTATCCTTATTTTTTCAGAACCTACAAAACACAGAGTCTTACTCTACATTTTCTGGCCTTGCAATGGTTAATGAATCATTCCATTCTTGAACTGTTCACCACTTATTCTGAGTGCACAGAGAGAGAGAGAGGTCTTTTTGTTTTTTCTTTTCAATGAGAAAAAACAATACTAATTTGGATTTTTATTGCTAGAGATGACAAAATAGTTCATTTATTTAATAGTTCAATTATTTAAATAAATAATCTTCCTTTATATATCTTTATTTTTACAATAAATGGAACACGACTGTGCTCAAATTAACTCTTCCATACGTTTAACATAAATTTTAAAGTAAGAAAGCAGAAAAGAAAACAATACTTAGATTTTCAAAAGGATTTGGATGCTCAAATAAATGACCAGGAATTAGGCATGCAGTCCTGTAGGCAGCTCTGCAAATACCGGTTACTGTTGAGAAGGGCATGATCCCATCATTTTTACTCAAGCAAAATTTCCATTTGTCTTCACGGCAATTTTGCTTGAAAGCCAACAGCTTGATTGAAATTTGCCCTTTAAAACAGCATGATTAAAAACAGTTGCAGCTCTGTTAAATTACATACATCTTCTTAGTATTTTTAGACTATATATATATAATAGAACTAATTATCTCAGATGTGTCAGAGGAACGTGTCAGGTTCTTATTACCAGTGGTAAAGATACTTTTTAATGAATTGCCATTAAAGTTTGATGCAATTAAAATATTAAAATTGCTTATTTAAAAAAGGATGTGCCAAAGCCTCCTTGAACTCACATCCATGAGACCCCAGTGATTTCCTCAATCCAATGATTTGTGAACCAGAAAATCTCTGAACAAAAGAATGTCTTTGCTGTATCTCAGAAACATGCAGTTATTTGACTTCTGATCTACATGGATAGACTGAGGACAATTATGTTATTGAGAGCAGTGAAGGCTAAACACCTTGTTAGCAAAAGGCTTGACTTAAAGCCTACCTACTGTTTGAATTGCACTTAATCCTTCCAGTAGAACTTAGCTGTGACAAGAGTGCAGCACAGACCTTGTGTTGGCCTGTCTCTACAGGGACTATTTTAACCCCAGAGGAAATACTAAAGGCCTGAACTTGCTGCATCACCATGTTCAATAAAATATTTCCTATTGATTTTACTGTGATCAGAATCAAGCTTTCAGTAGAGCCCGTTCTATGAGTGCATCAGAGAACGGTTGGGATCTCAAACACACAAACAAGCACTTGGATTCTCTAAAATTAAGGAGAATCCATGAAAAAATGTCTGTATTTACATGACAAAACTATTGCATTTAAAAAGCCAGTTCTACATAATTGTAAGGTGTTCCAAGCACTTTTAGGGAAGTAAATCTTTTTACTCCTGTAACTAGCTGCAAGTAGCCTCTCTCCAGACTTTTCCAATTGTGTATAAATAATCCCCAGTGATGGCTGGAGTAGTTTTGTTAAGCCTTTTTTGCTCAATTGCACCATGCATCTGACAAATCTAAACAGAGAGTGCTTTCATCCCAGAAATCTTGAATATTACTTGGCACAGAGGTAGGCTGTATGGGAATTAGATTTCCTTTTCTTTTCATCTATGGCATGGGCTAAATATACTCACAATATGATGTTTAGAAAATAGGATTTTTGATGACTTCCATGGATCTTAGGGGCCGAAAGGAGGTAAAAGGGGGACTGAAATACTAAGGTCCCTTGCCATTTTTTTAAATAACTGGATTCCAGTGGCAGGCGGCAGAACCCAGCCCAGACAGGGTTCGTTGGCTGTCTTCCAAAAGGAAGATGAAAGGTCCTCTGAGTAGCAATTGTCTAAATGGAATAGTCTCTGGTTATTGTGCAACTTCTACATATTAAATTCTTTATAGTACCTTTATAATTAAATGATATGATCTCTTCCTTTTTCTTTTTTTCCCCCTTTCCTGCTTCTCTCCCTGGTACTGCAGGAGAGCGTTTGAGCAATGGGGACTCACGGTGCCAACTTGGTGGGTTCCACTTCTCCTCCTGGGGCACTCCTAGTCACACACAAGTAGTCAGGAGCTGACGACTGCAGAAGCAGAAAATAGACTCTGCCTTTTCCCCTCTGCAGACTAGTACTGGTTTGTATTTTGAGTCCCTGCTTGCTTAGTGGTGGTGGCTGTTTCTTTAGGTAGAGTAAGGGAAGGCTGCTTTTGCTAGAAAAGTCGCCCTGAGCACTGAATACTGGTTTCAGCAGTGGGTAGGGCATGGTGTATTCAAAGGGCACTACGCAGCAGAGCTATTTACTTCACTGAGGAGACTATACAGATACCTCCAAGCAGGAAGGAGCGTGGTCCTGTGCTGATGAGGACCAGAGTCAGTGCTTCCTGACAGAGCAGGGCTTTGGGGATTCAGAGTGAATTTCTGGCCCAGAGATGTTAACAGACTTGACCAAACACCAAAGCAGGACCAGTGAACCGCCTTTTAAGCTCCTTCTCCTTGATCCTTCTTCACTTCCACCCAGTTTGCCCAGGTTATCAGGCTATGGATCGGGAATAATCCAGAATAAGGATTATCCAGGTGAGGAAAAGCTAGCAAGACTGGGTCCTGGGTTGCATGATTGACTCCAGTAAATTCCCTTATCATCTGTAATTCCTCTTTACGATTTTCCTTCATTTATCATAATAAAGCAAAAAAATCACCTTCCTGATTTTGATGCAGTTTTAGATATTCTTCAGGCCTTTGGTGTCTTATGTCTGCCTGCTTCTTCCAGAGTATGCCTAATTGGGAAGCCCATGTTAATTCATTTTCTATTTGTCTAATGGTATTATTTTCATATTTTCACCTTGATTCTGTTGGAATATAATAAAATGTATACAAGAATTTTAAAGAGGAGAGGCAGTTTTATATGCATTAGTATTTGTAATATCTATCAATAAGAAATCTGAAGTAAGAGATCTCCAACTTTTCTAACAAAATCAAACATAGGGTTTGATGTATTGGCCAGAAAGCAAAATAAGAAATATAGACACAAAATCAAGGAAATGATCAAGAATCTTTGGAAATATGACTGTTTTTCAAAACCACTGGTATAATATTGCAAAGTATCACAGGGTCTGATCCTGCAACAGTCCATCGCCTACAGCTTCCATTAATTTCAGCACAGTTCATAACCACAATAACTGCAGGACATTTGCAAAGGCAGTTAGGCTCTTAATGACTATGTTTTGTTATCCTTTCATAGACAAATCTACTGTTCTTAGGACTGGAAGACTTTGCCTAGGGAAAAATGTAGATCTGTCCCAAAATAAATGTATCGCTTAGGTCCTTTCCAGCTTAAGGAAAAAAAAGAAAGAAAGAAAGAAAAGAAGAAAGAAGCTTAGCAGCATTATATCCAGTTACATGTAGCATTACGTGCAATATCTGGGGCCAGAACCTGCATCACTTTATCCAGTTCCGGAAGAGGTGTCCCAAATTAAATTAACAGCTGGCAGGAGTTAGAGGATAAAAGGCCTGTATACCAAAGACATCCTCAAGATTGGTCTTTTAAATCACACTTGCCCTGGAGCTCTTATTTTAAACAGGAAGAAATTTCATCTGGGCAGGAATATTTACCCCCTTGGGGTATCTGATTACAGCAGGTACAGCACATTCATAGTTCTTCACATTTGCCCAAAGGGTGCTTTGTCCAAATCCCTTCCCTTGCAATTTCTAACTCCTTTGCAATGTCTCCAGTAGGATAAAACCCAGAAGAGGGATGTGGTCTTGTTAAGATGGACTTAAAGGCTTCATTTTGAACTCACAGCTGTTTTCTACAGCTGACGGCAATGGCAAATCAACTTTCCCCAGTCAAGTGTGCATCATAAGGTTCATAACTGCTCCTCAGGTGGAAACTGGTTGATTACCCATGCAAAGCTAGTGCTTATGCACACACATCAAATTCATAATTCAACAGCTCCAGCACACAAGGAATTTTAATTGATGATTATTTTACAATACTTTCTGGCAAAAAAAAAAACAATATTCTTTTTGGCAAAAAGATATTTTTTTTTATATAACTGGTTCTATAAAATGGATGGGCAATCCTATGGTACTGCTACCTCCAAGTTTACTTAGAAATAAATCAAAGCTCTGTATTATTACATTATATTTGCTTTGTCATGTTTTAATCTGGAAACCTGAAGAAAAACACAGCTCAACACTATTAATATTAATATGTGACTCTTCATCATGGCTGAAAATTACAGTATAGCCAGATCCTCACTTCAAAACAACAACCAAACGGTAGGGTAGTATTTACCATTAAGAATCTCTCACCTTTAACATTTCGTGCAATGCATAGTTAAAAAGTTTGTCAAATGTGCACCAAAAGTCTTTAAAGAAGGTAAACAAACTGTCAGGTAAGAATTTAACGTGTATTTTTGTAAACCAATGGCAAGCAGTTATGCACCCTGGTATTTGCATGTACCTCCTTTACATGCACAAGTTGCACTTCTGACCCTGGGGCAGCAACACTGAGAAATGGCTGTGTGGCCATCTGCACACCCGTATGCCCAGAAACACGTCTGCAGGCAGGGCCCCGTTCCCGAGCTCAGCAATGCGACCCTCGCCACCAGCTCAGAGCCCCCTCCTGCCTATTCAGACTGGGCTTGCCACATGTGCACGCGAGGGCACACACTCCGATTAAAACAGGGTCTTTTTGCAGAACATCTTCTCCTGCATTTAGCTGCCTGGGTTTGAGATCCCGCGTTTGCACTGTCGCTAACGCTCCGAGTGCTGCACTCACACGTCTCCCAGTGCCAAGCGACTCCACCAGCTCCCAGCAGGAGAGGCGGATGCGCCTGAAGCCCGGAGCAGGCGGGCAGCCGGGAGCACCTCTCCCTTGCTGCAGGAGGAAAAGCCCCTCTGATGACTACAACTCTGTGTCCCAGGGGTGAGCTCTGCCAAAATGTTTGTCCGCTGTCAAGGTTGAGCCTCTTTGTTTATGCCCAACGCAGGCGAGGCACACGTGGCGGTGTGCTCCAGCCTCGCCAGCGCGCGGCACGCTCACCTCGGTGCTCCAGAGCCCTCCCAGGGCACTGAGACCCCCACGCGCGAGCCCGCCAGGGCTCCCAGATCACCAGTAAGGCGCCTGCACGCGCTGGCACCTCCAGGCACTTGTCCGGTACACACGGGACTGAAGCCACCGGTTCACGCTACGTTGGTGGCGGAACAGCAGCTGGACACCAAGAGTTACTCGAAACACAGGCTGGATCCAGACTAGTGATCCAAGGGAAAGGGGCTCCCCATGGCAACACTTTCATGTTATTGCAGCCTAAGTCTATCCTGTGCCACTAACCTCTGCTGCTCACTTACATACATACAGACTGAACTATACATTGGCAATCACATGTTGAAGTATCTCCCTCGTGAATAATTAGTCTTTAGCAGTAATTCTGCATGCAGTTTCTGAAGCAGGAACCAACACAGGCTATCGAGGGACTTCGGGGCAGAGAATACATTTAGAAAACAAGTATTTTTAAAGATAACCCAGTGTAAGAAGCAGTGATTTCACTGTGACAGAAAAAAAAAATGCTAGGGAATCATCTTAATGCAACAGAAGAACCATGGAGGGAAAATGTTATTTTGTTGTATGGAGTAACCATGATGCTGTCATCTTTTACCGAAACCCTCATTATCTTGTGATATTTTTTTACACCAGGTTTTGTGCATATCTTTTCTTCCTGTACTTTGAATTAAAAAAAATATCTGAAGCAAACTGACTGTCATCTTTAACTGTCATCTGGAGGAAGAAAAGAAGGACCAAAAGGCAAGAGAAAGAACAGCACAATGATGCTTCAGGCAGAGATGCATCTCCACCCTGAGAGACAATTATTCCTTTCTAACACTCTTGATAAATTCATGTAATGTTTTGTAGACATTGAAAATATTCCAAAATGTTTCTCTGTGTAAACAGCAAGCTGGGTTGCCTCCTGCTTTTTTAACATTTCCCTTTGTTTACTCTCCATTTGAGGAGAGCAGCAGCCTGCATGTAAGCACTGCAAATGGTATAATTCGGGACTGCTGGGGCACTTGCTAAGAGAATGATGAAATACAGACATAGGTAACCTCCAGTGAAACAATACATCGGCTGAGCCAGCAGGGTCAAGCTAAAAAAATATCTAATTTTTCTTTTTCATTAGAACAAATTTAATGGTTTGCTTTATTAATACCCTCCACATCGGTGTGGAAACCATCCTGAAACCATGGTGATGGGCATACTATAATAAGCCTGGAGAAAGAGAGACATGAGAGAGACATTCCGGGGTGCTTCCGCTCTCGCCCAAATGCCAAGCAGCAGCAGGAAAGATCCCATGGGAAGCTGCGTTGGCCCCAGTTTGGGAAGCAGGGCACAGCCTAGCCCGGTCACCCATCGCTGGGATCGGGTCCTGGCTCCAGCACCAGCCCTCGCCTGCGAGCCCACACGCTCTGCTCAGCCCCGGCACCTCCACGAGGCCTGGCAGGTTCCTTTGGTGAAAGCAGCCCTTACCTTTGGCAATCAGCTCCTCCAGCTCCTGGTCGAATCCGTGTCGGTGGCACTTTCTCCAGAGCCCCATGTTGGTGGAATTGTACTGTCTGTTGCACTCATCAACCGGACTCATCGCAAAGATCTGCCTCCTGTTTCTCGCCAGGAGGAGTTTCCCTTCCCAGCGGTCCAACCTAGACCTGCTGGCCCTGAGAGGCAGGTTGTTGTTGGAGTTATAAATGAAGCCGGGATCATTTCTCTTACCGGTGATGCTCTTGCACCTCTCCCTGTGCTTCCTGGCATCAGTTTCATACCAGTGGTCAGAGCAGATTGCTACGGCCAGCATGCCCAGGGCACACAAAGCTAAAGAGAGGCCGGCATAGAGCAGTAACCTTCCGGCAGCCATTCCTCAGCTTCACAGAAACACCATGGACATCTTCACCACGGACACAGCCCTTCAACGTGAGACCACGCAAAAACCTGCGGCGCGGCTGCTTGTGGTCACTCGGCGGAGCTTGCCTCAAACATCCACAACTCCTGCGGCTCGCATCCGCGCTGCCCAGGGACACACGAGCGCTATGAAGTTCTGCCCCGGAGGCAGTCCTGGCGTCTCATCTGCCTCCCTGCTCGGTGGCCGAGACCTGCCGAGGAGAAACACAGCCCCCCGCGGGGTGCAGGACGGGCCTGGGGCAGCACCTCCGCAGGGGCGTCCTGCTCCGCTGCCCACACGGCTCGGAGTGCTGAAGGAAGAGCCCTCGCCACAGAGGCGAAGGCTACGGCTGTTTGATCAGTCCATTAATCTCTTCCCATCTCAGAAATAAGTGATGCGAGAGCTTTCAGGGAGCAGGTTCATGGCAGCATCATAGCACACAAAAGTTCGACAGTGAGAAATCTTGGAGCCAACTATCCTGGTGGTGTGAGCCGGGGACTTGCCTTTTCTTTGTCAGCCGCTCGCCGCCAGCATCATCTGGACAGCTGCTTGCTTGGGCTTAAAGCAGGGTCGAAGGGGAGGGAGCAAGAGGGGGAGCAATCTGTTGTTGTTGCTGCTGCCGTCTGAGATCGTGGCTAAAATACAACCCCTCCGTCTGCAAGGAAACTCAGGCGGGCATGGGTCCCCCCCTCAGCAGGTTTTGCTCACAGTCACTGACATCTTGGCGTCCAAAACACTTCGGCTTCTCCCTGCCAGCCTTGCCATTCACTTGCTTTGCGCTGTTGCCTGCGCTGTCATCAGGGCAACGTAACGTAGCGATGCCTTCCCTCGAGCAGCCCGAGCTCGCAAGCCCCAAATCGCTCACAGGGCAGCGGTTGGGCTCTGCTGCCTACAGCAGCACCGCAGCCTCCCCGGTGCCGCTGGGCGCTGGAAGGAGCCGGAGCCGACGCTGGAGCGGGAGTCAGCGCAGACCGCGCACCTCCCGCTAGGCAGCACTGGAAGCAGTCCTCAGCCCCGGCATGGCTTTTCCACCCCGCTTCCGCCGCTATCTGCAAGGCTTCCTTCTCCACGGGCGCTTCCGTGTGTCGTGCACAGCTTTCCTAGCACGCAGGCACGTTAGCCATCTGCAAGATGAAGGCAGGCAGGCAGAGCTATGGCTGATTGAAAGGATGCTAAGGAACGGGGAGGGGAGGTCAGGGGAAATCGAACCAAAACAAACTAACAGCACACACGCACAAAAAGAGCTACACACCTTACAGAGGGAGAGGAAAGCAGCCCCTAACGGATGTCAACAGCTTTCGGTCATTCTCTGCCATATGGCCTGATCTCCACTGAGGAGATGAGATTTTTAGCTCAGCAGCTTCAGGCGAATCCTATCCCCAGCATCAGCAGATTTATACTCAGACATTTTTTTTTTCTCCTTAAATTTCCACTCCCTTTCTCTCTAACAGGAATAACTCACCCATCTTGTAGCAACAGAAGGCAAGCTGGGGTCCGCAAGCTTTAAACATCTCATTTCACCATTTTTTAACCCAAATAGGAGCGTATCCAATCTTCCGTACACCTGGGAATCTTTCCTTGTTCAAACACTGAGCCCTGCAGCCTTGGCTAAAGCCTATAGACAGAGAATACAGAGCGCTGAGCCAAAAGCCAGTGATGTCACCCATGCAACGTGAGACTCATTTCTTATTTCTCTAGCCTCCTTAAAGATAAACTGCACCACTTCACAGACAGGAAATGTCGAAGTCTTACTTTCCTAACAGGGGAAAATGGTAAAACCTGGATCTAACTGGATCCCAGTGATTTTTTTTTGTCAGTCTCTCACATTCTGTCACCTAAATCCAGAACAACTGTAGCTGTTTCTTACTGCATCAAAAAATCCCACCCAGCAACATAACACAATGCATGAGCTTGAAGAAAGAAAGAAAAAGAAAAAACATGGATGCTGGGGGATCCAGAAAATAAAGGCTCCTGGTCTCTGAATGCAGCTGCTTAGAAAAGAAATCAGCACAATAATTTCCCTTGCATCAAGAAACTCAGGATCCTGGCACATCCTGGTATTACAGTAGCAGGGAGCAGGCAGAGCGATCTAATCAGCCCCATGCCGTATTTGGCACTCCCACACCACAGACCACAACATGAATAGGAAACACAGGCACAACTACTGCTCCAAAAAACAACAGCCCAAAACATCTCCAGGAAGGAGCGTTGCAAATATCCATATCTGCAGAGGATCCTACCAACTTTTGGCCCCAGAGTCCCAATGTGTCTTCTATATAAAAATATATATAGTCCATGCTGAGACCCCTGGGTTAGAGATGCCTCTTGCCCCAAAGATTCATAGCTCTGACAGCTTTAACTCCAGCCACACAATTATATTGGCTACAGTGGGGAGGACAGATGGCAGAGAGAGGAGCTCTTTGTGTATCCAAAATACACACCCAGATTTTCTTGTGGAGTGGTACAGTTGCATCAGTTGCATACTGCTGGATCCTATCAGCTTTTGGCCCCAAGCCAAACCAAATTGTATCATCAGAGTGACACAACTCCTTATATTTTACCTGGTCAACTCAACTCCCAAATCATTTGGGATTTTCAGCTAGGTTGGGGCATTTCTCCCATTAGGACATATTTGTCTTTATATCTACTAGACAGTCCATCCTCCACCTCAACGTGATAAAGCAACTCAAAGGAAATTTGATCATTGAAACCATGGATATTGTGATCATCTGCATCTTGCAAAATGGCAATGTTATGAAAACTAACAGAATCTAAAATGCTCCAGATTAAGTTGTTTTATTGAAACAATTAGATAAAGATGTTTTTTCACAGTAAACTCCTTTTGTTGTTCATATGAAAGGTACATTTTTAAGGATCTACGCATTTTAGAAAACGGCAAAGCACAGTTAGAAAAAGAATTCAGTTTTATAGTGGGTTTGGCACAGGCACATTGGTTATCTGTCTGGGGTTTACCTATTCATGGCCAAATTTTAAGGTTTGTGGACAACAAATTGCAGGACCCTACAAAGACAAGATCATGAATAGGTCTCTTATGTTGCTCCTGCCCAGAGATATGAGAGTATTTCAATTTCTTTGCCAGTTTTTAGCTTCAAGTCTCAAGCTGGAGGATGAGAAAAGGGAGCAAGTCAAACTTCTCGGGTCATATTTTTGACACTGATGGGATTGTTCAATCAATAAAAAGCAGGAACCAAGCACTGAAAGGGTTTAATGCTCGTCTTGCACCTTTGTGAGGCTGTGTGGAGGTTATGTGCATGATGATCTGCCATATTTATCCACTATTTAGACCGAAGAATGAGAAAATTGAGGGGAAAGGCAAAATAGAGAATCCAGCTACCGGATCTGTTTTTCTGGTGTTTTTCTTTGCTGGACAAAGACACACCACGGGACAGTGATATCCTATAAGACCATAGTATCTACATCTCTCTTCTAGCTCCACAGTAGAGGGACAGTCTAATAGAACCAGAATAAATAAATAAATAAATAAATAAAACAAGATGTGATTGGACCCTGGGAGATCCAGGTGCCAGGTTTTTCTGTCATGCTCCTAGGAGGGCAGGGGGAACTTTGGCACCGTGGGAAGCAACACTTGCTCCCTGCTATCATTCTCGAGCAGAGGCTGAAGCCAGGCACATCCAGGTTTTACCTTTTTCTCGGAAAAGGCATCTCAGTGGCAGTCCCTCTGCATTTCTCTTTTTCTGCTTGCATTTGTAGCTCAGGCAGATAGCAACCCATATCCTCCTGCAAGTCACCTTAAATGCATAAATGCAGGAGAACACGTTGGATTTCAGTGGAGCGCCACTTAAGCTGGCAGAATTAAGCGTTTTCTCCCTCATCATCCCCAGGACCTCGCTCCTTCCAGGAGGAGCAGCCCATTGCTCGCTGCAGGCGACACGATCCCTGCCTCCGTCTCTTCCCGGGATTAGTACAGGCAGCCCCTTCCCAGCACAAACAGATCATTATTAAATTCCCTTCCTCCCCCCCACCTCCGCCTCACCACAGGGGGGAAGAAAAGCAATCGCTGTGGCTCTCTGGCAGAAAGACATTAAAATAAATATATATATAAATAAATGAATGAATAAAGCATGCACTTCAGCATGCTGTGCTGAAACAGTTGCCTACAGCGAAGCAAGGGGGTCTTGGGGAAGGGAGGTAATTCACTGCTCTTAAAAAGGACTGGGGGCCAAACACATGTTGAGAAGAAGACTAAAATGCAATCTGGGGCTCCCCTCTCTGCCTGCCACAATTTCTGTGGAGGAATTCATGATTTCAGAGTGGAAGCCAGAGCCACACAGGTGCAGCACATCAAAGGCACTTGGCAGGGAAGCAGAGCTCAGCGCCTCGGTCACGGGGATGTGCGTTGCGCCAAGCCAGCACCTTTGCCTGCTAGACCTCACCTCAAACGTTACCTTCCAGACAGCACCAGGCTCATCTCCATCTCCTCCATGGAGCCCTTCAGTCACCTCAGCATCCTCGAGCTCCCCTAGCCCAGTGCCACACACAGGCACCAAGGGCTGCTGCTGAGGCACATGCTGGGAAGTGCCAGGCAGCAAGAAGGGGTCAAGCAGACTTACTGGAGGATCAACTGCAATTTGCTTTTCTTTTTTCCACATTAAAATGACCTCCACCATATTTTTCTTTTTTTCTTGTAAAGAAAGAGAGCTCAGTGCCACCTAGTGGGGGAGGGGATCGAACAGCGCCACGCTCTTCCCATGCCCAGGCATCTCTGCTGCTGACTCTGTCCATTCATCAGGGAGGGATGATCCTCGGCATTTCCCTCCTCTCTTTGTGCTATTCATTCCCCAAGAGCTGCTGTTTAACTTACCCGGGTTCCAGCCTGCCCCCTTTGTGAGATGCCTCTTCCTGAAGCCAAGAGATCTTCTACTGGTATCGTGTTACTAGGAGTAGCAGTGACCCTGGAGGCAGAGTGCTGCTCTAATTACAGATTTCAAACACAAGACAGTGATCAAACCAAACACAGATATTACAAATTATAGCTGCTAACACTTTTTATCTCTCACACGCACCTTGGACACCAGCATGGATGAATCCTCACTGCGGCAGGCATGCAGCCAACAGCAAGGTGCAAAGATGCTGCCTACCTGTAGGAGCATTTCAGGACACCTCCCACCAAATCATCCCAGGGGGTCGGCCAAGAAAGTCAGACTGATTTGAGTTTGCTCAAGTGATTCAGAATGATGCGGAGGATCCATAAAGGAAGATCTGGATCAAAGAAATCCATGTAAAAGACCCTTATACAAAAACGGGGCATCTCAGCCACTTCAGCTTTTACTGGAGAAGGGCATCTTCAGGAGAAGCACCAACCAGCTGTGTACACACTAGCTAGCCCTAGTGTGTACAGGGCATACAGATATGCCAGACAACATCGCACACCCTAACGTCTAGCTGTGCACACACAGTGTCTAGCTGCACACACTAGCTCCACGTCTCCCTGTCCCCTCGCCAGCCTCTAAGGGGGGTCTTCCTTTGCTACATCCCTACCAAACCTATTTGGATCACAAAGCTAAGCAAGCTGGTGAATTATAGATTTAAGATCACCTGTGCAACATCAATTCGTCCCTTCCTTATGCATATGCACCATGATACAATCTTTAATTACATCTTTTCATTTTTTTCCCCACGGGTCTCTTGTCTTTTTCAATGCAAAGGATGAGTGTCGCTCCTCTAATGACCGCTATTCAAATTTTCTCCCGCCCTTATCATCCAATGTGTGGTGCACATACTAAACTGCAGAGCATCCAGATCTCATGTTGAATACAGAGTGATTAATTTCCTCATGGGCTTTTCTGTGGTGGTGTTCTCACTGTGGTCTTTGAGGGTCTTTTTTTTTTTTACAAACATCAGTGAACTTATCTTCACAGCTCCCTGCTGAGGAACAAAGATAAAACCCAGTATTTTAAACATGCCAGTATATTTTGGGCACTCAATTTATGACACTTATAATTGGAATGTTTTGAGCACAGGGAGCTTTCTCTCCTCAGAGGGCAGTTCTCAGGCACATTGGACTGAACGCATTTTTCAGTATTTCTGCAAGTCAGACCATGAGTGACTGAAACTGGACATACAGAAAACGGGGACAACATTGACACCAGGTGGTAAAAATGTCATTTTTTGTATCCACACAGCTTCACAATAGCAGCTCCGGCAAAGAAGAGGAAAATGTTCTGAGAAGGCATTCAACTGCCTTAATCGTGTGAGCATGTTATTTCCTTCTGCCCATACTTCACTGCTAGGCTCAGTAAACAGCTTCCAAGTTCTGCACCAAGTTTCCACCATCTCAGGACTGCACTGCTTTATCTTTCAAAGGTCATCCACCATGACAAGAATCAGGGTTTGTGTAAGAAAAAGGAATGATCATGGATCTTACCTCATAAACACAACACACTAGTGGCAATTCATGGGAAATCTTTATATTTTGTGGTTTTCTTAGTGTCTTGATTTACTGACTTGAAGCTGTGAAGAAGGAGAAGCCTAGATGAACTAAGAATTAATCAGAGGGTCAGGAGCTCGATGGAGTGTAGCACTAAGAGAACAGAATTGTTTTGGAAGGAAACAAAATGAATTGCCAGGCCAAAAGCTGGAACACATGCAGGTGAACAGTCCTACATCATCTTTTTCAAAAAACTGACGGAATGGTCAAAACTAAATTGTCTCACAAAGGCACCTCAATATATTCCCCAACATTCACTGGAGCTTTTCCACTAAAATTGCACCTTCCCATGAAAATTTGTACTCTTTATTATTTATCTGTCATCTGCCAAGAGCACAACACTGAAGACCATCTAAGGCTGCACTGTGGATCCAGGTAACTGTGTTTGATAACTATTGCTTCTCATCACAACACATCCAAGAATATTTTTAAACCCAAGCAAAACAAGAAGGAACTTTTCCTATGTAAATAATCACTAAGTTTTCCCCTAAATTTCATCTCAAAGCAGAAACCATACGTAGGAACTGTCAGCCCAGAGCTAAAAGCAGCTGAAAATAGAGTCTGCTGGTTAAATTTAGTCAATTGACAACATTACCATTGCACCAGCCATACTCAGACTGAATATTCATGGGAACTGTGGCAAACTGCACAGTAATTTGGAACCTCTCACTCCACTTCTAAAGGTGTCACTATAAGTTTTACCTTTTTCAACCAGGTGATAGGATCAAAATATGCCACATGCTCACAGGTGAACACTGAAGAGGCTCTCAAAAGCCAGATTTGTCCCTCCCTCTCTTGTTAAGGTCCTTAAGGTTTATTTACACCTTAAAGTTAAGGTGTAAATATTCAAGCTCTTCCAGTGTGGGAGGAGCAACAAGAAAAGCTTTTAGAAGAAGAAAAGGTTTGAATTGCACATCTCCAAGGCTTTGTTGAAAGGCATTCTGCTGGGCTACAAGACAACCGAGTCCAAGCACACAGGCCATCTTTAGCTCTCATGGCTCTTCTGAATTCATCTCCCTATAGCAGAAAATTCATCTTAGGCCCTTGGTTTCACAAGAAGAAATTCATTCTGGCAGAGCTGTTCTCAGTGGTCACAGCACAAAGATTTTATGCTTCCTGTTTATTGTCTTGCCAGCACGGTATCTTGCAAGTCAACAGCCTCATAGGCCACGACTTTTTCTCCACAGAACTAAACAAGATTTCTGCATGAACACCCTCCCATGGATTTGTTTTCCCCATATACCTTGCTAGAAAGGGTGTTTACAGCAAACCACACTGGGTAAGCACCTTTGCTTGCTCAACTTCACCTTACGGCTACACTGCTCAGCCTCATACACTAAATCCTGCTGCAGGAAAATAAATAAATAAATAAAAATTGCCTACTGCAGTGATGAAGGTGACATTGCTTTGAATGAGGGCGTTGTATAGCAAGAGGGTTCTGCAGCTGCTCAAAGGCAGATACAGAAAAAGACGGTTCACCAACATCACCATCATTGGAATCAGTAGAAAACAGGACATACATTTTTTTTTTCATTAAAATTCATAAATTTTGCTTTTTTTTTAATAGAACTAGCAAGAAGAATCCAGGATGGGAGAGATGAGATTTTAGGGCCAAAGAGTACTGACTCAGAAGCAAATCTCAGACATCTTGGCTGCCAATAATGAGTATATTTTGTAAGAAGTGACTTTTATTCTTAAAGCTACATCTATTACATAGACTGGCAATATATTAAGGCCTGAATAATTCATACTTTGCTGTAGTACATCAATACTTGGTTATACAAAGGTACATCTATAGTTCAGTTATTTTGGTAGAGGTGTCAGGTCACATTGCACAACCTCCATTAAGTTACTGACAGATTTCAAAACCCTTTGTTCATTCCCAAGGAGATGTCTGGACTTGGGTTATACCAACAGTGTTTTGTTAACTAATCCACTCAGAACCAGAGATACAGTCTAACATGCTTTTCTGGTAATGAATGTATCACATCTGCAATGTGGTACCCCAGCTGCCAATTCAATTTGTTTCTTCTGTTAGTAGAAAAAGAGTAAAAAGGATTAGTTAAAATCAGAATTCACAGAAAATTAAGAAAAATAATCACAGGAAGGACTGGAAAGAAAACAGTAAGCAAAGCCAAAAACTGCACCTGCTTAGAAAAATTATATTCTCTAAAGACATTCTTCCACTTTGGAACATGGCTCTGAAACAAGACTGTGATCTTCGTGAATTTCATTTGACTGTGAAGTCCTAGCCAAGTAGCTTCACATAAAATCTTATAGGCAAAAAAGAATAAAAAGGTATAAATACACATGTGTGTGTATGTGTGTGAGAGCACGTGTGTGAGCACACACACGAGTAAAAATAGCTGACATTTAGACATGTTGCCTGCAATCTCCAGTAGCTTTGCATTTAGCTCTTCTCCTTCTTTATTCAAAATATTTTGCATGAAAATAAAGGCTTTCGTTCTTCAGAATTCATTTGTTTCTGTTAAACTTATTTTCTCGTCTAATATTTGAACACTGGCATATCACAACTGGTTGTTGAGGAAGTGATTAGATTGCCATGAGAAGATTATAGCTCCAGGTGGGAAATAAGCAGCAGGAAAAGATGAATTCCTAAGCAAGGAGACCTAGTTTCCATGCAATCGTTATTGGTTTGTTAGTTTTAACAACGAATGAAGGAAGGAGGAGGAAAGAAAATCTATAAATTTAAGCAGAATCTCTGCTAGTGCTGGCTTTCTACAAGTTGAGAGAAGCTCCTTAATGATTCTTTTTCTTCTGTCAGCACTGAATTGAGATCACAACAGCAGTTAGTCTCACATGCCATTGTTATTTTTCATTGAAAATTACAATCCAATATATCATTCCACTAAAGCTGACACAGAAAATGAAGCACTTACAGAAACCTACAGCTTGATGTCTCTGTTCCAGAGTATCTTTCAGAAGCTGGGCACCTTCAAGCACTTTACAGCAACAATTTAGATTTCAAAATTTCCTGTTCCTAGCAGAACTGACCCATTAGTGGGGTAGACTGGGGCCATTGCAGCCAGGCAGGATGCAGTTGGATTTCAAATCTCAGTTTATCAGTTTAACTGAGGAAAGAAGACCACTTGAAGGCATCTTCTTCACTTCCAGGGAGCCCAGCTAGGCAGGAGGACTTCTCTATGAGACAGTGGCAAACTTAGCCTTGCTGCAAATATAATGTTAGCACTGAATATAACAGGACCATTCACAAAGTGTGACTGAGCCTCAACCACCTAGGACAAGCAACTATCAAGGAAAGATGTCGATGCCTCTGTAAGGTAGCCTGTGCAAACTACAGAGCAAGGAAAATGAAGACTTTAGTCTACACTTGGCAATTATTTGGAGGATGCAATCATATACAATGTAGTCATTTTGCATCTTGTGCGAGAACTGCTGCCCATGGAAGACGGCACAATAGGTACATTAAAGACATTGACCTGGGAAAAGGTAATTCTCTCACTTGTTTTCAGGAAAGGGGAACTAAGCAATAAAGTTTATGAGGGAAGACGAAAGAAGAAAAAGGATTTCAATACTAACAGTCATAAAATTTAAAGCACAAACTTGAATCCGCACCAAAGAATGCTCTTAAAGGCTGAAGAAACTGATGCTGAGAAATGCACGTGAGGTCGATTGTGTCTCTGTAGACAGCCAGGTTCTGATGCAAAGAGCAATGCTGGTCTAGAGTGCTGTGTAAGACTGTGCTCTGTGCCTTACACCCATTGCATGGCCCTGCATATTGAAGGGTAGCTTCACGGCAGCCCTCCAGGACTGGAGTGGAGAAACCTCAGCTCAAAGCGTAAGTTCTCAAGGGAATTGAGAATTGTTTCTAAAACAGGAGAACAGTGAGAGAACACAGGCACTGGAACACACCAAAGATACCAACATGGAGGCCCACAGTCTGCAAACCCAATAGATCTAGATTCAAAACAGTATCTTGCTAAGATTAGGCTACCTTAAAATCCACATACAGATACCCAGACAAACTGCCTAATATCCCTGTATTTTCTGTTTAAGAGATGATTACGTTTCTGAGAATTATATTCCTAGAAATTTTTTTATTCACTCATTTTTCTTACACTTGGTTAAACAGAGCTAGAGATGGACAGCTGTTTTTCCTCAGTTTGAAAACCTTGATGAATGTCCTTTCAGATGGGTTCTGCAAGGGTGGATTAGAGGGAAACTACAAGAGCTTTTATCAGCAGTGAGCCAGAGGTCTCCATTATTTCTTCACTTTTCAGTTGATTCCATAATTTTAATTTTTTTCATTTTATTCTCCTTCCCTCTGCACTCTTTTTTTCAGTCACCATGACGTGCCTTTGTTACTGTTATCATTAAAAGTTTTACTGTGTATGATGTGTATTATTTGTAAGGTAAAATAAAGGTAATAATATTCCATGTAGAATGCTTTTCACTAGGGGAAGTTGAAGCATTTTCTACTAGGCGATTATTCCTTACAAGCCCTTTCTGAAGGAGACATTATTATCCTCAGTTTACAGAGAGGTAAAATGGCATATAGGTTAATTAACTTACTTAAGGTCATCCAGTGAGATAGCAACAGAGCTACAAATAGAATCAGATTCAACAATCCTCATTCCCAGTCCCTTGATCTAAACACAACAAAATATTCCTTCTCTTCAGCCTTAAATATTTCATATCTATCATTGATAGTTTATTCTGGCATACTGTTGAAGTACAAATCAGTCAGCGTAAGTGACAAACATGTAGATGAGTGCAGATTTACTGCATCCCCCCCCATCGCTTGCCTGTTCAGCCTTATATACCCCCTGCTATGCAGAAGAGCTCATCTTCCATTAAAAATGGTCATGCAACAGTTCCTCTGGAGAACTGTCAATACCATCTCAAGCACCAGCGAGAGGGCACTGGGAAAGAGGGAGAGGGAGGAAGAATACTTGCTCTCTCTACCCAGGAGGCAAAAAGGTGGCCTCCACTGTCACACTGTCTGGGAAAGCAATGAGCTCAAGACACAAACTGGCTTTGAAAAATAATTTCTATTTCTTTTTTTATGCTTTCTCCCAAGAGTTTTCAGTGTTAGATAGTTGGAGCGGCAGTATTTAATAGCTGCATCTTTGTGGATTTCACTCCAAGGCACTGGTTTGATGAGTTATTTTAAAGTCAGGTTACCCTTCAAATGCCCACCCAAAGTCTGTCAACCTCTTAATACAACATTCTCTCCAGAGGGATTTGCACCACTAGACATCTGCATGGCTCAGCATGAATTGCTGGGTAACAAAATGCAATTGAAGTTCATAGATTAATCATGATCATCTAAAAATGAGTAAGAAACATATTCTAAACACATATGAGAAGACAGCCAAAGCAGTTTTACCAAATGCACAAAAGGCCCTTCTACTTGACTGAGATGAAGACTATTTTGTCCCCTAATATCAACATTTATAATAAGAAAATGTTAGGAATTCTCTTACAGCATGAGATGCCCCTTCTAGTGTCCAAAGTTCTACGAGTTAGGACTGAGATTGATTATTGTCTAATATTGGAACTACTCAAATGTTTCATTTTCCAAGAACCAAAACAAACAAACAAATATCAGACTTTTCTTTCCTTGAACGTATTAATATGCAGGTGTCAATAATCAAACTGATCTTATTTTTCTTTCTGGGTATTACTTTGCCTGCTGAGGACAACTTTCTACTGGCTCAAGTGTTTTGTTAAAATCACACCTTTAGGATTTTTAACATTGTTGGGACTGAAATACAGATACAACAGGAACTAACCTCGTAACTCCAAATCATAGCAAGCTACTGCTAACTATTTGTAAAGAGGTTTCCCCGTCCCTTCATTACGAGGTCCCTTCCCCTGCTTGCTGCTCTGCAGGTGCTCCTTGCATGTATCTTAGCTCCCTCCATCTCTTCCCTTCACAGAGGTCCCCACGTACAGGGTGCCTGCTTTGTTTCTCAGTCCCATGTCATTTCCCTCTCTTTTAACTCTTCTCCGAGGTTTCACTTCTTTTCCTCGATTGTCTGCCACAGATCTTCTAAATAATTGCTGACAAGTTCAAACTCTTCACTCTATTTAGAACAAAAAGCTCAGGAGGCTCTAAAGGACATATATAAAACTCAGCTTATCACAAATCCTTTTCCTATTGTCAGTCTCTGCTGTCTCTTTCCATTCCCTGTTATTATCACCCCTTAGCACGTCAAGTCTCATTTGGACTGTGAAAAGCTCACAGCAAGGATGTTCATTTTATTTGTCCCAAAGACTCCACAAATACATTTCTATGGTTCTACACAAATAGCATGGCAAAGGTCTGGTTAGACAGGTGACTGTGCACAGCACACTACATACCACTAGCTCCAGGTACTGCAGGTCTAACTTTGGTGCACCCTGTCTCAACGACCATCCCATCTTCCTGGATTAGCGCAAAAGTAGCCATGGATGAATGAGTGGAACTTATTAGCCATGGCCTCCTCTCTCCTCTCACAGTGATACCTACGAAATTTAAGCAAAGAAACATCTGTGACTGGACACACAATAATAAAGAGATTTGCCTCCAGTTTGGTCATCATCCTGAGGGTTAATTACCAACCTCTGAATAGGCAGGCGTCCTGTATGCCACACATGGCCATTACTCGTGAGGAGGGAGGTTACGGCACTGCCAGCCCATGGAATGGGATCAGGCCGGCCTGGCCTGCTCTCGCACTCAGCAGCGTGTCAGAGCGCTCAAACTCCCTGGCAGGACCTGGGAAAGCACAGGTGGCCCTCGCAAGAGGTGACCAACACCATTTATGGCTTTCTGGCTTGTAAAATTGGCCTCGCTGCATACCTGCAAGTTTGCAGGCGTGCCGCGTCACAGCTCTGTTGACTGATGTGACCTTGATACTCCTTCCTGAGCATGTGCACTGTGCCTGGCGCTAGCACGCTGGCCCTGGCCTTGCACGCCCTCTTCCCCACAACCATGGTCACAAAAATGATGCAGTAATGAAATATATGCTGCTGGGAACACATACTTTTACTTCACTCCCAGCCTTAGATTTAATAGCATTGGGAGGAACAACTGTTTTGAAAGCAAAATCAAACAATCAAAAAAAAAAGACATAGAAAATGAATTAACGCAGATCTGTACATATATGTGCACCTACTTCCAAGCAGAAAAAAAGACAGAAGAAAAGAGCCATGTCGGAGCTTGCTTCATGGACAGTTATGTTTTGGGGTTTGGTTCTTGTTTACTTTTTTGCTTGCAGGCCAGAGGCAACATGTGATCTCTGAAAACGAAATTTTTGCAGGGCAACTGCTTCTTAGTGATTCAGAGCCACTCCAACTACCACTCTATTCGTGAACAGCCATAATTCTTACATTAACCTAATCCATTCAATGCCTCTCATTCGAAACAGCAGAGTAATTTTAGACACACAGAAACGAAGGTGATAATGCCGCATGAAACAGAAACGGCATGAAGACCATGCTCTTGGGTCCATTTCTAGGCCAATTCATACCCAAAGGGCCATTTTTTCAATGGTTTGCATGCCAAATCTCTGAGTCTCAGTAACATGCAAGAACTGAACATTTTCACTGCAGAGGAGAAATGAAATCTAATTAACATTACTGAAACAGTCAGGGCAATTCACCAAATTGGAAAATTAAAATATTCTGCCATAATCCTTTTAAGAAAAAAAAATAAAGCAATTTGAAAATGTGAGTGGTAATGTTCCACATTAACACACATCATTGTTTTAGAGATGAAGAGGCAGTAACTTATCCTGATTAATCCAATTCAGGAGGGGTGGAATGGAGTGGAGGTGGCTACCAGTCATTAGTCAGACTAGTCATTCCTCTAAAGTACAAAAAGAGCTATAAGAGAAAAGCTGCATATAGCCAGCAGCCATCGCTCCTTGTAGTTTCCAAAACTTATTTTCTGGAACAGAAGTTATTCCAGGCTATACAGGAAAGGTATTTTGGCATTCATAATGTCAAACAATTTAATCACGGGACAGGAAAATGTTGATTGCTTAGCAACTAGCAATCACAACCTGATTACAATAATTAAGAGGCAAAAAGGACAGTCCCAACACATATACACAAAGATGCTTCAGAAAGTCTATCTCCCTCCTTTCCTAGAGGAGAAAAAATGACATGGAAACACAGTGAGAAATATTTGTGAATTCTTATGAGCTCACCACATAGTCTAAAAATTATGATTCCATAATTAACAAAAAGGACCAGTTTGGCTAAAGATGCGAAAACCTTGGCTCAGCAGTGAGGTGAATAGAAACAATCCAAAGTCAAAAATAAGGAAAGGCAAAAATATGGGGAAAATGTTATAAAAAATGAAGACTACCCAGTACAGACTGCAAAGGAGGAGGGTAAGTATAGTAAAAACAGGAAAGATCCAACTACTGGATAGAAAAAAAAAATGGTACAGAAGTGGTTAACATTTTCTATTCCACATTGAGGCATTTTATTATCTAGTAATGAGGAAGTGCTTTCCTGTCCCTTAGTAACTAATGAAGATGGCAGACAACATCAACTAGAATAAAGATTTTTAAATTAGGATACCTAGGGAACTTCCATGCAACAGTCCTCGGAGAGCTGGCTAAGGGGATGTTGGGTAAGCTGCTGATTTTTAATAAATCTTGGAAAATGAGGCGATAATAGAAGATTATGCCAATACTCAAAAGGAGCAAATGAGATGACCTGGGGTCTCCAGGTCATCAGGCGGATCAGCCCCAGGCAAGTAACAGGCAGGTGCCAGGAGATTAAATCAAGGAAGGACCACGGAATAACAACACGTGTAACGCTAGCCTGTAAGCCAGAAAGCTTTTTTTTTTTTGGAGGGGGATAGATCTTGTCAGACAAACTCAATTTCACTCTTTGATGACATTACTCGTTTGGTTTATAAATGTAATCACATAATTGTAATTTACTCAGATGTTTGTACAGAGTCTGATTTAGTACCTCCTGACACTGATTAAAAATTAGCATAATATAGCATCAGAACAGGACACGTTAAGCGGGCCTAGCTCTAGCTGACGGGCCGTCACAAGCGGTTACCAGGCGGCTGCGACACGATGGCAAGGGACTGATACTGCTTGGGACCACCCGGACGAAATGCAGCTCAGTACCAAAGAACAGGAAGGTAAGTGCAGCCGAGAAGGGACGGCCATGCAGACAGGTGGCCACCAGCACATCTGAGCTACTGAAAAACTGTCATTTGGCGCGAGAGGAGCAAAACAGAGCGTGAGGTGGGCACATGCACAGCACAGCTGGCTCGGAGAGGCATGAGAAGAATTTCAGAAATTTCAGAAATCCAGCAGAAGTGGGGGTCACTACCAAGCACTGCACCTACTATAACTGAC
Organism: Eudromia elegans; assembly: GCA_003342815.1. Lineage (NCBI taxonomy): Eukaryota > Metazoa > Chordata > Aves > Tinamiformes > Tinamidae > Eudromia > Eudromia elegans. The sequence continues at coordinate 1,076,843 of PTEX01000047.1, forward strand.
TAATGGACAGAGGAAAAAGGTGGAAGAGGCACTACAGAAAGAGGGCAGCAACCGGCGGCACCACCACCAAGTACCACGCTTATAAGAGTATGATAGACCACCATAGGCAGAAAAAGAGACCCCAAAATAAACTATCGGGAACGGGGATCGCCACCAAGCACCGCATTTATAACCGACCAGGGTGGCACAGCGCCCCTCACACGGCCGCGCAACGGTCGCTAACGGCCGCCCCGCCCCCCGCGGCTGCTGCGTCACCCGGCGCGCCGCCTCGGGAGGCGCATGCGCCGCAGCGCGCCCCTGCTGCCGCCCTGGGCCGCGGGGTGAGCGGCCCGGCGGGACGGGGGTGTTTGGGTCGGTGTGTGCGGGGGGACCCGGCTGCGGGGTCGTGCGGGGTGTCTAGGGTGTCCGGGAGCGCCGCGTCCCCTGAGCGAGGGCGCCCGAGCCGCGGCCGAGCTGGACGAGCCGGGGCCTGGCGGAGGGCTGCGCCTCGGCGCCCTCCCTCGCCCTCCTTGAGGCCTAGGCCAGGCAGCTCTTGTCCTTGGGGCTGCGGGGTAACTGCAGATGGGAAGGAGGGTAGTTCGGCGGGCTGAGGGAGACGAGGTCTGAGAGAAGCATTTGAGTCTGAAAGGAAGCGAACAAAGAAAGAAATACAGCCTAAGAACTGAGAACAAGGCTTTGGGAAGCGGTGAGGACTAGCTGGTGGATGAAGACGTTGCAGTGAGGGGTGTTTCTGCTTTTCTTTTAGGTGTGCTGATTACTGATACAGCCTTCTGATAATACCACTGCTGTAAGTGCCCAGTGTGAAACCTGTCTGTCTGGTGGTCTCTGTAGAGGTTTTGGTTGTTGTAAACCAAGCTTTGGGTAGCTCTGCCACTTGGGAGCTTGCAGCATTCAGCCTTCCAATCCCTTAGATGTAAGGATTAGCTGAGGTGTCCAACCTTGGACTGAGCTATTTATGGGGTTTTGCTAGGGACTCCAGAGTGGAGAGCTGGTCCCCCAGAGCACTGCGTTGCATCATCTAAAGGTGTTTTTGTTGTAAGGCTGAAGCAGAAAGAATCATAGAATCACAGAGTGCTTAAGGTTGAAAGGGACCCCTAGAGATCATCTAGTCCAATCCCCGTGAACAGGCAAACTTTGTGTTAGAGTTGGCTCCAATGTTATGATGAAAAGTTATGGAGAAAATTTATTGCCTTATCTCTCAGTGGAGGGGTTCGGACTGTCAGTTTTGCTATTAATTTAGCCAGATTTATTTATCCTTCCCTTATTGTGGGTGCTGTAGCTGAAGCTGCCCAGGAATCATTTAAGAGCTTCTGTCCACTCACACTAGGCCTGTTACTGCAACTTGAGAGCTCATGATTCCTTGCCCTGCCTTTGCTGCTCTGTTACTTGCTTTCACCCACAACAGTTGTATTTTTTTTTTCTGCTTCTGTGATGCTTTGCTAACAGCTAACAAGAGTAAATCAGTGTAGACAGTTGTATGTAAAGGGCTCCAGTGGGTACAGAAGCACGAGTGAGGTTATGAATACTTCAGATTCATGTTACTAAACTATAGGGTTCCTGTTATCTTAACTAAAATTGACTGAGCCGTATCCTGTTGATTATGTGTGTCCCTACTCCATGCTTTTAATATTTCATGCTCATCTTTACTCAGCTGTGAGTTTCTTCAATGAGCTGTGCAATACTTTCAAAACCAAGAATTTTAATATTTAAATAGGTGATGCATGTAAAAGAACCCCACTTACTGTTTCTGAAGACTTATGACTTGTTTGAGCAGGCATAGTACGGGCAACATAATGTTTAAAATACTTAAAGAGGTATGTGGGTCTTACTCTTGTCCATTATGTCCATAAGATGGAGGCTGCTGACCTTCCCGTGCAGGGAGCTTTTGTGGAAAAGGATTTTACCTGTGTCTTTACATGGGCTTCCCCAGTGGAAGTAACTAAAGGAGCAGAACTGGACAGGTCTAGTTTTTGGCAGAGACCTGAAAACCAACACCAGATATTCAGACTGTTGCTTTTATTTTATTTCTTTATACAATTAAGAAGCCTTTTTTCTTCTCCTAGATGAATAAAACTCTGAAAGAAAACCCTCTCCATTTATAAAATATTTTAAATAGGGTAAGAAACTTAGGGTTGCCTGTTCAGTGTAGTTGTGTCTGTCTCATGCCTGTGAAGATCATGTGAAGAAGCCAGAGGACTGGACAGCAGGTCCTGTTTTTTGGCAAAGTTCACGTTGTAGTCATTTCTGTGGCTGGAATGCAGAGCCAGCTTTGAGCAAGCTACATGGGAGCCGCTAATAAGCTAGAAAGAGTGAGATGCCAGTTGGCATAGATTTTTTTTCTAATTCACGTGGCTTCCTGCTAAACTTCTAATTTTAATTGTAGTTAAGCTTCTAATTGTACCTAAGTTAGCGTAAATACATATTTTTATATGCAGGGTTATGTATTAAGAATTATACTAATTTTGTGTAAGGAGTGTAGGATTTCAAATGTGATCATCATACTATGCATAGTTTTGACTGCTTTAAGCCTGGGAAAATTTGGAATACTTATTTGTCTTAAAGTTGTGGCATTTTTTTTCCATTTGTAGGAAGGTCTCTGTGTGCACAGAAGCTCTGCCTTGAGAAATGTCCGGTGTCTCGAGCTACGCGCTACGAATGGCCCGTTTGAGTGCTCAGATATTTGGAGAAGTGGCCAGGCCAACTGACAGCAAGTCTATGAAGGTGGTGAAGTTATTCAGTGAGCAGCCTTTGGCCAAGCGGAAGGAGGTCTACAGCTGGTATCCTCCTCACAACACCTACTATGCCCTCATGAAGAAACTCCGCTACTTTGGCCTTTACAGGTGACTGCTGGGTTCATAGGGTAGGAGCAGGACTAGGGTGGGGAAGAGGGGAGATGTGAGATTTACAGGCTTGAGGGTTTTTGTTTCCATAAGGAGAAGGGGAAACACTGGAAAAGGTTCAGTCCGTAATAAAAAATGAAACTGCACAACTGACTGTTGCACTTAGGGCAAGATGTCCAAAATAAGTGACTGCTAAGATGTCCAAAATAAGTGACTTTGAATTTGTTTGAACAAATAGTATGTAGGAAAAACTGGAGGGGTAATTGTGGGCAACAAGTTACCTGAGTTCTTATTCCAGCATTATGGGGAAGAGGAGAGAGCCTATTCATCAAGAAGGGGGCCTATAGGGTATTAAACCAATGTGTGACAGGAAAAAAAAAGAAAAAGAAGTTGCATTAAGATGATCCAACCCTTTATGCATGTATCACTAGACAATTAATACTGAAATATAGAAGAGAAGGAAAGTCTGTGTGTTAGACTGGAGGTTATTTAAGCATTTCAAATAAACTAAAACAAGGTATATAGACAACTGGTTTGGATGATTCAGAAATTATCAGGCACTGGAGAAATCCCTTAAAAGCAAGGCTGATGACCCTGTAAAGTCAAAACAGATCAGTTTCTTTTGCCAGTCTTGCATCATGACCATTCAGATGACAATTCATCCGGGATGTTCTTGGTTTAGGTGGGTATGCAAATACTTCCTAGAACAGCTGCCTGTTGGCACAAAAAGTCTCACCTGCTTGATAATGTTCATTCTTCTTTCCTCTCTGATTTCCTCAGATTCCTTTTCTAACTACTCTGTGTACAGAGAGCTTGTAGTGGATCAGCTTTGCTGTTGAGGAATATGTAAAGAAGGCTAAAAAAGTCCAATGATAACTTATGAGCTTTTTTTTCTTTTTTAGAAAAGCTATGTTTAAAAATAGCAGTGCAGCAATGTTAGGCCATCTTAGGATGCAGTTCCATGGCTTTCTAAAAATAACTTTGCACTGGAAAGTGTAGGGTCAGATTATAAATAGAATTTATTAGAATATCATTGAGGATTCATCATTCCAGCCCTTTTATCCTCCTCTCCATCTTACACCTATTCTGTTAAGATTCTATGAGTAGATGATGCTGTCTTCATGCTTCATTCCTGAGGTCACCCCAGAGCAGAGTCATGCACTGCAATTACAGCTCAGCAGGCCCCTCTCTTCACAGAAGTTAATGAGCTCAACCTGGTACCTAGCACGGAAACACAATGCGCTGTTGCCAGACTGCTGAGAGAGATGAGAAGGGGGACATTCTCAGTCTTGTCTCTTGATTTTTTTTTTTATGTATTTTCCTGCTCATTTAAACACAATGGGTCAATAAGTACAGTGCAAGAAATACATCTCTATGTGCACACCTGACATTTCTTGCTGAAAAGAGCAACCTTGTTAATTCTGAAAGTACTGAGAAAATTATTCTCTCTACAATTATTGTTAGCTGTAACACTGGATATGCTACTGTGAGGTTCAGTATGGAGCTTACTGTTGGGAAGAGGGTGAGGTTTTTTTTCTTCATTATTATACAGTTCAAAGAGCCTTTCACATCTAGATAAGTCCAGAAATATATCTGTTTTCCTATCAATCTTTCTTACCTATCTAGAGATGAGCATCAGGACTTTAAAGAGGAGATGAGACGGTTGAAAAAGCTCCGTGGGAAGGAAAGACCAAAAAAGGGGGAAGGAAAGAGAGCTCTCAAGAAGAAATAACATCACTTCAACAAACTAATGAACTGCCCTGCAGATCCTGGGGAAGGACTGTAGCTCAGGCAATCTTTTCCCAGTTGGAGAGGGCTGTGTGTGGGAGGTAGAGAAACCACTGTAAAATGATGGATTCTACCTTGGGAGTGCACTTGGATCTGTGTGGTTTTATTGCTTTGTGAGTTTCTAAATATTCTGTGTATTGCAGCATGTTGACTTGTCATGAGAGCCCTCTCTTAAGTTGTAATAACAATAGCAAAAAATAAAAGTTTTTTTTTCTAATTACATACATTACCTCATCTCATTTTTTTTACTTGATTTTTTTTTTTATCCAAAATTTGGTTTCTCTTTTACTTTGGTTTACTCTCTTAGTATCAATACTGCTTTGTGTACTAACACACAAAAAAGGTTTTCTCCTGCTGTTGTTACTTGCGCTTTTGCCTCTTTGTACTGAATGTCGCTCCAAGTATCCCTGCTGTTCTGCTTTTGTGCTGGACAACACTTTCTTACCGTGAGCACTCTTATTGTACCCTCAATAATTAGGAATTGGAAGAGAAGAAGTTGGAATATAGGCTCAAACTGTTTTCCAGGTAACTCCTGCTAATTAAAATACAATAATTAAGTATACAATAGTAAAAGGATTTTAAGTGCTGCTTAATTGCCTGGGGGCTGTGTACAAAGTACTTCATAAGGTGAGAGCCTGTGTATCACTGATAATCAGTATTTGATTTTATAGCTAGGCTTTTCCAGTGTTACTAGGATTAGTGATGCCATGAATGTGTCATGTACCATATTGCCAGTCACTGTTGGAGGCCGGGAAGCACAGGATGGGACCGTGCTGCTGTGCCGGGCTAGGTGCCCACCTTGTTCACTTGTGCTCAGAAACTGCATCTCTGGGTTTCCATACCCTGCTAACTGAGAGGAATCAGCTTGTGGGGCTGAAGGCAGAGTGACTGGAGCAGAAAGTGGTTGCCCAGTTAGCTTGGGGTAGACTTGGTACCTATTTCAGGATTCCTCTGTATGTGGTACCAGTACCAAACTTCTGCTGATATTTCTATACCAAGCTTGTTCAGGTGAGTGAAGGGTTCTGTGTGATCATTGAAATCAATAGATCTACACCAATTCATTACAGCTCAGCAACTTTATTTCACCAAGGTTTAACTCAAGAATTGCTTGTTAATGGTGTTTTTGGTGAGCTATGTAATTCCTGCTCAATACCCTTTCCTGATAGAAAATCTGGTATCAATAATCAAAGCTCTATGAGCAATGGATTTAGAGGATCTGCAGTGGTAGTGTTGTGGAGAGTGCCTGAGTTGTTACCCCAAGAAACAGAACACTGTAGGAGTTACTAAAATACGCAATTGCTTTGTCCTGTAATGGTAAATTTCTCATTCTAGTTTAAAATGTTTTTAGAAACTTTCTCCTTTGGCTCAGCCCCACAGGGACATCCCTGTGGTGTTTTAGTGTTGTGACCACAGTGTGTTGGGAAATGTGTGGAGCACGTGAGGTCCCTTGGCCGCAGGTGCTGCTGACATGAAGAGGAGCACAGAGATAGCTGCACAGCCCAGACTCTGGGTAGGAGAGCGTGTTGCCTGAAGAGCAAGGCTGCTTCTGCCCTGCATTTTGTTTCTCTCTGTGGCTGTGAGCGGATAGAGCTGCTCTGCACCACTCTTCGGTGGATACTGAAACCAATTCAGAAACACCCCAGCAGAATCACTGCAGTGGTTACTGTAGACAGGCTGGTGTCTGTAGTTGTCCGGCAGAACTTGCTCTCCTCTAAAATTAAACCAGAGATCAATAGAAGCATTTTCACTGCAATTTAAAGAGGAAAAAAATCAAAAGCATCGTCCTTGTTCCTGTGAAACACTTCAAGCCTAAACATTGCAAACTAGCAAGAGAGAGAGAGAGAGTGTATGGGTCAGGAAGTGACTTATGGTCTGTTTCAGTAAACACATATGAGCTTTAGCTTTACCATGTGGACAGACCTGTTTATAACAGTATATAAAACACTTAAAATGTACAAATGGCAACAGTTACATTTCTGAGCCCATGTTTAGCCAATTGCAGAAGGCCTGAGCAGCCACAGAGCTTACAGGAGGCAGTGAACACTACAGGTATTCCGTTTCTCAAAACGTGTCTTACTTTGTAGGCACAGATATGGACTCAGACATGCAATGTTAGACAACTCAGACTTAGGGACCTGTTTTTTATTTGTTCTGAGACACCTGGCCATATACGGATTTTGAAAAGTTCCTCTCATCAAAATGAAAGGCCTGTTTGGCTTCATCTATATCAATCCTCTTTGTCTCTACCCCGGAAAAGCAAACCTGCTCTGGAACCAAAGCATTGCCTTGGGAACGTACTTTGGGGAGAGGCTTAGAGCAGTATATCCAAAAAATACAGAACAGGACAGAAATTGATGGAAGTGCCTGGCAAGCAAGCAGATATAAAACAGACAATGATAACAAATTTTGGGCTTTCATCGTTTCTCTGCAGTATTTGCAAAAGCCAAGGAGAGGAAGCAAAGTAATTTTAAAGAAAAATTATAACTTATTAATGTAAGACCAGTGTGATCAATATTCCCTCGTCTAACTTTCCATGATCTTTTCTTTTTAGTACTCAGTCTCTAGAATTGCAGCCTGCTCAAATGACTTTTTCCCCCTCCCTTCCTTTCACTCTCAGATAAGGAAGATGCAGCCAGTTTTTTGTTTATTTTAGTGTTAGAATAACTCACTCTTTGTCACAAAAATAGCTTTTCTCCTCTCAATGATTGGGGCAGACAGGCAAACAGGCACTGGACTTCTTTCCCTCTCTATAGTAGTGCACTGTGCTATGCTCTGTCTTTTAAGAAAGTAGTAGATAATGGTCTGAATTTATGTTTTGGGGGAAGAAAAGGTATGGTGTTGCTTTCTGGTAATTTATGGTGTTGTTTTCTGGCAAATACACCAGCATGTTAAAATATAAATAAAATACAAACACTCAGGAGAGTATCAACTTTAGGGGAAAAAAAAGAAAAGTTTCTCTTACTGTGGAAATTTTATTCGATTTTGCTTATTAAAGCAATGCACCAAGTTTACAGAGGTCTGTGGAATGCACCTAATACTGACTTGCTCTATGATTTTAGACAAATGCTTTATCTTGTTTGTGCTTCCTCGCGAGTAAAAGTGGAGTGACGATCACTTCCAAGCAGTGTCATGGTGGCAAGCTGCTTTGAGCATGTGAATTCACCCAGGAGAACTTAGTGTAAAGAGCAGCTTAGTTTGCCTGTAGCAGGACTCGTGCCACTCTGTATTTCAGAAAGCTGCTTTCATGCAACAGTTTATGACATTATTAACGTTTGAAATAACCTGTGGTAAGCGATCGTGTTCACTGTTCTGGTTTAGATGTTAGAGACTTCAAATGCTAGGTGTATCTGGATTTGAGTGGAAAAGAAAGAGGAAATGGATTAGCAAATCTTTCTAGCTGTAAATATTTTTGAGATTTTATATATGCAGCCCTCTATGGCTGAGTTTGAAGGCCATTTTAACATCTTTCTAAAAAATAATAATCAACAAAGTCTACTTGTCTTAGAAAAGCTTCATTTGAAAGCTGTGAATTTGAAAGACTGTGCTTTGGGGAGGGAAAGGCTGTTTTGTATTTTTTCTTTCTTTCAAAACATCAAAATAGTATCTAAAGAAAACAAATGCTATAGGTATGTCATTAATTTACAATTTCTTTAAACTCCGTTCCTCTGTGTAACTGTTCTACTGTGGCACTGGTACAATCTCTTGGGAGTAAACACTGGAAATAAAAATCTTCAAGGAGATTCTCTGTGTGTGATCTTGATATGGAGGCATGTTTGAGAACAGAAACTTGTCCTGTTTAACCTCTTTTAGAGGCAGTTTTATTTCTTTAAACAACCTCCATTAAATGTCCGAACAGCAACAGAAAAATCAAGGATTCTAATAAATAAATTTAAAGAAAGGGTGGTCAGGGGGAAAGCATTAGGACTGTAGGAGGAAGTTGAAATTAAAGCAATAGCCTGGTAATAAATCCTGGAGGTAAGAATTAAATGATATGTGGGGGCCAGGTCTTTAGAACGGCTCTTTCGGTGCCTACACAGTTGGGGCAGCACGAAGACATTTTAATCCTTTTCTCTCCTTCACATCTCCTTGACTTTCCCTCAAGTGTAATAGTCATTTATCTTGAGTATGCATAGCAAAGAGCGGACGTGAAAGTCCAGGAAAGAACTAGCTTGAGAAGGCTCTGTAAGAGCAGAGCACGGCTGCCGCGGGCAGCTTGAGCGCCGCGACCACCCATCTGGGGGAGGAATTATTTAGAGGTGTCGAAGGGGATGCCGTTGAAATCAAGATACTGATACTTCTGTGGCATGATCGTTACAAATATCATGTTACATTCTTTTGGGTGGAAAACTAGGGAAAACTCCACAAAGTGAAATATTTAGAAGACTTGAAGCCTCTTAAGAAGCGAGTTGGGCTTCTATTGTCTGAGCCAGTCGGAGCTAGGCTGAGGGAAGCACCATAAAACACAACACTTCTCTCCCAGAGAGGAGCAGGCAGCTTTTTTTTTTTTTAGCTTATAAGGGCTTGTGAAAACAAATCTCTCCAAGGCCTAAAAAGGGCTTTTTATACCCACTATGTTTTCTGTCTACACTTAAAAGTACTTTCTTCATCTCAGTGCTCCTAAACCTGCCTGTTAATGTTTCGTGGAGTTCAGAGAGTCTCCCCACTTCAGTTGTTTGGATGTTTACCTCACAGGCATTTTAGTAAATAGGCCTTTTAATGGTATTAGGAGCAAAAAAACATCTGAGATCCAGAATATCTAAAGATCATTGCACTACCACATGCAATGATGTTCCCTGCAAAGGCATAGTGGCAAATGCTTCACATTCCTGCATTTCCATTACAGCCCCGTATGGATAAAACAGAGTAGGGTCGCCCAGGCCTAGACTTTCAAAAGTGGATATCTTTGAAAAGTGGACTACAGATACCAGCACCTAAAGATGTGGTCTGAGTTCAAAAACTGTGTGAACATTCAGTGTCTCAACCTGGTACCAGTGGGACTTACCTCTGAATAACAACAAGGTAAATATTTTTGGTTGAACAGGATATGTTTTGTGTATGTATATATTTTGCCCATTGAACAGTACTGAGTTTAAATACACAGCTGAGATGTGGCCTTGTTTCGTTTTCTGCCATGAGTGTCATAGGTTCTCCAATTAATAGGTATACGAATATTTATAGGTTAAGCTATGAATACGTATGGAATATCCTCTGTTTCTTAAAGATTGAAATGCAATTGCATAACACTGATACATCTTTAAAATCCGAGTGAGTGACCAGTGTGATACAAATCAAGAAACTCAGCAAAGCCATGCTCGGACTTCGGGAACCTCACCACTGGTCTAGCTGGATTTAGCTCTGAACGTGCGATCTGAATCCTCTCACTGAGTAGCAGTGTCTTCAGGATCAGACCCATGAGACAACATCTCTGTAGACAACTTTCTTCTCTTGCTACGCAATAGGAACCTCCCTAGTGATATTGAGCGCCCATCAGGCCCTTCTGCTACATGTCTTGTCTGCACTTGTCCACAACACAGTTGTGTGTGGCCCCTTCTCAGCAGGGCGGCTCCACGGTGACCTTCGGCAGGGCAGAACTTCTCCAGCAGAGCTGTTGATGTGGTGTGCTAGGTCAAATACAAGAGGGCAGGTAGTAACAGTGGGTGCAGACTGCATGATCAGTTATTAACAGGAATATGTCTCTTGCTGGGATCATATTAGGCTATGCTGGAAGCAGCTATTGGAGTTTACTGGCAAGAGGACTGCAGATGGCTTGAAGAGCTTCGTCCGCTCATGATGGAGACGGACATTGCTGACGGGGGCTGTACTGAGGTCTGGGGGCACTTTCTTATTTTCCTCTGGCAACCATCACAGCCAAGGTTCGAACTGCAGGCTATGAGGGCTGTGTGTGACGGCCTTGGTAGCACCTGAATATTCCCAAGGGAGCAGGATGCAGAGCCAGAGATCATCCAGAAAGCATGAGGGTAGGTGTTCAGGATGCAGCTAGCTACTTTGCAGACAAGGTTATTATACACTTTATAATGATGTTCTTTCTCTCTGAGATGTCAGAGTCGATGTTGGCTTCCTCATGAAGGAAACCAGGTCTGGCTCCTGTTTGAGCTGCTGTTCCTTAGTGTTATGTTTAGTCCGTGGCTACGGTGCTTGCTACGGGAGGTTACTGCCATGCAGGCAGCGTGAGGCAGCGAGCAGTAGTTGTTTCTTGGCACGCTGTCCTGTGTCTGCTTTGGAGCAACTTTGGTGCATGGCAGCGCTGTTCTCAAGTTCTAAACTTAAATCCTTTTTAAATGAACAGCTTAAAATACAAGATAATAATTAGGCTGGGGAATCTCACAACTGACAGCTAGGAAGTTATTATTGCTAACTAGTTGTCACTGACAGCTAGAAAATACTGTTCTTTGGCCTCTTCTGGCCTTTTCTGGCCTCTTGGGCCTTTTCTGCTTTTCCACCTAGTCATTCTGCCTACTTACTCTTGTGTTTTCCAAGAAGGCTCCATTGCCTTGACACTAATACAGCCAGTGGTGTGAACTATCTCTGCGCAGTCTCCAACTCACATTTTTGAATGGTGTAATCAAGTTCATTTATAAACATTAATGCCCTCTGAGGATAGATAGCTGGATAATGACTGGCATGGAAACCACTCAAAAACAACTGAGATCTACACTGGAGCCCCACAGACCTCTCCCAGAGGGGAGTAATAGAGGTTGTGTTCATTTACCAAAACAAATGCATCTTCTTGAGAAAGAGTCATATCCTATTAAAAAATAGTCATATCCAAGGGCCCTTAGCATAAGTGCAAGCTTCAAGTGGTCAAAAGTATCAGAAGACTTTAAAGGTCATTGAGCACTGCGTCAGAAAGTCACCTTAGGCCACCCGCCTGCTCCAAGGAACGAGAGTATACGGCGAGGGGGCTCAGAGCAATCTTAGCCACATGGGCCGGACGGGCAGGTTGCCTCCTGGCAAGGAGCACACCTGCAAGGCTCGCGCTGATCTGCTCGCAGTGAGGGCTGAAAGCCCAGAATGTATATTGTGACCCTGACTCTGTTAGCATAAGACAGTGATGATTAAATACACAAACAAGACGCACGTGCATATATTATAATATAACCATTCGTTTATACAGATCATATGTCCCATTCCATGTATCCCTGAAGAACAACTGACAAAATTCCAGCAGAGTGGGGCACCACCCTGGAATTACACCTGCCCGTAAGCCAGGCTGGTCGTACCTTCCTAGCAATGAGATTGCCATGGTCTGAGGAAATTTTACCACAAGGTGGGATGCCCAGGCACAAAGCACAACCTCCTCTCCTGGGTGACTTTCTTTGATTTGATATCTTTTTATATAATGATTTGTTACACCAGATGATTTTGAGGATGCAACACAATGAGAAGAGAGTCAACAAGCCATCCACGAGAGGAGATGAAGTGGAAGAGTAATGCCCACTCCCCTCCCACAAAACCAGTTTGGGCAGTATTTAATCTGTTGCTTTAATAAGCATGTAGTGCCCACAAAACATCCTCTTTCCATCTGAGATAGGAGAGATAGTCCAGAAAACCACATTCCCAATATCTTTGAAAGGAGTCTTACAGAAAATCCCATTGATTGGTCAACACATTCGCACCACCTCATGTCAAATCTGTGGTTTCTGCGTTTGATTCATTTTATTGATTTAACCTTTCCTGACTCTTACGGTTTCCTTACTCCAGGCCAGTACCAACCCTAATGGACTTGTTTTGCTCTGTGAAGAGGCTAGAAGCTGAAAAAATAAACAGAGTGAGCAGGTACATCGAGTAACGAAACTGTTATTAGATCAGAGATGTAGAGAGTTACCAACCTGTCTGTAAAGTGCTGGAGAATCAAATTACAGCAGCTTTTGGGGCAAGGGGAAGCTCAGCCAGGCTGGATATTGTGAACAAAAATCCAGTGGGGAGAATATGATTGAACAGTGATTCTCAACAACAAAATATTTGAGTATGAGAGCAGGTATCTTTTACTGCCCTGTCTTGGACCTTGCTCTATCATATTAGGTCTGTTTTGTGCCTAAATGGGATGGTTTTGAGTTATGAAATGTGATTGTTCACATTGGAATAATAACGCTAAACTGCTTTGTCCTTAGAGTTGATCAGCTTTTCACTGTCCAATATAAGGGGCTTAGAAATCTGATATCTGAATGAACTGAATACCTTAAAGCAATGACTAGAGATTCAAAGTCAACAGGAGGGTCTAGACTAATTCTCTCAGACATTAAGTTTGGTCCCTGCTTCAATAAAGCATATTAGGCAGGAAAATCAGTTCTTCCTATCCCTTTGGCTCCCTATTTTTGCCTATCTCTTGTTTCCTAGGAGAGTTGCATCTTCTCCTACAGTGCCCGTTTCAACCACCTTTTCTCCTCATCTAAACTTCTGTGCACTCTCTCCTCCTTTTTGCCATCTGCTACTTCTCCTCTCTTAATCGTGATATCATGTCAGCATTTGGGAGTAATTTCCACTACCGTTCAACAAAATGTGTAGTCTTCTCGGTCTCCAACACTAGTATGCAAGCATTGCAGGACACCAGCAGAGAGAAAGGCAGAACACTGAGGTTCATCACACAGATTTCTAGATCCTGAAGTCTCTACTATGAAAAAGAAAAAAGAGGTTGGCATTTGGCCCGTGATGCTGTATAACACAAAAGGTACAAGACGGACCTGCATTCAAAGACATCCCTTTGTCTCAGTCCTGTCACCTTCCCAGGTCCCTGGAGCCTCCTGCAATTGCCTCCACAGGTGGCAATGCTGCTGGTTACTTCCGAAAGCCTAGGCTGTAGTTTGGAGAGATAGAAGAGTAATAATGTTATAAAGAATGACTCTAAAATAAATTAGGCTTGAGTGTAATGAAAGCTATGAAAATATTTCCAAAATCATTACAAGAAAATCCAAAATATGTTTCTATTTACATATAAAAGGGTTTACTAGATTGACACTGCTTTAAATGGAAGAAAAATGGAAAGTGAATTAAGAATCTTGTGGATTCACATTTCCTTTTCTTCCCAATCTGCTTTTTTCTCCATCTAGTCTCTACCCATCCTTAACTCTTCCGCTCATGTGTTGAATTCAAAGGCAAAAAACTATGAAATCTCCATGAACTTAAATAATATATACAGATGAGCCAGATTTATATCACCGCCTGAATATTAGTTAATTTCTCACAGAAGCTATGAATGTTTGAGGTTTGGTATTGTGACAGAATGGCAAATCTCCTGAACTATATTTTTTCAAGAACATGAAAAACTGCTATTGTATTTTACCAAAGGAGGAAAAAAAAGTATATGTGATCTGTAGAGGAATAATAGCAAAAAACAGACTTGCTTTCTCTATTGCCTGCCATTGCAGCAATCAAACAGAGAATCCCTGGAAATGCCAAAAGACACACAGCATATGTTAAAATATGAGTGGGATAATATGCCTCCATAGGTGCTAAGAAAAAAAAGACTTCTGGGTGCATTCCTCAAGGTGCATTTTTGCCATTCTCTTCCTGGAGAGCCAAGTATTTTTATCTGGGTACATGTTACTCCACCTAGTAATCAGAAAACATGTCTGAACTGTGGTCATCAGCCTAATTGTTGTTCAGCTTCAAATTTTCTGGACAAGGTTATGGGGAACAGAGCTCCTGTCCTTAGTATCTCTGTTAAACTAATATTGGTATTTCCCTTATTGAGACTGAGGATCAACTCTTATCCATAAATAGTACTACTTCCTTAGATACATACACAAAGTAGCGCAATTCCACTTTGTACTGTCCATTGAGAAATGATACATATATTTTAACAGGCTTTAGAAAAGAGCTGTAGTTATTTTCTCGCGGTGCCTAGCTAAATCCAGTCTTTTCAAAGGCACATGGGCCAAGCACAAATGCTGCAATGCATGGGGCAAATACTGACTTCCAGTGTGCAAACAGGATAAGTAGCTGGCAATTTGGACAAATTATAAGAGCACTTAGATTGTCATGGTTTTTAAGAGTAGAATTTTCAAAGCATATTAAAAAATCAAGTTGCATACCTTTAAGGAACCTGATCTATTATGCCAATATGCGAATTGTTTATATTTTTTCTTTAGAAAATGAAAGGCTTTGCTATAGCAGTCAATTGTGAAGTGTATTTTTTTTGTCGTTGTTGGGTTTTTTTTTTTTTTGGTGGAGAGGGGGAGAGAGAGATTGAAATATTGTCTTATATCAGAAGGAAATCACAAAAGAAATCCTTACTATTATTCATATCATAGCTCTTCCAGACATTCTCTTTTTTGGAGCACCTCACTAAGATGAATTCTTTTCCTTGGAGAAGGATAGACAAGTGTTCAAATGTTCAGAGTAGGAGAGGTGCCATCAGGTCCACATCTTATTTTTACTGACTAATTCATTGCAACATTTTTCTTTTGAGGGTTAAGTGATGATTAGAACAATAAAAGGTTTTGAAGGGAAACATAGCTGAAGTACCCATATCTTTTAGCAACTAACCTTTTTTTTCCATGATATTATTTAAAAAAATGAAGATGATTAAAAACCAAAGCCTAACTACAGGTTTGATGGGAGGTGGCAGGTTTTATATTTACAAGTATGAATTACTTGCTGCAATACCAGATAAACTGGCTGTACTGCATTGTAGGAATAAACTAGCCAGTGCTCTGAGTGGCCTAAGGACTTGATAACAGAGAACAGTCTCTCACATCTAGGTTTTAAGTTTGACTTTGACCTTTGTTGATACTGAAAAGTAGTTTCTATAAAAGAAGTTGATAGGATCAATTCTGAGTAGACAGGATTTCATATCACCAAAAACTAATTACAGTTAATAACAATTTATCTTCTGTCATGATAGATTAAGCAGAGAGATCAAAGAAGTACCAAGTATAGGAGTATTAAATTCTATCTATGACTAGATGCAGACAAAAAGAAAGTTATGCTAAGACACAGCTTAACTAGCAGATTTTTGCTCCTTCCTATGTAACTCACATTTTAAATAATATTCTGGTCTTTACTTAAAAAAACAAACAAAAAAACCCAGTTCCACCTCTCTAATATATGTTGGTAATGTGGCTATTAGGGAGAAATCTCTGCATTTGGCAAGCTGCTTAGTTTGTATTATTTGGTACAACTCTTTTTAGTGCAATTCACTAAATGAAATTTTAGGTTCATTTCTGAGGAAGGTGTACTCTGTCAGAAAACCAATTAAAATTCATTTCTGTGTTAACTAGATTACGTTTGTTTGTGTTCAGGAGATGTTTAACAATGTGTAGCAACCTATAGGAAGGAATAACTAAATTAATGCACAAAATTCCTCTTTTTTATACAACAGGATGTAGTATTCCAGGCTCCATGGAGTTTTGGCTGTTTCTATGTGGTAAATGAATGCTACATTTATTTACCAGTTATACCGCTCCCAGCACTGAACTCATTTCTCAGCACTTTTACACTCTGTTAGCCTCAGTGTGAAAGGTGAAATATAAACCTCCTATCTATCACAAGACTTACTACATTAAGAGGCTCTATGGTTAGGAAAGTACTCACAACTAAAACAAAACAGAGATAAGGATGTTTGCACTTGTAGGTTTCAATTTAGTATTTTAATTGAGTACCATAAAATACATCTGGAGTTGAGAGAACACCTTTTGCCTTCTCTGAGACACTGTTGTTTTGATGAACTAGCTTTTCTTTGAAATCCATCAGAAATACTCCTACTGATTTGGTATTTTTCATTATTCCATTTTCAGACATTTGCAGTAAGAAATCAGCTTAAAATGCCCTATTCAGTGAATGCCCAGTTTGTGTGTATGTGCAGTGCTCGCTACTTGACACTTTGTTTACATAGAGTTGTTTGTTTAAGTGAGGAAAGTGTCAAGTAGCGAGCACTGCACATACAGTGTAAGTAAGTGTAAGTAAGTATTACAGAATCACAGAATCACAGAATGACTGAGGTTGGAAGGGACCTGTAGAGATCATCCAGTCCAACCCTCCTACTCAAACAGGGACACCCAGAGCACGTGGCATTGGGCAGGTCAAGGCCTAAATCATGTCAAAGGAAAAAAAAAAGTGTTTTCTTAATTCTAGCAATCAATTACTTTAATTATAACTGAGGTTCGGACAAAATTATGATTTTCTCCCAGTGGGAAGCACCTCCATAATTGCTGCCTTGTACATACTAATAATGATATATCTCAAAAACATAACAATACTGGTTGTCAAATGATGTCAGACCAGTTCCAACAAGCTTAGGTACATGCAGTGTCTGCTAAAACCTTTCCTTGCTTGCCTATTAACTCCTTCCATCATGTTACTGTTCCAGCATGCCCACACAGCATGGAAGAATGTCTGTGTCCAGCTTTATACTTGCTGGCACCTAAATGCTATTTTGTGTGCGTGAGGTCAGTCCTGTAAAGGCTATGCACCACGGGCCAAAGATGACTACGTGTGCACGGAACTGCGGGCTCCCCTGATATCTGGTATTTGGTGCCCAGCGCTCCAGCTGCCTCTGCACAGGTTCACACCTCGCCCTTTGCCTTCCAGCATGCAGCAACGGGCGCAAACCCCCTCCATGAGCCCAGGACTCAGTGTGGAGCCCCCACGACCTGATAATGCAGGCGCCTGGCAGCTCTGCGAGCACCTCCCGCCCGGTGCCAAATACGAACATCCCTCCCTTTGCTCCCCTCCCAAAGAGGCCTGCGCACCCTGCGGCCCTATGTGCTCAGCCCTAGACCGAGCCCCCCGCTGCCCTGCCCTCACAGGGCGACCGTTGGGTGACCGTTGGGTGACCGTTGAACGACCGTTGGGCGGCGGGCGCGCGGCGGGGGAGGGGTCGCTGCGGCCGGGCTGGGGGCGGGGCCGTCGCGAGGGGCGGTCCCTCGTCCCACGTCCGGGTTCCCAGGGTGACCGGGTGGTCGCGCCGTGACGTCAGGGTGTTTCCCGGTGACATCGCCGCGGCTCATGCGCAGTGAGGCGGCGGCGGGTGCGGCTGACGTCACGGGTCGGGCGTGACGTGACGTGCGGGTGGCGCGGGCCGCCGGGAGCTGGCCGGGAGCTGCGCCGGCGCCCCCTCCCCCCCCCGCCCCGCCCCGCCTCGCACTACGGGTCGCGGCTGGGGGCGTCCCGGCGGCGGGGACGCCGCGCCCGCCTCCCCCGCGGCCGCCGCGGCGCCTCGATCCAAGATGGCGGCGCTGAGCAGCGGCGGCAGTGGCAGCGCCGAGGGGGCCTCGCTCTTCAACGGGGACATGGAGCCCGAGCCGCCGCCCGCCGCGCTCGGGCCCTGCTACGCGGCGGGCGGCGGCAGCGGCGACGCGGCCATCCCGGAGGAGGTGAGGCCCCGCGGGGGGCGCCCCCGCGCCGGGAAGGCGCCGCTCGCTCCGGACCGGGGCGGCGCGGAGGCCCCGCGGGGCGGCTCGGCTCGGCCCGGCCTCCCTCATCCCGGCATCTGCGCGGGTTGGAGGATGGAGGGGGGGGCTGCTGTGGGGGTGCGGGTTAGGGTCGCGTTTAAGATATTCCGCCTCCCCCCACCAAAAAAAAAAAACACAAAAAACACCGCAGTTCTGTCTCACTGTCACGCTCGAAGTTACCTGAGGGCTTTGGGTTGGCTGAGCTGCAGCCGTGCGGCCGTTTGGTAATCGGCTTTCACCTCTGGCTGTGGGAGGCGTGAAGTGTAGTTAAAAACAGTGTTGCCCTGCACTTCCCGCACTCCCGGGCCTCTGGACCCCCTTGCTCTCTCTGCCTGGGGAGCCTGAGGAAATGTTAATGGTAATGGGGTGCAGGGCAGGCTCTGAGGGGGCCAGGCCTCTGGTTTGGGTCTCTGATAGATACTTCCTGTGTTTTGGGGCATATTACTTAACTTCCCGGTCTTGCAAAGAGCAGCACTACCTGTTTTGCTAGGGTTAAGTTGCTAGTGTTTCTGAAACATTTGTCAAAGGAGGAATACGATATGCTCCAGCAGTGCAAGGTGTTTTGCAGTCGTGAGCGCTGTAGACTTTGACTTGCTAAGTGTTGAGCATCAGGCCTATGTGAGAGGTGAGCCCCCATGCCAGAAGCAGACTCCTCATTGAGCGCTTGGGGGATTAATTTGGCTCGGCTCAGCTTTCCTGAGCACGTTTCTGTGGTCACTGTGGAGCCTCTCACTTGCGAGCAAAATCATGTGTGCCTGGGAGGTGCTGAGCCCCTGAGGCGGCAGCTCCCTCTGCCCAGCGTGAAGGCCTTGCTCTTTTGTTGCCTCTGGCAGGGAGAGCCTGCCAGCATCGAGCTCGTTTTGAACAGTGGCTCACAGAGGAGTCAGGATAAATCAGCTGTACCTCACCAGAAAAGGTGAACCAGAAAAGAACGTCTTTTATCAGTTGTATTTATTTCTGTGGAATTACTGAGTTTGAAAAGTTTGATGCACACAGGAGTTCATGCCAAGTAGGTGGTCAGGAAGGAGAAAGTTGGAAGGAGCCTGTCCCAAGCGATGACAGTGAGAGGTTAGCTTGATGCCTAACTCTTTTTTTCCCATTGCCTTGCTGAGGGAAGACAAAGCTCAGTGACATAAGTCTGTTCTGCATCTCTAGACTTCACAGTGATTAAATGCTTTGTGTAGTGTAAGCCTGGTCTTAACTTTCCTGAGTGAGGAGAAACTCTCAACTGATTGAGAAACCTGAACACCTAAAGAGTGGAGTTAACACTTTCTTTTGGCACCAAAATGAAGTTAAAAAGCTTCTCACTGTTTTTTTTTTAATTATTATTATTTATTTTTTAATTGCCATGATTTTGCTGTTGCTATAGTACATGTAACTGAGTTAACCTGTTATTCTTCCTATGGGGAAAAAATTCTCCATGGGATCATTTCAATGACTGGCTTATACTGTGGCCTTAGAAACAGCAATATCAGTGCAGCTGACAGGGAAAAATAAACTGTAGAAACAGAGAAAAGAGAGAAAAGGAGTGGCAGGAGACAAGAATTATTTTAATCAGATTTGATACTAATGAGGTTGCTTGTGAAGCTCTACTATAACTCACTTGAGCTTCAAAAATGTTTTCTTTTTGTGTCAGCCACTGAACATAGTTCCAAACACTAAATTACATGGTGTAGCTCTCTCTTTCTACTGAATAGCTCACATCTCTATAGGGGAGAGAAGCATTCTGGTATCTGGAACAGCAACCAACCACAGAGATTGGTACTTCCCAAGCAAAGATGCATATATTTACTGCTAAGAAGTGACTGGGGATATTCTACTATTACTCAAAAGCAAACTTTTATATGTTGGAAATACTGAAACACATATGTCTAAAGCAGAGCTGGGGTTAGACTTTTTATTTTCTAATGTGGTTTTGTTCTTCAGTTACTTTGTTCTTCCTCAAGCCGTAAGTCATTAACTTTTGTTTACTGTATACATTTACCTATTACCTCATCTAAACCTGTAGTTTTAATAATGTTCATGTTGAAAAATTGCTGATACATTTAAAATGAAAACTCTGGTCTTAATATAAAAACAAGCCAACTTCAAGTGTAATGCAAATTCAAAGTGACAAAAGTGATAAAAATAATGAAGTGCTCGTAACTGATTCATGACTCTAATAGAAGTGTATGTTGTAGTATTTTGTTTTGTTCCTTTGAGGTGGTGTAAATCCAAGCTGTAAAAATAACCTGTGCTGTGGAAGCCCGTCAAGGAATGTATCCTTGCTTAGCTTGAGGTGAGACCTGAAAAGGTTAAAGTGCATGACTGGAAGTTTTTCATCTAGAAATAGGGGCTATATTTCCTGATGAACGACAAGAATCTATGATAGACCTTGAAGAAGGTTTATGCAAACTTGTAAGTTGAAGTCACCTGGTGATGAAGATGCTTCTTACCAAGTTCAGAATGGACTTTACTCCCTGTTGGTTGTAACTACGTCAATATCGTTTGTAAAATCCAAAAAAAAAAAAAAAAAGGCCCTATCATTAAACTTTTGACCAGTTTTTGAACAGATATTAAATCTAGTACTTCAGAAGTTGCCTCATCAACCTAATTTCTGAGGCAGAAAAACACTCTTAATGGTGAAGAAAGGTCATGCCATAAGAGTGTAGTAACTGCTCAAGCATTTTTTTTCAATAGCATGAAGGCTAGTAAGAATAATAGTTATACTTGCACTCAGAAAATGGAGCACTTAGGAAGGAGGTGGTGCTTGGAGAGCTAAGGATTTGAGGAGAGGCAAGTGAGATGTGTAAATTTTTCTTTTCCACTCATTTTTCTGGTATTAGAAGGCCCAGGAAAAGCGGCCCCCAGAGACATTTAGATTGACTTTTACCATAGGATGAATTCTTGAGAAAAAAATTGTTTGGATGGAAGGTTTTCACAGTATTATGGGGTTGTTGATATAGTAAGGAGTGTGTGACAGCTGGGCTATTCTTGTTGCTAGAGATTATTTACACAAATATTAAATAATTCAAATAGGATTTTCTGTACTCAGCGTGTGCCCTGAAGCGTTCTTTGGAAGATAAAAATGACTTTGTAAGTTATGAAGCAAGGCCCAGATCTGTTGGACAGTTGATTATTTTTTAGGTATTGATTGTGGAATTTATCCCACATGAATATTAGTTATATGTTTTAAAAAGAGTAGTATTGTAAAATGCATTCTTTCAAACTCTACAGAATGAAAAAGCCTTAGAAGGAGAGTGCTGCACCAGTAACTGGTGGAGCCTCATAAAGTAATGCAGGTACCCAAAGAAAAGTCAAGGGAGATTGTTTGTTTTTTTTGTCTTTGTTTTGTTTTGTTTTAATAATATTTAGAGAACTAGGAATTATAGGAATTTATAAGGAAAATTATTTTCTCTCTGAAGAGTTCATAACTGCATGTACTACTCACTTGAAAAGTTGAGGAGATTAAGCATTTTTGCTTCATTGCTTTTGTGTTATTTGGAATAAATTTTATGTTGAGTCTCAGTGATGTTTCCTTGCATTTTGTGATCAGAAACTGAGGTTTAGAATATGACATGCTATTTAATTGTGTGGAAAACTTAGACCTTAGCTGCAAGATGTTTCATAGCTAGCTAATATTCTGCAGAAGTATATCTCAAAAGATAACTGAAGTAATTCGTTTGTCCTGCGCAGCATAGGAAAGGCCTTAACTTTTGCTGTATAAAGACTTTGTGACACTGCCTCAAGAAGTGTATAAACTGGTTGGGCAGAGTCAAACAAGAGGGACAACCAGAAGTCTTGAAAATCAGAGCCTTCAGGAAAGGCTGACAGAATTGAGGTTATTTTTTAAAAAAAGGAATTGTGAAATCTGATGTGAAGAATGCAAGTAGTTGGTTGTGGTCGCTGCCAGGAATAGTGAGTTTAAACGATATCAGAGAAGATAGTTTCAGGTCACTATTAAGACTCATTTATGTATTTATCTATTAATAGCTGGAGGTGGTAAAGCACGAGAACAGGTTTTTCTGAACTCTTTCACAACATCTGCATTAATAGATTCTGTCATCTCTCCAGGTAAAGGTTTGCCAGGAGCAATGGCAGACATAGAAAAGATAATCCAGGCCTAGAAAAGATGGTCAATTTGATAACCTCTATCCCCACTCTGCACTCACCTTCAGGCTTTTTGTGATGCTTGGCAAGGTGGATTGGACCTTCAGAACTCAACCTTGAAATACTAGAGTTCCACAGGGGGATTAAAAAGATTCCTTCTTATGTTGTTTATCCCAAAAGGCAATAAGATTAACAGCAGTGTTCCCTACTAGCTTTCTTGATTACATGAAGCTTAAACGAGCAGCTTGTAGTGCTTTTTAGAATCATTTTATGTGTTGAAGGCTTGTTTTTTATCTGTATTAATATCCTCGAATTGGTCGCATACAAATGGTAGATAGTGATTTTTTTTTTTTTGTGAATTTGTATTGATACCTAAGCCAATTACATTATTTGCATTTGTACTGTGAGGTCTATAAACTTAAAGAGATCTTATTGTTAAAGGTATTCTGATATCTTTCTTGATGCCTGTTTTAGCCAGGAAAGATAATTGTTTTGCTATGTACATTAAAAGTACCATAGATGCAAACAGGTTGTTTTGTTTTGTTTTTGATAACAGCTATTTTTTTAAAGTAAACTGAAAAAGCAAACTCCAGTATTCCACTTCTTGTTATTTTGTAAAAACTTTACAGCTAAGCTTTATTTTATGTCTATCTATAGAAAACTTGCCTGCGTGAAAGGTTTTGGAGAGAATTTAAGTTAGTAGGAAATTTAATAAATTTATAATTTTATTTACATTCTCAGAGAAAGCAAAACAGGTTTCAAATTACCATCACAAAATTGAAAATGCTATTCCAGTCCATCCTTAGCAGGAACTGCTTGAGGTTTGAGTTCTTTGTAGGCACTTTCCAGCCAAGTGCAAATTTTCTGTAGTATATTTTCAGTTTGAGCAATTCACTTATGAAAGCAAATATAATGTACAATATGGTAGAAATACTCTTTTGTAACAGTATCCATTAATGATTAATGTTACTCCCTATCTCTACGGTTACATTGAAGGTAATCAAACTGTGCCCTGCCACCAAAAGGGGGAAGTCTCACTACTTCCCGAACATGTAGGCTGGAACAGTCTTTCTTAGTTTGTGTGTCTACTTCTGAGTGTATGTTTTAAAGAAATATGATTATATGCCATAGCTTTGGCAGTGTGCCAGGACGCAAGCTGCTTGTGCTGAACACATGCTTCCCCCAAAAGCTTTGGCCACATAAGAGCTCCGAGTACAGCATTTTGTTTTGGAGGTATGAGGTGATTTTCATGATTTTCCCCTGTCCACACCTCTGTGAACACAACTGCTTTCTCATAGCTAGTTCAGGAATGACACAGAAGTCAGTCTATACTGTATGTGTTTCTTCATTTTTCCAGTCTCCATTGCTGTTGAGCTTATGGGGCATGTAATGGAATCCTCTGGAGCTCAAAGCCTTTCCTCCTGCCCACAGCTTCTTTTCAGAGTGATGAAATATGTATTTTGTGCAACTGATTTCCTCTATTGTGACCAGCTCTCAAATTATACAAGACTCCTTGCTACAGAATTACATACCTTTTCATCTTTCTTTTTTCCTGTTTAAACTCCTTACTGCAACTGTTTGATATGTTACTCCACCTTTTTAACAATTGCATTTGTGAGGGGAGTTGAAACACTGCCTTTCCATATTCTGTTTATGATGATGGCTGCGGACCCTAGCAGAAAAACGTGAGCAAGTGTCTAATTTTCAGCCATCCCTGTTGTCCAAAAGCACTCTCAAGTGAGGGATAATTCTCCACGAACAATGCTGCACTTCATCCTCCCAACTTGAAACTCCAGTCCGGCATTAACATTAAAGATCAGAAATGAGAACCAGTGCTCTTGTCAAAATGCAGCTTGTGTAGTGCAGATACAGTGCACAGTGTCAAATGGCTTCTCCAAATTCTTAGTATTGCATTTAAGATATCATGGGGATCTGTTGGGGATCTGTTGAGGAGTGGGCACATTTATTGTTGCAAGTTTCTGAGCAAGTGTAATGTTTTTAAGGTTTCCTCCAAATATGCTTTCTGAAAATTTATAGTAAAAAGCTAGTTCTGCAAGAAAGGTACCAACTTCCTTCAAAGTCTTGTATTCAGGAGGTGATCAAGTTTGTTAGTGATCAAGATGTACTTCTTAAAAATATGCTGCATAATTAAGTTATTAGTATTATTATAATACAAACAGGGATACCAGCTGTAATTCCTCCAGCTGTGCTACAGGAAAGCCCCTTAAGCTGCAGTCACTAACAGAACTGTCATTTAATATGCTGATAAGTAGTACATAGTTTTCAGATGGAGTTGTCTTGTGTTTAGTCAACATTTTCTGACCCTTTGGAGCACAGAGTTGGTAACTTTCTTTTTAGCTTTATCTCAGATAAAGGGATTATTTTGAAAGTAAGCATTTCTGAAGTTTGAGTAGCATGCATAATATCATTTTGGAACAAATTATTCACTGGTGGTGCTTGAAAAGCATTATAAAATCAACATGAAATAAACTATTTCTTTGGACTTTAAAGTGTTAGGAGTAGATACTAAATGTGTGAAAAATCTCAGTGGTTTTGTGTTAGTGTTTCAATTTTTGAACTGATTTTGTAAGTTAATTCATTAAATCCTAATAGGTTGGGCATTCTCTTTGGTTGTAAGCAATGCAGATTTAAATAAGAGTCTAGCATCACCTGAGGTAGTTTTCAGAAAGGATTTCTTTCAGAGTTCTTGTAAGTTTCTTGGAGTACAATTTGTTGGTGCTAATAAATACTCTTGTGACTTTTTTTTGTTTTGACAGCTAAGAATAGATATGACTTTTCCCATTTTCTAAACTGCATGGTTACTGGTTAAAAATCTTGCCATAGCTTTTCTGTGCTAAACAGTTTACTAATTTGTAATGGTGTTAAGTCAAAGTGTCTTTTTCAGCACTTTGTTTTTTTGTTTTCTTTAATGAGCTGTTCTTTTTATCACTCTGAATGCTTGGAATGGGTCAAAGCAAAAATTGTTGGATGACGTTTTAAATCCTACCTTAAATAAAGGAGGAAGATGGGGTGGTTGTGCCTTGTCTTCTTTTCTTCCTAACAGTGTCTAAAAAGAGTGGCAAGAAACTGCCTTTTAAATTATTTCATTTTTCAGGTTACAGTTAGGATGAGCAGACATCAGAGTCCGCTGAGTAGAATGCCAGTTAGGAAAACATGGTTCCTATGGCAGTGTCTATTTGTGACTGTTTTTGGTGATTGTGGTCAAATTACTTTTCTCATACCTGTTTTCTTATTTTTGAAACGTGTGTGCCTTCATTTCAGCTTTTGAGATCTATTAATGATAAAAATAGGATATCTTAATTACGCTATTGGATCCTAGACAACAGAAATAAAAATAATTTAGCCTGTGTGCTATTAATAGTTGCAATTGACTGTGTTCTGCTTACTACTTGGTAGAAATACATGCTATAATAATAATTCAGCAGTGGGATATTGTGGAGAATCACAGAATGGTTGGGTTTGGAATGGACCTCTAGAGATCGTCTAGTCCAACCCCTCTGCTCCAGCAGGGACACCCGGAGCACGTGACACAGAGTGGCATCCAGGCGACTCCACAACCTCTCTGGGCAACCTGTTCCAGGGCTCCGTCACCCTCACAGGAAAGAAGTTCTTCCTCACATGGATATCTAAGGATATAACTGTTTCAGAGGTTGATAGCATTGGCTTTTAAATACATTCTGGTCGTGTTTTCTTAATACTGTGTGTGCCCTGGGAAGCGGAGGGCCAAGTAGCCTCTCTAGTTTGAGAGGGACTGAGTTTGTTTTGTCACTTTAATTAACATGACCGAAGCCGTGTAAGAGCTCTACTTGAACAGTGTTTGCTGCTTTTATGCAATTACTGTAATTAGCTGTTGGGCTGCTTGCTTTCCCTCTAAAGTACGATTCAGATTCAGTTTCAGGTGTGGGGAGAAACAACCTGGCAAACACACCAGTCTTTTGAGTTCAGTATGTGGTATTCCACGGAGATAACTGCATTGAGCAAGAATTTTAGTTAGGAATTCCTCAAGTTAGGAAATTTTTGATAACTTTTTCTTCCTGTTTCTTAAAAGTGTGTTCTACCTTTGGCAGTCTAGGGAGAAGTTCCTAAATAAATACACGTAATTATAGTGACTTGTAGTAGCACTTGATCTACACATGAGCCGTACGACTACTGATTAATACCAAAGTGAATAAATAGGTCTGTTGCAACACAAAAGCCCTAAGGAACATGGAATAATAGATTTGGTAGATCAAAGAAAATCCTTCAACTGGTGGTTAATGATTTGATAAATGAAGGATACAGGCGCCTCCTATTTTTTAGACTCTTCTTTTCCACTGTAGTAGTAAACACTTGTTGCTTTTCTTTTTATGGTGCTTGAAGGCAACTTCTGCTCACCAGCAAGCAACAAAGATGGCAGGTGATGGAAAAAGTTGGGAGTAAGAGTGAACGGAAGCTGTTTACTGTGGGCTGTAGAAAGGGAAGGCAACTTCTTGCACTGGCTCCAGTGGTCGCTGGCTCGTTTGCCAGGCAGTTTCAGCACACTGGGTTATCAGAAAAATAACCTTGGCAAAGAGAATAATCCTTTAGCACTTGAATGAAAAGCTCTAGACAAAGATTTGAGTTCTGGAGCCTGTGTAAGGGAGAGAGCCAGGATAAAGTGGCCAGGGCCATGTGATGGTGACTGCAGCCACCTTCTAGGTCCTTGTCAGCTATCAAGGAACCACAGTCATAGGTGCTTGGTGACAACTTCTTACAGAGAAATCTGCTTAGTTGTGTTTCAAGGGTTACCTTTACCATGTTTCTTCCGTGGCAATTTATCGCTCTATTTCAAATTATTTATTTACTTATAAGTAATCATAAGTAATCCTAATGCGGTTAACCTGCATTTTTCGTTACAGGTAGATAAGAATTGGCCTGTCTTACGAAAATGCTAGCTGTTAAATACAAGGAAAGCTAGTGCAAGGAATTTTTCATCTTGAAGCTTTTTTCATATTTTTATATTTGTTGTCAAATGCTGGTCATATCACTGCATTAGCTGACTTAGTTATCATCAATCATAAGACAAGATGGTGCAGTATAAGTTGTATCGCCTCTTGGGGTCATGTTGTTAGGTATCTTCATCAAGCTTTTTCTTCACCGTCAGTCTAAATAGATGTGTTTGCTGCCTTTAAACTTTTGTGGAAAGAGATTCTTCCCCTCCCTTTGCCTTGCTTGCAGTAACTTCTGTATATGCTGTTCTCTGTAACTTCCTTTCCTGAGAGGGGAAAGCTCAACTGACTCATTCTGAATTGCGTAGCTAGCCGACAGTAAGAATCTACTCTCATTCTTTGTGTCTGGGACATTTTGAAGGAGTTGTAATAAAATGATTTGACAATGTTTATAAAAAGATGGGTGAGCTAAACTAAAGGTGGCAGTCTCCATGTTGATGTTTATGTACTCTGTAAACTCTTATGTGAAACCTCTCTCAAGCTGGTTTTCAACCCAGTTAAGTTTTTCGGTGGTTAGTATTTTTTTATAATGTTTGCTAAATACAAGATTTTAGTGTATTACTGAAAATGCAATAAGCACAAGGAGTCAGCAGGAACTAGGAAAAATGCTAGGATGGACACGGAGGAAATGGGAATGGAGGGGTGCTTTAGTGATGGAGGAGAAATTAGAGCCTGAAGGATAGGTAGGGGCATTGGAGCATCTTTCCCACTGTATGGGCTCAGTATGTTCTTCACAGCTGAATTACCTGAGTTGTTGTGTATGACTGCAGGAAATGGAAGCACTGTTGGAAAGGGATGCGTAGAGGACAAGCACCATCCCCGGTGGAGAAGAAGTAGTATTTGGGAAGGTATCAAAATGCGAGAAAGTGGCAACAGCTGTTTTTGGCAGCAAAACTGGGAAGATGCAAGCCCTGTGTTTTGACTTGCAAACCTTGGAGTACTATTAGCTCCATTCACATGTTGCCTTTCTTCCCTTTCACTCCAGCACATATGTTGCTTTACAGTTAGATAAAATGTTAGCTCAACCAAGGAAGAGCTCCTATGTGTCAGCTTGTTAAAGTACTTTCTGACAAAGTGGTTGTTAACTCAGCAGACCAAGTCTAACGGGGGAAGAAAAAGCCTGAAGGGACTGATTAGAAGAGTATTGGATAGATACTGATTTTGTATGTATGTTTGTTTTCTTCCCTCTTTATACACCAGTTACCAAATCACATTGTTAAATTACTTTACCTGGTTGGTTCTATTAAAGTATTCTCCATCTTCAAGCTTTTTGGTAATGAAAACTAATGACTTTTTTTTAGAGCAGAGTCAAACTATAAAGTGAATTCCATCTAATGTGAGTTGTAGAACTAGAAGTTTGGAGGTGGTGAATGATTTGAGGTCTAAAACCAGGTGAAAAAAGCACAAAGTTTGTTTTGTCCTGCCTCAGACAGCGTGTTCTTGACAAACAGGGAACAATGTAAATGTAACTTGGCAATTTGGAGTCTTGCAAGTTGCAGAGCCCTCTTCACCAAATAGAATTGATACAGGCGCCTGCTGTATTTCACCTGCCTCTGGCTTAAAACAGATCATCATCTTTATTGCATTGCAAGGGAGTGCTTATTTGCAAAATGAATGCACAATTATCCCCTATGTGCAGATATAACCAGATAAATTCCAGTATAGCTGAAATATATCAAGTCTTGTGGGGATCTGTGTGCATGTTAGCCTATGTCAGCTTCCTTGCTCTAGAAGCATTGAAAGGAGAATCAAATTTAGTCTCTTGTTACAGAGACTAGCCTTAACCTAATGTTATCAGATATGAGAGAATAACTTCTTTAGTGAAGCTTTTTTGAAAATTGATAAGGTCTTCCCAGATGCAAAGGATTGATTACTTTTTTTGTGGAAATGCGATAAAGCATTATGGTCTCAAGTCGTGCTGTTTTCCTTGGAAAGTGATTAGATTTGAATGTGGAGAGTACTATGTAAGTTGCAGTTCCATTCTGGCACACCTTAATGTCACCAGCAGCTGCCTATCACAGGTTTTGGTCTTTCTGCAAGGTGCTTGACAGTGGTGGTTCTAAGGTTTCATATAGGTGCAACTCCACTCTAAGAGCAGTGTACTTACAACAGCACCTACAAAATAATGGGGAAAAAAGGTCTCTACCTTTCTTGAAGACCAGGAGGCTTCTGCAGTTTTATTTTAGTTCTAGAGAAAATGAGAATAATATGTGGACAAAGGGTTCATTGGAAGTGCTCAAGGGATGATATTAATGGACACATACATTTGGCTTGAACTGTTGTTGGGTTTTTATTATGGTTTCTAGGAGAAGGCTCTTTAGTCCAGAACTGTTAAACAGATTCTGTTCTTAACAATTTTGCCTCTCCGGTGTTAGTGCTTTTCTGCTTGTCTGAAATAAGTTTTAAATATGTGTGTTTGTGTGTATGTATTTATACACACAGAGAATATTTATGGTAAATGAGACCTTTTTTTTATTTATTTCTCTTAGTAACAAATACCAATTTGCTGTTGCTGTGGTTGGCTTAGAGTTTCGTCATCTTCAGTGTACTGCTTAACTGTGTGAATATCCTTTCTAAAATGATAGAAAGCTATGTTAAATTTCCCTGCAAGATTCACTTATGGAAAAACTCTTGGCCTAGTGCCTGGATGTGTAGCAGGTAATTTAGGGCACCCTTTCCAGCTGTTAGAACCAGTGTTGTCTTCCACTAGACTCCAGCTTCATTTTCTTTAGAGACACCTGTAGTATAGTCAGGCAGCTAAAGGCAGTAAGATTCAAAACTTGTTTTTCTTCCTTCATTAGTCATTGTTTTCTCTTGTCATGATATGAATTTTGCAGACTGCTCTTTTTTTCTCTTTCTAACATCTCTGGAATAGCATGTTTCTGTTCTGCATATTGTTTTTGTTGTACGTCTCTTTCTAACAAGCAAAGTTGTGGTTAGAGACAGAAAATAGGAAATATCACAGTGACAAAAAAATTATTGTCTTGAGGAGAAAAATAAAATTAATTAGAAATAGAGGAGATTGTCGGCAAAGCATCTTCTCTCACCACTGCTAGTGAGATGTGCATGTGTGGACCCTTCCTTGAAAGTCTTCCTGATGGGTAAATTTGCTAGAAGGGCTCAGTGATAAAGATTGAAATAAATACTAATGAAACTTGCTTTCTAAAAGTGATCCTGAGATGGTTCAGTAGTTTGCATGCCAAAACTGTCTTGCTTTAGAATATAAACTTAATTGCTTTAGAATATAAAGTTATTTGCCACCTCTCTTTTAAGAGGGAAGTTTTACCAACTGGAACCTTTTACAAAGCTCCAAGGATGGGTTTATATAATAATGCATGAAATAGTTAAAAAGTGAGCTGAAAGAGGTAACAGGAATTCTCAAAAACCTTTTGGAAGAAGCACACACTATTTTTCCCATCCTAGGTTTAATACATCTGACAATCAGTTTTTCCTCACAAATTCCGTGAATAAAAATACCTGTTAAGAAGATATTTTCCTGCCTCCTTCTGCTCTTCCTATTTATCTCCCTTTTAAACTTCTGACTTTGATTGTGCTAACATAATTCCTTAAATCAGTGCAGTATTATTATTTTAAGTGATCTGAATTTGTGAATCAATGTCTTTTTAGTTGTAAATTAGGACTCATAATACTTTTCACCTACAATAGTGTCAAATTACTCAAATTGACTCTTTCAGGATATTGTGAATAGCTCACTTGTTTCCTAATACAATGCTGTAAGTCTTCTCTGTGCAGTCAAAGTTAATGCCAATTTCACATCATGTTCAAGATCTATAAGAAAACTTGTAAGGGAGAAGAGTATAGAGCCCAAGGTAGAAAACGCTGAAGATCATTGCATCCTATTACCATATCAATAGAAGAGATCTGGATGATGTCGATGTTGTTGACTAGTTTGCCACAGATTGTTTACAGTTGGATAGAACTCCTTCATTAAACTTTGAAGTAATTGTAGGAATCAGGTTGCAGATTCTTTCCAGAAGAAGACTTGATGCATTTTTTAAAAGCATATTTTTAATGTTTATTAAAAGAGTGTTTATTCAATGACTACCTAATTTCAAAATCCAATTAAACTATTTTGTTTAGCTGTGAAGAAACCTATGTGTTACTGACAGTGGAAGCTTTGCATGCTTCTACTGATATCTGAATTCTATATTAAAAATATTTTAATATTAAGGATCTACAAAATGTAATTAATTTTTTTTTTAGGATGAGCTTCTTATGATTGCAAAAATATATTTATTTTTTGATTTAGGTATGGAATATCAAGCAGATGATTAAACTAACACAAGAACATATAGAAGCACTGCTAGACAAGTTTGGAGGAGAGCATAACCCACCATCAATATACTTAGAGGTAAGTCTGCTTTCAAATGAGTGTGATGGGATTGCTGGTATGTTATGTTAGCATTGCATAAAAGAACACAATGTTAAAATGAACAGTACATATAATCAGAGTATATATTCCTTGTGTTAGCATAATATTTTTCCCTGGAGACTGAAAGAGACTGTGCAGGACTTCAATGTATGTATTGGTTGTGGGGAGGATCATTGGCACATTCTAATACTTAGTAGGTATGTGGAGTGGAAATATGAAACACTTAATTTGCTGCTCTCTTCCATCCTTTATTTTGCAGGGGCAAAAGATGGTGTATAATACAGAGATTGTGTATAAAAGAATTTTTGTGGTACAGAAATACATACTATATTTCTATACATGAATGTAAATACATGTGTGGTTTTTTATGTATGTGAATATAAAAACATCTGTAAGGCTAAATTTGCTCTTATAGCAGTTGACTACCTTTTTAAGGGAGGGGAAATATTCACATAGAATCTAGCAATTCTTTTAGGGAGAAGGGACCTTTCTGACAGAAACTTGTAAAAATACAAAGTAATAAAAAAGGAGAGTGATATTTAAAGCTAAATTAGTTGTAAACTAATTCTCCTTTTAATTCTTGTGTCGTTCCGAGTTCATGAAATTGCATTGACAAATGGTCATTATGAGCATATTAAAGGACCCTAAGGTACAACTATTGGGAATTAAATTGATATCAGCTTGATCCAAACCCTGACCTTTTTTTCGTCCGTTCAAGTACTGAAATAACGGCAGGTCAATCAGATTCTTTTGCAGTCTTTTTAGTAGTAATTGCTGCCTAAAGGCACTAGGCAGTTAAAAATAGATTTTATTATTTGAAGTACTATAGCTTTTATCTTAATATATCGGATCAGGGCGCTAGCTTGATTATACGAATGTTGACATAATATCCTTAACTGTTAAGGACAAATGAGACCCTCCATAGTTGCTTCGCTTTTGATAGCATGGAAGGGAAGTATTAAATGAGTGCTAATCACTGTTTTAACCACTCGCTGGCATGCAGACACACCTCTGTTTACATGTGAGCTGATACATTTCATACCTCTCTACTTAATATCATCAAAAGTATGTTGGTTTTATTAGATTGTGTATCATGTTACCGTAATTATGAGCTTTTTTTTTCTAAGCTTGGATTTCAGATATAGAATGATATGAGAAACAGTTAGTTCATTACAACCATTTGTCAGTTATTTGTATCTGAATTAAAACAGATCCATACATGGGAAGCCTTTAGGTTACTCTGTAGCTCACTGGCAGCAAAGAAGGCATTTCCAGTGGAAAACGTGCAGTTGGAAATGACTGCAGTAATATGGAGAGCTGAGGTTTGAAATGGTCAGTGACTACAAGGTTGTTAAGCTTAGAGCAGAACGCGAGTTTGACCCCTCAGTGCGCAGTGGAGGCCGCAGCTCTGTGGCTTCCCCTGCAGGAGCAAGCAAGGCAGTAGGGACTTCACTGCATCTTGAACCAGCTCTCGTGGCATCTGGCTCTGGTACAGGTTAGGTGGCAGGAAGGAGGAGTGACTAGAATTCTCCTTTTCTGCTTTTGCCTTTTTATTTAATTATTCCATGAGCGAGTGAGACCTTTAAGAAAGAGCCCTCCTTCACTGAAAGGAAAAGTCTTCATTTTTCTCACCTCTTCATCGTTTCTTTACTTCCTTTGCTATGGTGCTTGTAGCAGTAGTGGTTAGGCCACTTGGATCCATTAATCCATAAGAAAAATACTCTGTTGTTGGACTAGTTTTCCTGCTGGCTAGTGCATTGAACTTGGTCATGGTGAAGATCAGTGAGCCCCAGAGCTTGGAGCTGAGACTAGGGAAGCGGAAGAGTTTGCAGCTGGGAGCTAAGAGCCTAGAAAATGGGATGAGGGAAAAGGTCCTTCCCCTCTGGATGGTCATTAGTCTGAATTTGACCACGCAGAGATGGACTGATAGGATTGAATAGGATTTGATATTGCAAAACAGTCATTTAAATATGATACTTCCTGGAGTATGACTATAGGCTAAGGGAAAGAAAAATCCTACTATGAAAAAAATCGTACAGTAAGAAGCAAGATTACTATCTTCCCTTGACTTTTTTTTTTTTTTTTGTAAGGTTTATTTTTATTTTAAGCCAGCGCAGTTGTCTTGCCCTCCCCACCTCTTCGGCTGCATTTTGGCCTGGCCAAGAGCATCAGTAGCTTTCTTACTTTGTAGCAATGTAGCTGAATCTCATTTGTCAGTGCTAGAGCTAGTGAGTCTCCTTTCTTCCTCCTTTTCTTTGACAGGAAAGGAGCCAGAACAACACTGGTTACAGAGTTGGAAGGATAAAGCTATATGTAAAAAGTAATGGTGGAAGGTGTGGGAGAGGAGCATGATTGCTTCTAGAAAACACATGTGAAACTAAAAAAAAAAAGTTGTTTTGGTATGAATAGAAAGAAGTTATACAGAGTGCGTCTGGGTAACTCAGGCAGTTCAGTAGATATCCTTTGCCTGTGGCCTCTGATGGAAACAACCAACTGCCCTTGGAGAGAGCCGTGGGTAAAGTGTTGTACCCACTGCTTGAGCTCTGTGCCTGAGCATCATCACCAACTTCTGTGCTACTCCCAGGGCCTCCCAATAGATTATATCTAGGTTTTTAAACTACATGGTCTGTGTAGTATGCCAGTTGGATGCCTGAACCGGAAGGCAAGGTAACTTTGAACTCCGTCCAAACTCCTCTTTATTTTCATGATGCTGTTCAAGTTTAATTTCTAGTGGTGGTGAGAGACAAGGGTAGGGCTGAACTGCTTTTATGAGCCTCTGATGCAGGGTCAGTTTTGCTAGTTCATGACTTTGACCATGTCACTTTTCCCTGCATTTCTTTCTATCGCTCTGGTGTCTTTTTCTATCATTCCTAAAATGTGAGATACCCTTAAGAACTTTTCTAGATTGTACGTGTTGATCACATTGTGAGCGTTATGGACAAGCTGGTCCATAACTGCCGGTTGTCTGCTGCTGTTAGGAAAAGATGGAATTACACATAGCTAATTGCTAGATAAATTAACACTGGTAAATAGATTAACACTTTTTCTTTCACCTTTCTCTGTTGTAAACATCTGCTTTACTTTTGTAGCACTTTCTGCAAAACCATGGCTTTTCGATGCCTGCAGAAAGTTTGGCAGCTGTCCATCTTTTTGTATGTACACTTTTCCTTATAATAGGATTTGTTCAGTTCTCCTGTACTCTTTGTCTGGCTTTGTATCTCTTGTTTATTATTTGTCTTACACTTACGTTCACATAATCTATAGCATCCAGTACACTGATCCCTGGCCTGTGATGGAAATGCCTCTGTAGACAGGTCCAATAAAGTTGTGGTTGAAGCTGGTAGTAAAACGGCATTTCATTTAAAAGGGGTAAAAACAAAAATGCATCCATAAAGACCACTCCACACCTATAGGAAAGCTGAAGGATTGAACAAGAAAATTAATTCTGAAAAATGAGCGTTCAGAGACTTTGGGGAAATAGTTTTGTAGTAAATATACAATATATGTTTTTAAAAATAAAAGATGAGTTTGCAACTAGGAAATAGAAGCTAACCAACTTTTCTTTCTGTGCTGATCTGAGATGGTGAAAACAAAAGTGAAAGATTTTTCTTTTTAACTTTAAGAGCAGGCTGAGGAGGTTTTACGTCAAAAGAACTTTAATACTGACAGCTGGGATTGCAGCCAGTGCTTCAGGTTACAACTACTGACTATGAAAGAGGAATGAAATAGCAAATGTAACTGAGCTGCACTATGGTGTATATAGCGTATGGTTCCTGACTGTACGGGGATGGCGTGCTCAGATGCAAGGGTGTCTCCCCGCCCTGATCGATCCCTCCTTAGTGACAGTGTTAGAGGCAGCTGTATGTGACACCTGCAATAGGGACTTCAAGCCTACACTGGCTGATTTGCTGCTGTCCAGAGGGTGAAAAATAGTGTGAAACTTTATGATAGGGTGTAACTTGCTTCTCTCAGGGCAGGAACGCAAGGGCTGATGAAAGAAAACTAAGCTGCAGAGAAAACTGTGAGTTTGTGTAGGAGGTAACAGGGCTAGAAATTAAATAAATAGAAGAAAGAAAATAAATGCTATTAACCGTATTTTTTTAATGGTTGTGATTAGTAATGACGTTGGAGATCTATCAAGATTCTCTAATATGACTGCAATAGAAACTTTTCTGTTTATCTGTTTATCCAAACTAGAAGAAATAGCTAACGTAGCATGAGTGCTATAGTAAAATCTAAAAATGGCTTCCTTGTTGCAGCTAAGCTTCTTCCATCCTGTGCACGAGAGCCTGCATCTCAGATCTAACAGGCTCCTGGAAATCGGTGTCAGACACTTGAAATGATTTGTTAACTCAACAGATGCAGAAATATCATTAATAGTTCTTGTTTGTTTATTTTCCCTGTTCTTTTAGAAGAGAAGGTGCAGTAAGTTTCTTTCTTCCGTTCTTTTTCTTTAATTTTTATTTTTTAACATGCTTTTCGGCAGCAGCTGAAAACATCACTGACTTTTGTCTTCCCACGTTATTTCCTCCATGCATTATAACTGTCCCTAAAGTGCTGTTTCCAAAAATATGCAGTTTGTGATTCATTGTGGAAAAACTCTTTACTTAAAGATTTTTCTAAGCATTCTAAATATTGGAAAACCTCATTGTGAGAAAGCATAGGATTATGATACTGGGAAGACCTGGAACTTAATATGTGAAAACAGTTTAAAAATGTGCAGTTGAATATTCTTCTGTAGGAGCCATCAGAATTAAACCCTTATGTCTCTACCAACTAGATATTGATGAAGAATTTAACCTGAGTTAGGGACAGAACAATACGTTTGTATATTTGATTTTAGCACTGGGAACAAATGCTGTTACAAGCTGAAAAAGGATTTTATGGTCCAGACAGGTCAAAAGCAGTCAGCTCAGACTTATAAAGGAGAGGTCATACTTAAATAACATAATCAGATTTGTTAACCCTTCTAGGCTCTTACTAGAAGGTTCAGGTAAGAAGCCTTATCTCCTTAATTTTCCAGAATGTGTTGTGTGTCACTCCTGTGTAGTAGGTGTATACAGGATTATCTCTGAGCCTTCCCTCTATGAGAACTTAGCATTAGTCTGTCAGAATGTAAGTAGGTCTTTTCCTGGTACGAGGTTGCTTGTGTCACCTGTAGCTTAGTTGCTGCAGTTATCAGGAAAAATGAGTAAGCTGGCTGCTGTTTTTATTCAGTCTCAGCAAAATAAAGTAATGTACAAATGTGTACATGTATACAAGGTAGAATGACAGTGATATATTAAAATGAGTTTCATAACTCAGATTGCTTCTTAGGAGTCTTGAAAGAATCGTTATCTTTCCTGACCTTCCTGTTGGAAGCAATCTAAAATACAAGCAGTGAGAATAGCCTTGTGGCCAGAAAGGCCAATGGGATCCTGGGGTGCATTAAGAAGAGCATCTCTAGCAGGTCAAGGGAGGTGATCATCCCCCTTTACTCAGCCCTGATGAGGCCGCACCTCGAGTACTGTGTGCAGTTCTGGGCTCCCCAGTGCAGGAGGGACGTGGAGCTGCTAGAGAGAGTCCAGCGCAGGGCTGCGAGGATGATCAGAGGCCTGGAACATCTGCCCTGGAGGAAAGACTGAGAGCTGGACATCTTTAGCCTGAAGAAGAGAAGACTGAGAGGGGACCTGATCAGTGTCTATAAATACCTTAAGAGAGGCAGTGAGGAGGATGGGGCTGGCCTCTTCTCAGTGGTGGCCAGCATTAGAAGAGGAAATGGTTACAGACTGAAGCATCAGAAGCAGGAGCTTAAGGAAAATTTCTTGACCCTGAGAGTGACAGAGCACTGGAACGGACTACCCAGAGGGGTTGTGGAGTTTCCTTCTGTGGAGATCTTCCAAACCTGCTTGGACATAATCCTGTGCCATGTGCTCCAAGTGACCCTGCGCGTGCAGAGGGGTTTGGACTTGATGATCTGTAGAGGTCCCTTCCAACCTTAACGATTCTGTGATTCCATAGAAATGTTTGTGTCTAACTTCTATAATTTTCTGGCTTTTTCTTATCCGGGACTCTTAAATGTGTCTTATTGAGAGGCCTTGTTGTTGCCTTATTTGGGAGACTTGAGGAGAGTGTTTAATTGCCTATTCCTGTACGGCTGAAGACATTGGGCAGTGTGACAGGTTGATTAAAGATCACCTCTTTGCTGCTGTAAGGCATGTGTACTGTAGCAGCCAGCATGTAGTCTGAAGAGGATCTTCGTGCTGGAGTCTCAGGCTGTCTCAATCTGCTCTTGGGACTCCCAAGAAGTACTAAATCTACGTACAGGCACTGGGAAACTTGCTGGGTGTTGTGGTAATCTGAAGGTGCAGATTATTATTGTTATTTTTAAACAGACTCCTAAGAGATGCTTAGTAAGTGTATTGGCCCAAAACTGGAATGTCCATAAAGATTTAGGAGTCTTGCTTAATGCAGAAATCCTGATCTACTGTACTGACTGTATTGTTCATTTTAGCCTGTTTGACTTAGTGGGATATGCATTTGATCAACAGACCGAAGGGTCAGATATTTTTTAAATGGAAACACAGTCTCAACTTCAAAGACCAGGGAACTTTAGTTTGGGTTTTTAACAGCTTTGAAATGTATGGGCATTATCCAAAAAAAGATTGAGCAAAGGGAAAGAGGAGATCCTGGCAATTTTTTTTAATCTGCTTGAGCTCAGGCTGGTTTTCTCACCAGAGGTTGTTGGGGGCAGGGAGAAATGGTGAGAGGTGTTTTTGTTCCAGAGGATTTTGTTTGTTTGTTTGTTTTAAGCTGCTTCTCTCACTTGTAGTTTTCTAAATGTTATTAATAGAATGTATAGCTTAATTATGGCACAAGAAAACAATTCTCAAATTGAATATAAATAATTTGTAATGCAGAAATGCAGATATTCTTGAAAATATCCAATATTGTCATCGCAGCAGCGCTCTATTGGCACTTTAGTGTAACCTAAGGCAATTGTTCTAATTCAATTATTGTTGATTTTGGAGATCAGGTTTTATTTTGTAAATATATATCCATATATTTTGCAATAGGTTGCAACATTTAAAAAGTAACTTTTTTCAACTCTTCTACTTGTGAGTTGTTAGCAGCTATATTTAAGGCCTATGTATGTGTTATGTTAACATGCCAACTACCAGCAAATGAAAGCCCTGTTGCGACAGAGTGAGCGAATAGCCTTGGTGAGGCTGGTGTTATTAAAGGCAGTTTATTTTTAGCAACAAATAAGCAAGCTGGAGGAATGGCCCAGCGGAAAAGCTGTGAAGTTTCGCTCATGCAGAGCACTGCCCCGGGGCTGGGACTGCTCCTGCCTGGGAGCGCATGCCCAGGATGCCGGGCTGCTCCAGAGGGAAGCGCCTGCTCCGGAGGGAAGCGCCTGCGAGGACTGGTGGGCGTCGGGAAGCAGGGCTGTCCCCACACAGTGAGGCAGGCAGCTGCTTTCTGTGCTGAATTCTGCCTTGTTAGGAGCCGTTTAGCCCTGCAACTGATTGCCTGGAGGCTGCAGAATTTCCATCCGTCCAGACTTTCAAAACTTTCTTTTGCAAGGCCGTGCAAGGCACAACCTCATCAAACTTAGTAGAAGTGCTCCCTCTGTTAAGCAGGAAATTGGACTAATGCTGTATCTACTTTGGAAACACCATGAAAATCTTTATATTCGTGCTCTGCATTGAGAGAATATTCAGTTTAATCTTTATCATGTTACGGATAGAAAATTATTTAATGTTATTTTATTTTGAAAAACTAATAAAAAACCTTTTTAGTCAGGATATTGTCTGACCTGAAGGTTTTTGATACCTAGCTGCTAATATGGCCATACTGCTGCAGGTCTCTTGCAGATAGACCAGCCCTGTGGCATAATCTCTGCTTTAGCTAAAAATACTTCACTACAGGACAACTTTGCTGTTATAATTTTAACTTTGTGACATAATTCTATGTTTTGGCAGTTATTTTATTAAGGATAAAGGACGATGTATGTTAGTTATCAACTGAAATTGATGTCTCACCAAAGTACTTGATCTTTGTGAAATAAGACTTTCTCATAGCTATTCAATTTCTATTGCATAAATTATTGCTCCTTCTACAAAAAAAAAATCATTTGATTTTTTTTTAAAGAAAAACCATATTTAAAATCTAGTAATGATTCTAGTTTCATAATGTTTTATTACTGCATCTTCTATCATCACACTGAGTCAAAGCAAAATGGTTAAGATCTCTGATATCCATTAAAAATGGAGGGTTTTATGCTGAGTTTAGTGGGAAAATATCCCCAGTCAGCATCAGCTCCCAGCTTTCCTTGCTTACTGTTTGTGCTCTTAAGAGAAGTCATTTGGCTTTGAGTTTGTGTTAGTGACAGGTTAAGCTGCCAGCATAAACATTGTAGGATTTAGTATTTTGAAAGATGTGTGTAATTTCATGAAGGAACGAAGCCCACAAGTATCCTGAAGCAGTGCAATGTTGCTCATGCTCAAATAATATTTTGCAATGTTCATGAGAAAAGGAAGTAAGTATTTAGAAAAGCATTGGTGAAATGGTAACAGCTTGTAATTCTTAACATTTGTTTACTGAAAATAGTTCTTGACACAGGGATCTCTTACTGGAATTTACATGAAAGTTGTTCCTGGAAATAGGAGGCACTTTTGTTACTGTACAGCCAAATTATGCCATTATTTATAACTGATACATAAATTATTCACTTCTGACAGTAGAATTATATTAGAAATGAAAATGTTTTGGTTTTAGAGCAGAAATTTGAGGGCCAATTTATGAAGTGCAAGGCTTTTTAAGTTTTTAAAAGAAATGCTAACAAGTTCTTAGTTTTCTATGTGTCGTTTTACTAAAAAGGGAACACACAGAATATTCAGTCTGAAATTCAATGATATTTATCACCGCCACCTACCTTCTGCGGTGTTATTTCTGCCTCATTCCCTCCTGTGAGGACTGACATCAGTGCTCAAATTATGTTCTTATGTTCATATGTCCATCCTGGCAGAATTGCTAAGCCTTTGGAAAAATGAAAGAGACAACCCGCAGTTACTTGACAAATAAATAAATGTTCCTTTCCTTGCTATTTTTGTTTTCTTTTTTCATTCAAAAGGAATGCAACGTGTCACAGATCTCAGTCTTTTAGGGGAGCCAAGTAATGCTGATGTAGCCTGAAAAACAGGCTCCTTAACTAATTCAGGTTTTGGAGATACTCCCTACCCATGTGTATGCTGCTGATCTATTTGCATCTGGGTAACAGAATTAAGTGTTCTCGAGACAAATAAAGACATGTATTGTTGGAAAGAAGCTTTAAACCAAAATATATACTGATTGCGTGTTTGTGTTCTAGAGCTCAGCACTACTATTTAGCTTTTTCTTGACTATGCATATTAAAAACTTAGTAGGGGAACATAATGTTACCAGAATTTATTTGTGAAGGAGCTCTGGAATTGGGATTTGCATAACCTTTAGGTGGTAGAAAATCAAATTAATCTCGAATATGAAACCCTTTCACATGATCTTTTTTAATGCATTTTTGTATGGCTTTGTAACAGAACAAACTTGATTGTGTTCTAACTGAAGTTTTGTGTAGTATCTGGAGTGCTGGTAGAGTGACAGAAGTGAGGGATTATGAACAATGAGTTGTTTTATCAGCTACAGGTGATAAGAAGGATGAGTTTCTGACTTCTCTTAATTGTTGCATTGAATGTATTTAGCTGTGATTTCCAAGAGAATGATAAATTTAGCTATAGCGTAATAATTCAGTAGTGTAGATGAAAAACATATGGTAAGGATTGCTGTTGTTTTTTAAATAGTATTGAATTAGACTTTAGTGCAGGTGCTTTCAAACTGATTAATAGTTTCTTCATTTTTTAATCCCTGTTAACTGAAAAATTAGCTGTTAATCGAGAAAGTTTAACATAGTGAATTCAAAGTCACTACTTTGTTTCTCTTCTATTGAAAAAAGACCAAATCCAGTTTTGTTTATGTTTATGGAAAACTTGAATTAGCTTCTGATTTTTTTCAGTATGTTCATTCAGAGTATAGATTTGAATAAAATAAAATGAAACTTTTACATCATTAAAATAGCTTTTCTCCCTTCGCAGGCCTATGAAGAGTATACCAGCAAGCTAGATGCCCTACAACAGAGGGAACAGCAGTTACTGGAGTCCATGGGGAATGGAACTGATTTCTCTGTCTCCAGTTCAGCTTCAACAGACACGGTTGCATCATCTTCCTCCTCTAGCCTTTCCGTAGCACCTTCATCCCTTTCAGTTTATCAAAACCCCGCTGATATGTCACGGAATAACCCAAAGTCTCCACAGAAGCCTATCGTTAGAGTCTTCCTCCCCAACAAGCAAAGGACTGTGGTGAGTCAACTGCTTTTTGCACATGTATTACCTCAGCGTTCCTGTATGTCTGTCTGTCTTGAAGCAAAAGTTGTTGAAAACATATCTATCCATACATGTGTAGAAGTCAAACTGCTTTTTGGACTCATTTGTTTTAAGTTGCCGGATGTGTTCTGTGGCAAACATCCTGTAGTATGAACAACAATGATGATACTCATATTTTTGGCATAATCAAAAAACTTTAAACATTTTTCAGGAGTTTTGCAGAAATGAAAACAACCAGATAAATGTTCTTCTGAAATCACCTCTTAAATTGCAATCTACCATTTAACAGTGCTCTCGAGGGAATAGAAAGAACAATGCTCTCTTTTTCTTTTGTTTTAAATAAAGTTATTCAGTAGCTTAGCAGGACAAGCTTGGAGAAATAATTGTTTTTGCATATTCTCAAAATTGCTATCAACAGTGGATGCTCTACTGCAAGTACTAGCTTCCTGCAGCTGAGGAAAGGAGCTTTGCAAAAGCCACTTCGGCTCTTTCCTCTCCATTCAGTGTGGCAAGAGCTTTTTCTTGGGTCCCTGATGGTGACGGGGGAAATGGGCTGGAGGAGGAACAGAGTTGCCCTTAGTGGGAGCAAGAAGCCTTGTCTGCAAACCACTTAAGGACTAGTTTGCATTCAGCTAGGCTCGGGTACCTTTGTTGTACCGCTATAGATCAGGTTGTACTGTTCTTTTCTTCCTGACCTTGCTAGATTTGTTGCTTCTGTCCTGCACTAGGTCTTGGTCTGTCACATTCTGCCGTGTTCTCTTCGTTTCCTTTCCAGCTTCTCCTACGTGTTACCACTTCCCTTTAAACCCTATAGTGTCTTTCTACTCTTAGTCCTTTCTCCTTATAGGTAATATTCCTCTTCCTCCTCTTCTCCTTTTCTTCTTTTTACTACTTAATCATTCTTTTTTTTTTTCTTTTTTCCAGAGTTGTAGCAGGGCCTTTATCAAGTCTGAGCTTAATTTTGCTTTTAAAAGAATGGTTTAAATATGAAGAATAGTTTGTAATCATTTGATAAATTACATGACACTTGAAAATTCTTTTAGATATCCTACATGCAGAAGCAAGCTTGATCATTTTTTGAATATGTAAATTTGATTGCAAGTTAGGAATAAGAGGCAACTGAATTTCAGTGTGAGTCAGATGACACAAAAGGCAATTCTGGACCAGGACAAAATTACCCTGTCTGAGCTACAGTTGCTACATGTTGCTGGTATATTCCAAACAAAGTAAAATAGATTCTTTTAAAACAATGTATCACTTGAGTTCTTGAGGACCTATATCAGATTAGCCTAGTATACTCTGAAACATATCTGAGAGCCTGCTCTCCCTGATCAGCAGTTCTGGCTTTTATCCTTGTCTCAGTTCTTTGGGTGCAGGTTGTGATTCTGCGATATCGGCCATGCTCGTTAGTGGCTTGCAGTCTTAACGGGGAGCAGTCTCCATCAATCCCCCCTCTTGGGAGGTGGTATGTTCTCATGGACTAGAGGCTGCAGTGCTCCTGCTGGCTGTCTGCAGTGCAGAACATTGTTCCTATTTCATGTGCCTGCAGAGATCAGCTCCAGTTCTCCCAGGAGACACTCATTTCTGGTTAAAATTGTTATTCTAAATAAACTATTGAAATATGGTTAGATCTTGTCAAGCAGCTGCTACAAGTTAATGATTCAGCTTTTTGTCAGGGAAAGAGCCATCTTTCTTTCCCTCTCCTTTTTTTAATTTATTACTTGCTACTTATTACTTATTATTTTTACTATTTGTTACACAGTTTTACTGCTTGGTTCTAGTTACATTTGAGTCTAGTACAATTTTGTAAAATGCTTTAACTTTGCTCACTTCAATTATTTTCATTTAATATATATGTATTAAAGAAGTACTATCACAGCCGTATTTTTCAGTCTCTGCCTCCAACTGAGTAACTGTCAAACTGCACACCTGCTTCTA
The DNA here is from genome assembly GCA_003342815.1 of Eudromia elegans. Classification (NCBI taxonomy): domain Eukaryota; kingdom Metazoa; phylum Chordata; class Aves; order Tinamiformes; family Tinamidae; genus Eudromia; species Eudromia elegans. The sequence goes on from PTEX01000047.1 coordinate 1,120,688, forward strand.
GAGTTTGGGATCCCTATTGGGTGCTAAAGAGTCTTTGCTAATTATCCCGGGATGCAGTGGGAGTTCTTAAACTGCCTTCCAAGTCAGTCCAAGCTGACTTGCGCTGGTGATGGAACACCAACCTGTTTATCAGTCTTTGAAGTGTTTCCACCTGGTAGAACAGCCTTCTGCTGTTCAGTTGCTAGAAAGGGAAGAAATAGCAGAGGGAGGACCCTTGTTTGCAAGTTCCCCTGGCACGTGGATGAGTGTGTTTTGTTTGTTTTATGGGTAGCACTGTTAGTGTGTCGGATCAGGCAAATGGATCCCTCTTAGAGTTGGCTCAGGGTACAAGTATGATGAGAGAAACCGAAGGACTACAAAGGAAATAAGACTGTGATGATCAGCATAAGTAATTTCAGTGCACAGGTAGTGTGGCTGATGCCAAGTTTCTTTATAGGTGTTGTGATAAGGAAGAGTGTTTAACAGAAATGCCTCCTTGATGTAGGAAGGGCTGTGCAGGTGCTTCACTGATGGCCTAGCCAGGAAGTGATGGAGCCTGCTGCTGCTGCCTGGGTAGCAGTTGAAGTTAGCACCTCAATACAGCCTGCAACAAGCAGGGTTCACACAACTCTGTGGAAAACAAAAGTGAGTAGATAAATTAGAGGAGTGGAGTTAATGAACATAAAAGCATCAGAAAATAAAATTTTCTCATGTAGTTGGCTTAGGAAGGGCTGAAGAGAAGTTTCTCCCTTTGAACAACCTCCTAGAAGAGCTAACAGATTGTTTACTGTTTTCTGGAAAGAAGTGTCTCACCTTGGTAGTATGCTAGGATAAATAACTGAATGAAAGAAACACATATTTCTTTTCCCGTCAAGGTTCAATTAGTAAGTTAAATGTCCTTCAGACTAGTGTTCTGCATAAATATGACCAGGTAAAACTGTTGTGGGTTTGCTCATTTATTTTGTTCTAGGCCAGGTGGAAGGTGTTTAAATAATTGAGGTGTGAGATGCCAAGAGTCTGTATGGGACTTGTGAGGATGGACTGGGAAGGCTGTACTGTTATGTATTCTGTAGGACGAGTCAGAGAGGCTTATACAAATTGTAGATGGAAAAAAATGGGGGAAAAACTAAGAACCCAAATGGGTTAGGAGGTGGATTATAAGAAAGCTGCTAATTACAGGAGAGCATTTGTGTGGGAGAGGGAGTTGAGAACTCTGCCCTTGGGCTGGCTGCTGCATGTTGAGATGAGATCTTAGAAAGATGCTGAGACCTGGTGGTGGTGGAAAGAGATAATCCTCAGTGGGAAGCGGGCTGTAGGGTTTCAGCATAAAAACAGAGGTTACGTTTGTAGATGAGGATCCTGAGAGAATGCAAAGAGCCAGAGTAACGTGAAGTACTGAGGGATAATTATATTGTGGATTAGAAGGTGGGGGTTTTTTTCTTTTTTTTTTTTGCATTATGTGATTATATGATTGAAGGTGCGAGTAGGGAGAGAAAAAAGAAACAAAACAAGAGGAGACACTCATACAAATGAAGTGGAAGAGATACACAGCTGGTTGTCAAGGATGGTTAGCAATCAAGGAGGATGAGAATAAACAACTGATCCAGAGATTTGGGAAGAAGTTGTTAAAGAGGCCAATTGGGTAATTTTAGTTTAATGTAAGAGGCAGAAGACAGAGTGATAAGGTTTAAAATAAGTTGATGAAGAGGAATTCCAGGCAGTGATCATAAACAGCTTTCAATGAGTATAAAGATTAAAGAAATACAGTGTTTGCTTTGAAGATTGGCTGCTGATTATGAAAAGATTTTAAGCATTATCTGGGCTTGTATTTAGTTGTGTGTTTTGGGTGTTTGATTTTTCTTTTTAATTGTAGTAGCAGGCACTGAGCTACCTGGGTAATGTATCTTTCAGGTGTCTTTTAGAAGGCAAATTTTAAGCTGGTAAATAAGGGCTAAGGAAGAATCTTCTTCACCTTTTGCGTCGACTTTAACGTATTTTTTCCTTTGCTTTTGAAACGGGCAACATGCACTGCACTATATTTACTTAAGAACTGCACCTAATAGATTGCTCAGTTATTGTAGGCCTTTTAGGCTTTGGGCTTCTTCTGGTTTCCTGTATCCCCTCATAGATGTGTTTAGTCCCTGTCAGGAAAGTCTTCTGTGAGTCGGGTGGAGTAAATGCCCTGTGGAGATGTGGGGAGTGTGTCTCAGTGATGTGGTGGTTGGCAATTGCTTGTACCCTAGAGGAGTGACCAAAGTGCCCTTCTGTGATGAGAGTAGCTCTTCCATAGAGGAGCTATAGCGGTAACTGGGGGAGTAGGGAGATGTGTCTAGCTCTTGAGCTGTGTCCGGTTCCCGTGCCAAACTGCTGGCACGTTGGCAGTCTTAGACCTGAGCAGGTGTGAGGGTAGGTCTGCCCTCATGTCACTGCCTGGGGGAGGCAATGTGCTTGATGCAGGCCACTGAGACTGAAAATTCAGAGTTGAGTCAGGATCTCTGCTCCTCTCAGCCTGTGTGCTGCTCTCGTTCCCTTCCACCCAGTGCTGCCTCGGGCCAATGCTGTGCCTTCACGGGCCTTGTCACAGGAGGATGTTTTTAGAATGAAACCTGTTACAGGCTCAGGTACGTGGCCCATCTCCACGCAAAGGAAATAAGTGGGGGAATATGTAAGTATTTTAAGAGTGGCTCTACTGTGTCAGAACAAAGGTTTTTTGAGTACCATTTCTTCTGTCAGTACTTGCAGGTGTATGCCAGAAGAGTATAGGAACAGGCTAAGTAGGTGTGATAATTTCCCTAGATGTTCTTCCAAATTCGGGCCACCTGTTACACAGGAAATTGAGTTCAAACTCAAATCTGAGTTCCTGAGTTAGTAATCTTCAGTCTAGTCTCTGTGAAGCCCATGTTATTGATACAAGAAGTTCGTATCTTGTGGTAAGGAATTAACCCCAGACATAATTGCATGTAGTGTAAAGAACCGTATTCTATTTTGGGTCTTGTACCTGCTGATGCTAGCTGTGTATCAGGGGATAGGAGAGTCTGACAAGAGCCACTTCATACAAGGTGCTGGTGCAACAGATGGCTAAAACTAGGCATAAATGCAATTAGGATCGGTGTTAGGAAGCTGCTGACAACGTAGTAAAGTCTGGTAGGAATGAAGGGGAGAGGAGGAAGTTCTAAATGAACTTTCTTTTGCTAAAAGCTTATGTAACACTCTTATATTAGGAGCACTGATGACTTTGATTACCAAGAAATGTCTTTCAGACAAGTACTTCTAGTGTGGGAAGAAACAGCCTGAAAGCAAATGAGCAGTCATACGTGCTGGTACACTGCTGCATAGAAACTTAGGAAAATAGGTATTCAGGTGGGAGCAAGGATGGGCAGTTGAAAGATTGGTGATGGTTTCTTCTCCTTATCTGAATGTAGCCTGTGTTCTCTGCCCAAAACACTTTGAACTCCCAGGGAAAGTGCTTGCTGCCCTTGTGAGCTTCTTGGTGCTGGTGTCGCAAGGCCGCTAAGGAGTCTACTGCTCTGCTTGGTGAGTTCATGGGTTGTCCTTTCTGGCAGCTCCAGGGCCCGCTTCTGCTGTGAGCATCAGTAAGGAGTGGAGTAGATTGATTTGAACTTCTTTCCTGTTTCTATTTGTCGCAAGGGGAGACAGGAGCAGCAGATGCTGTTCTTGCTTTACGAAAGCTTAGAGGCCTCCAAGTACTTGAGCTGTGTGCAAATTCTGGATATGATTAAATCGCTGTGTATTTTTGCCAATTGTAAGGTCTAGAAATGTTCAGCAGCAGCTCCAAAACCACATTACTCGAGTCCAAAATCTCCCCTATCTTGCATATTCTATTACAGAATTGGTAAAAAGCTGTTTACCAGAGATTCAAGGTTTGTATAGAAACTCAGTGTGAATTTGGACTAGTAAAGTTCTTTTCTTATTACTGTGCTGGTATATGAAAGTGTTGCGGGTCTTCATGTGTACAGAAGTTCTTAATGCAAATGTGAAACTTGGGAGCTTTTTTTAAGGGAAAGATTGTAATCTTAAAAATTAGAAAAAACTAAATGGAATTGAATGCTATGCCTGAAGACAACACCTCTTATTTCAGTCTTCTCACTCATGTCACACCTTTGTTAATTAGCACATCTGGCTATTAATTAGACAAGCAACCATGTGGTCTTCCTCTGTGCAGACAGGAGGAATGGGCTATTTTTACCCTACCTGAATTTTAGCATAAATTGGCTTGTCATGCATGCACAGCTTGGGTCCTTCAAATGTTCTGTTTTTAAATCTAATACTCAGTACATTTGACTTGAAATTTACATCTTTCTCTGCAGTTTGGGCTGTGAGTTTGTGCCCCAAGCTTACACTAGGAGAAGCACTGAATTTCTATGGGCATTCAAGTCCTACCAGTTCCACCTGCCAAGTAGAGGGAAAATTCCAAGGGAGGATTTTCAGGCAGCTGCATAAACTAGTTTCTTTGCTTTTAATTACACACCTGGCTTGAGATGATTAGGTCCTCCCTAATCAAAAACAATTTAAAAATTCCCAAGACATACTGAACGTGCTGAACGTGGAGCTTGTTTGTAGCCTCTGCTGGTGGATACTACACGGGAAATGAACTTTACAGATGCCATATTTATCTCCTTCATATCTAAGGAAGTCTGAAATTCAACTTTGGATGTTTAGTGAGGCACGGTGAAGAGCAGTACTATAGCAGACTAATCCCACTGTGGATAAATTCGAAGTAAAAAGTCTTAAAAGGAGAATAATCCATTTTAATTTTATTGGCACACAGTCTTAAATTGCAAAGTCTAGAAATGTTGAAAACGAGCCATTATGAAATAGATTGCTTGCCATCTGAATTGCTTTGGGTAAGATTGGTCATTGCTTTGGAGGCGTAATCCTCAGGCAAGGAGAGCTTATCAGGTGCAGTGACGACTGACTGAAAAGGTGTTTCTGGCAGTGTGATTCTTACGTTGAGAGATTAAAAGCCTCTCTGTGTAAAAATAAATAAAGGTAGAGGAGGTGCTATTTGAAGTCTCTCATGATGTAGTAAGAGATATCTGATGAAATGGAATGATATGCAATATATGTGCTAATAACCAGAATAAATGTTTTATTTTCCTCTTTGAATTATACTTAAATTCACATTGTCTTGTGTTGTTGAGGTAGACTAACTGACCAAAGCCTTGATAGTCGTAGCAAATCTGTATACTGCCTGGCTAAGAACATTCCAGATACCTTTTTAGGACCAGTTAAGATTTTGGAGGAAGAATGTGAATTCCAGGCTATCTTTATAGCATTTCAAGCTTGGCTCTCTGAGGCAGGAAGCTGTGCCAAGTGGATGCTGGATCTGACCTAGTAAAAGGATTTATTGCAACCATTTTGTAACTTAGGCATTTGATGCCTTCAGAGCCTGTTTTTGAGAGCAGCCAACCAACTTTTTGTCATTCAGAAGAGCAAATGTGTCCAAGCCATAGGTTCTTATTCCCATATAGTGATCATAGATATTTCTGAAGATGCATGTTTCTTTCAAGTCTGAAGCCTAAAATCCTTTTTTAAAACTTGAGTGTTGAATCGCTGTCAGTCTTTACTCCTTGTACTAGTTTTCACGCTTACCAAATTTTAAGACAGTGATTAAACTGGCTGCTATGATCTTACAAGTAATTGATGTTTTTTTTTCTGACCACACTTTGGGAGCTATTCCTCAAAAGCTTGAAAAATGGCCATGTGAACTGCTGTTGACTAAACATAGGTTTGATCTCATGCAGTTTAAGGATGGTATGTGCTTTTGAACAAAATATTTGCACTTTTTTATACTGTTAACATAAATTATTCCACAAGTGAGTACTCCTTAATCATGGTAGTGTTGCAGGTGCTGGTAACTGATGTCCTCGCAAGTTGGACAGGATTCATTTGATGGAATAATGACATGTGTAAGGTCTGTTCAGCTTCCTTGGGAAACTGCTTTCCATGCCTTAAAGTTATCTTCAGTTTATCTCACTAATGTGCTCTGTTACAAATGCATACTTCAATGCTGCTTTCTCTGGAAGTTGGTAAAGCAACGTGCCTTATGTGCTACTGAAATCTGTGTTTTTTCATTTTATGGAGGGTATTATGTTCAGTGTCATCATACATCCCTTTTGCCAAAGAGGGGCCTGTTTTTATCTGTTACTGTTTGGCAAAGTGGCTGGTTGATGTGGTCAAACATCTGTCCTTCACCCTCCAGATGAGATACTAAAGGTGGATCTCAAATATGGGTTTTTACCAGAAATCCTGACAAACTAGAAGGTGAACTCTAGTATTTAAAAGAGAAATAGCTTAGCTTATTTCTGTCGCAGCACAGCTGACTGTTATGAGCACATGGCTGGTACTTTCAGTTCTGTAGGTACAGTGTGTGTGCCTGTGTAATCTTCTAAGGTATTGAATGCATTAACAAAAGCAAAGCAGCACTTTGAAGTGATATCTCAAAACCTATTAGACTATTTCAACCAGCGCTGGGTTTAATCGTTGGTAATTCTGCTGAAGGTCTAAGGCAGTTAGCTGCGTAAAACTTGACAAAAGTGAGCAGAGCTACTGGGCTGGAGCAGGGAAGAGGTGAGTTGCCAAAGCATTTTTGAGAATTGTACTGCTGGGTATTCTGAGCTGTCCAGCGTGCCTGCTTTCAGAGGATACCTTCATGGTGATAACTCTGAGCACTTGGCACTCTCTGCAGATTGCTGTAAAAATACTGGAGACTACATGGATATAGCTTATAATTCATGTTGTGGCAGGGTTTCTGCTCTGATTTTAGCAAAGTGTTGTGAGATTTATATAGGGACGCAGCCCTGGTTTCTTACAGAATCACAAATGCCCCAATTTACAGGCACACATGTTTTGTAATGCATTCCTTAAATGCCTGTGGCTGCAATCCTAAATAAAAATCAGTGATATTGTTATGAATACTTGGTGTCCACAGAAATAGTTTACATGAGTAAAAGAAGTGAGGAAATTAAGTGACATAGTTGTGTTTAATCTGTTTAGATACTAAGGCTGTGTTTTAAAAATGTTTAGAGGCATTGGAATAATTTTTCATTCATTTCCTTGGAACTTTAGGTTTGCAAAGTTAGGCAGTGCTATAATGTCTTCCTGAACTACTACTTTCTTGGCTATGTCATTTAGAAATGCACTTAACACATCTTAGTCTGTACTGGGAATTTGTGCTTTATCCCTTAGTTTTGTGTAGCCCTCCGTCTTCTGTGCTGTTTGTTTTAGAAAATTATTTGATGAGTAATTCAGAATTTCATAAACAACTAACCCTTTTCTGCCCTACAAATATCCATTGTATAAGTAACTTGCAAAAAAAAAAAAAAAATCCCTAGTAGCTAATGTGAAAACGAGCTCGGAGAAACCAGCATCTCACTCCATAGGAGAGACACAGCCGGTGCCAAATGGCTGCTTATGGAAACCCTCCCCTTAGCTGAAAAAGATCTTGGTTTCTCTTCAAATTGAAATGCTCTCAAAATCACTTTCTGCCGGAGAAGTTTCTTTTTGTGTTTTTGTTTCTTTAGACATTGTACTGCTGTGCCCCGTCCTTGTCTTGTCAAAAGAAATACTTGAGTGTGGAATCTCTGCAGGGGGAGTTTCTAGGTCTCAGCAAGCTCTGGCGCGCCCCGCGGAGGGCGGCAACGCAGATGGTGCCAGAGCACAGTGTACCCGTGTGGGAAAATGATTAATCAATACGGGGGGGGATTTAGCCGAACGCTTAGTGCTTTTTAATTAAGCCTTCTGGTTTCTTGCTTATGATCTGTAGAAGCACGTTCAACATGTTATGCTGATTCAGGATCCTGATGGCTATAAGAGAAATCAAAACAGTTCCCTAACTGTATTTTTGCTTTTAGTGGCATCTTGTTGCAAATGGCAGTGAAGAGAACAAATGTTCAGTCCATGCTTCACATTGCAAATCGCATAAATACAGAAAAGCACCTGGGGAAGGAGTCCAGAGGAGCCAGGAGAGAAGAGTGGGGAAGGGCACTTAATTTAGGGTTCCCTCTTTGTAGCTGGATTGCGCCTGTTTAGCTAGAGGTGACCTGCATTCTGCCACTTCCCAAGGTTTGGGAACTTGCAGATTCCTGGGTTGAGCCTCCCTCCATCCCTCTCTGCACAAAGTGACAGAACGACTATGTACTTTTCCTTGCCAATTCCTAAGTTTCCTGCCTCTTCTCTGCCCTTCCTGCCCAACCAGTTTGCCAGCTCTCTTCATTCCCCTCTTTTTTCTCCCTCCATTGCTTGTTGCCCTCAGAGCATTTCAATTTCTTCTTTCACTGTGTGTATCAACGATGAAGTAACGGAGGTTGCTGTGAAGGGAGAAGTGAGCTTTGTGTCGGGGTTGCACCTTGATGCAGGGGGAGCTGCACTTGCAGGCAAATGCTCCTTTGCCTTGGGCTGAAGACGCACGTTGCTTCTGTGGAAGTGCTTCATGATCAGACCTGTTGTGTGGAGGAGGAGGCCAGAGCACACAACTGTAGTAATATTAGAGATTTTAGTCAAATCTTAAGAAGTCTTCACTCTGTATTTGCAAATATTTGTATACTGGGTGCAGGGGGAAACACATGATGAACAGCTACTTTTAGTGCGAGCAGTCCAGTCACGATATAGGCAACAGAACTGAAGGCTGCAGTGGGAACTTCTTGGTAGTGTTCATGGTAATAACTGTAACAGGCCTCCCCGTAACAGCCTTGCTAAGAAACAGGTAAAGTGGTTTCATGCTGGTCAATGACCTAATCCTTGCAAGTGATCGAAAGCCACAGTGTGAATTTAGAGTATGGGAAGGGGCTACTAAGATTAATGAAAAGATGCATTTAGAAGTAGCAGAGTGCGTAAAACACAGCTAATGTTAAATACCAGCTCTCTAGAGCTCTCTAGCATAGTGTGTTTGCAGGATAGTTGTTATGTTTTCCCAGGAAATTGGTAGAAATCCTCTTTTTAAATGTTTACATGTTGAATAGGTGAAAAACTGAAAATATCCTGTAAAATGTGCTTACGTGCTGGTGGAGGTGGCTTGTGAAGAGTGATTCCTTTAATGTGTCTGAGTGTATGTGAGTCCAAGAAATGCAATGTATAGTGTAACTTCAAGTGGAGTTCACAAAGCTACTTAAAGTAGGCTGCTGCTTTCCATAGCTGTCGCAGATTAGGACATTGGTCCCTGAATATACATGGAAATTTAAATGCAGGGAGCAGAAATGGGACTGTGATCTAAAGCCAGCTGAAGCTGATTAAGAGACTTCTTTTGACTATAGAAGGCTCTGGATTAGGCCTCTAGTAAGCTATAATTGTCTCAGGTGTTTGTGCAGACTTTTTAGTTAGTTAAATATTAGAGTGGGATTTTGTTTTGTTTTTGTTTGTTTGACTCAAACTTGTGGCTGATGTGAAATGCTAGGTGTGAGCATAAGAAATGTATACGCCAGCTAAAGTGGAAAGTATTTGCAGGGAATAGTTGTAGAAATAGTGAGTAACTACTTTTAATTACCAGATTATATATTGTTCTGTCTTTATGGCTTAATTAACACTCTATTATATTAAATCATAGGTGTATCTAGAGACAATTTGCCTATTCTAGAGCTAGAAGAGATGCATTTCTTCAGTGTGTGTGTTCTGTTTATCTAGTCCTGTCAGATGTTTAACACTTTCAAAAAGCAAAACAGGACAGAAGGGTGTTTTTCTTTGTTTTGTTGTTTTTTTCAAAATAGAAAAGTGCCTGTGAAGTTGCAAATATAGGTTGAAGTTAGAGATGATGGTCTGCCTAACTCATTTTATTTTATTTGACTAGTTTCATGCCCATCTTCTGTTATAAAATGTTTGTATTTTATTTTCTCTTTCTATCAAAGTGATTTTTTGAGGGCAGTCCAAGCCATTAACCATTTCATTTTAATTCCCCTTGGCATTTTGCCCATTTTAACTTTACCTGCTTGACCTGCACTTTTTGTGGATATAGATAGCTGTCCGTGTCTCTCCTCACTTTATTCAAGCTGAGAAGAGCAGAAAGTCACTTCTGAAACCGAGTCTTATTTTTGTTCAAAATGGCCACAGAAATGCAGAGCTGCTTCTCGCTTGCAGTCGAGCTGGATCACTTCTGGGCCATTAATTAGTGATGTTTTCCACAGTTTGAGGGAGAAGAAAAAAAAATTCAAGAAACTCTTGCCTAGTGTTCTGTAAAGTACTATGAAATTGAAGGTTGTGGTGGTTTTAGCACATGAGGCTCCAAAACATTTTCATCCTTTTAGGGGATGAGTTGGAACTTTTCTAACTCCTCTGTTTTACTTTTGACCTCTAGGTCCCAGCAAGATGTGGGGTAACGGTCCGAGACAGCCTGAAGAAAGCTCTGATGATGAGAGGTCTTATTCCAGAATGTTGTGCTGTTTACAGAATACAAGATGGGTATGGTTTGTGCACGACATTTTTGCTCTCGCAACTTTTTCTTGGAGCTAACCAGCATGGCCAATTCTGTCTAACGTTGTGGAAGTAATTTTCAAAGAATAATATGATAGTGTGCAGTAAGATGTGTTGTGCCCCAAAGATATGCCAAGAATAGATGGCAAACTCCTGAAAAAAAGGTTTAATTTTTGTCACTTCAAGAGCAGTTATAATATAGGGTAATATGCCTGGGAGATGTGCCTTCCTAGGTGTGTGCTAATTTCAGTGTCTTGTCAGTAGAGCTTCCAGATGTGAAAGACTGGGTACAGAACCTTCACAGTGCAACTTGCTACTTTATCACAGCTTCTCACCTCTTCCACGAGAGAGCTGCAAGGGCTTACGCATTGATGAAAGCTTTATTTACCCTCTAGAGAGAAGAAGCCAATTGGCTGGGACACGGACATATCCTGGCTCACGGGAGAGGAGTTGCACGTGGAAGTGCTGGAGAACGTGCCACTCACAACACACAATTTTGTATGTACTGATTTTCCTGAAATATGTAGTAGAGAGAAATTAACTTTGTGCTTTCAGTTTCAAATTGAAGAACATTTTCTACCTGGAGCTTGTAGTGAGATTACAAAAGAAGTTCTAGCAGTAGCTTAAGGTTAATTAGATATTGTAGTTGAAAAGTATGGTGTCATAGGGAACTTGATTTCTCTATCTTTCACATTTGGATGGAATATACCCTCTAAAATCTAAAACTGTAGAGGTTTTAAATCAACACTGCATTGCAGAGCTGTAATAATATACTACTATTTTTGTATTGCTGTATCTATAAAATGTATTTTGTGCCTCCCTGCTGCCTCTGCAGCAGCAATTAACTAATGAACTAACTATTCCCAGAGCAGTGCTGACATCATCAGTGATGCTAGTGCACAAATATGTTTCGACCTGATAAGGCACCACATAAATGGAAGCTGCTAAATGGAATTTATCCAAACTATTCCAGCTCCGTATGAAATCCTGGAAATAACATTAGTCACATAGAAAGGAAAAACTTTTATCTAAAAAAAAGTAAATCTAGTTGTGAGCTATTTAAGCTGGTTTACTTGAACAAGCTAATTTGGCTATGGCTAGTTAGGTGAAAGTATAGTTAACTTGAAAACATTTTTTTGTATGTCATTCGTTTAAGATTTTAATTATTACATGTAGTAATACTGCTGTAATTATTTTTTTTTCTGACCAGTACACTTAAGGTTGGTTTTTACACTTCAGGTTGGTTTTTTTTTATTACACTTAAGGTTGGTGGGGGTTTTTTGTTTGTTTGGTTTTGGGTTTTTTTTTTCTCTTCCTCCCCAGAGATATGGATATTGACCTTTCTCATGATTGTAGTGTTTTGTTTCAGCAATCAGAATTAAAACTATATGTAACTATATATGCAAACAGTATATGTCATTTGTATATACACAGTCCTGTGAATACTAGATAAAAAATGTCATTTCACTACTAAAAAAATTGGAAAAATTGACAAATTTTCTGCAATTTTTTATAAATAGTTTCAATTAAATTCTAAATATTTTATTTGTCTCTAGTGTGGTAGTAGCATGCTGTTTTCCTTAGAATTGTTGCTCTTTTTCTTGCTGGTAATGAAGTGAAACATTAATTCCACTAAATTGTTAAAAGAATATTTTGTTGCTTAGACTATTTGAAATAAGACAAGCTTTTTTTTGTAGATCCGATTAGTATTTAAAAACAGAATTTCAGTTTCAAAAAAGCCCTAGAAGTATATTTGAGGGAGGTAAAACCAAGTAGCACCTTTAGGTTAAAGAACCACTTTGTTTAATATGATTGTTTTTAACAACATAGGTTCGCAAGACGTTCTTCACGTTAGCGTTCTGCGACTTTTGTCGAAAGCTGCTTTTCCAGGGATTCCGGTGCCAGACTTGTGGCTATAAATTTCACCAGCGCTGTAGTACAGAAGTGCCACTGATGTGTGTTAATTATGACCAACTTGAGTAAGTAATCATAAGTTGTTTTTACATGGAGACTTCTGTTAAGCTTATATTTAACATACTAAGGAATCCCTGACAACTGTAATGCAGGAAGTTGGAGGAAATGCCTGAAAAAATATAGGAGCTCAGCTGTTCTTGTGAGACTGCTTAATTCATATTGTGTCTCTGATGGCTCAGAAAAGCAGTTTGTTTTCTCTGGACTATGAAATGCTTTCTTTGAAGTATGAACAGAGTGGCTGGACACTTGACTGTATCAGCCAAGCTTGTCATTATTCCCAGATGTTGTTCTCGATCAAAACTGGTACTTTATTATGTAATGGCAAAGTCTTTGTTTAAATGTTTAGAGGTGAATCTGTTCTCTCTGACTAGAGGGGAAAAAAAAAAGCTTGCAGTTTTGCAGTGGTTGAAAATAAATGCATTAATGAGTTTTAAAAGTTTAGGTAAGAGATCTTAAAGAGCGTGCTCAAAACATTTGAGTTCTAGAAGTTAAGTATTGATTTATCTGTGCAACTCTGCCGTGTAGTCTAAGGATCTACAGTGAACTTGCTCTGTTGTATCTGATCTGTTTGAACAGAGGTTATTAGGTCTTTTAGATAGACTTTCTTATAGAATCATAGAATCATAATGGTCAGAAAAGACCTTCCATACCTTCCCTGTTAAACCATGTCCCTAAGCGCCTCATCCACATGTTCTTTGAACACTGCCAGGTATGGTGATCCCACCACTTCCCTGGGCAGTCTGTTCCAGTGCTTCACCACTCTTTCCATGTAGGAATTCATCCTAATATTTAACCTGAAACTCCTCTGGTGCAACTTGAGGCCATTTCCTCTTGTCCTATCAGTAGCTATGGTGCTTCTGGAGAAGAGGCCAACACTCTCTGCCTCTCCCCTCCTCACCACACGCCTTGCATCTCTTAATGGTCCTTTTCTTCCTTCAGGAATAAATTTAATTTCTCCTTATGTTGTTGGTTTTTGTAACTGTGTTTGCTTAAGTGCCTCTAGACTATGTGCTTAGAGATATAGATAAAATGGCTCTATCCAGCTGACTGTATTGGCGTTACATCAGTGGAGGCATTCATTTAAGTTCCTGTGATACACAACTCGTAGAATATGTTGGATTATTGAGGAACCAGATGTTTACACCTTTGAGTAAAAGATTCAGGAATTATTTTCCACAAACGTGTGTTTAAAGTGAGACGTTTTGATCCACTGTGAATTAAACAGTACTTCTAATAACTGGCGGGTCATTGTGTTAGGATAATCTTTGTTCTAAAACTAGAATTTCATCTGTAGCTTTTTTTGTAATATTTGATGGAGTTGTGAAGCTTCTGAGTTTTACACAATTTAGGTTGTTTTTGTTTTGTTTTTGCCTTGCAGTTTACTCTTTGTTTCCAAGTTCTTTGAACATCACCCCATACCACAGGAGGAGACCTCCTTAGGAGATACCACCCCAGCATCTGGATCACAGTCTTCATTGCCCCCGTCAGATTCTGTTGGGTATGACCTTATTCCTGCTGTTTAATAACATATATAACACTTGAGTACTGTATGCTTAGATACACTCTAAATACTGCTTTGCAACCCTCTCTACATCTTTGTAATCAGGCTTGTCATGCATATATTTCCACCTATGCTTAACTTTAAAGAAGTGAATGTTTTCAGTCACATGAATGATTTAGAATAGCAGTGAGCTCTAACAGTTAAGCATGTGCATAAGTGTCTGTAGAACTGGGACCTTACCTGTTAAACTACTGTCTTTTCTATGGTAGCTGAGACCTGGTCTAAACAGGAAAGATTTTTATACCTAACAGTAAACCAAAACTATGTAATCACAGATTATTTTATGTCTTATCAAACTATGATTTATGTGTTTTGAGGTGACATACCTCTGTTCCTGGATAAGCCACAGCACTGTAAGGTTGGTGTGAACAGATGCCAATTCTAGGTTCTTAATACTGCTTTAGTAGCTTTTCCACATACACACTGCTTTGGGATCTTCCTGACCAGCTGTCTTCCTCCTCTAAACGTTGGCATATATGAAGAGCATCTGTTTGCAAATCCAGCTTTTCTAAAATCAGACTTCTAAAATCCATCGCAGCCTTCTATGTCCTTCATTTCCAACAAAGATTCTGGACCTTTGCTCTGTGAACAAATAATTGGTTTTATTTAGATTATACTCCTGGTAGCTAATAGGTTGCTGCTATCTAGCACTACATAGTTGAGCAAGAATCCAGGAAAGGGTAACTCAAGAATGTGTGTCAAAGTCAAGAAACCTGATACAGACTTGCTAAAAACACCAAAGGCAAAAGCCTTCAGAAAGAGCTCTTAGGACTTGTGCATGCCAGGTGGAGATGTACCGATTTGGGGCCAAAAATCAATCTTGAAATACTGAACATGGTGCCCAAAACAAAAGCCGAAGCGTGTTGGGAGCTACACAGGCACCTATGGACTCTGAGTGGAAGAAAAGTTCCCTGGACAGCCACAAAAGCTTTTTTTTTTTTTTTTTTTCCCCCCGTGAAAGATAAAATTTGATACCTTCCAGGAAGTAGAGTGACAGTGCTGCAAAGGGAACCTCATTTGGTAAGTGAAAAGGGAGGTGATAATATGATGTGTACTTCTCCTGAGCTGTTTCAGGCAAATCCGGAAGGGCTTTCTCCAGGTAGTGGATTTCTCCTGAGCTGTTTCAGGCAAATCCGGAAGGGCTTTCTCCAGGTAGTGGATAGGCTTTTACATCCTGCGGGTGTCCACTGTCCGCTTTAGTAACAAGTCTGTTGCTGTGCTAGCTATGGTGGTCTTAAGCTGAGCAGACGAGCGCTCTCACGTTGCATCTGAAATCATAACCGAGCCAAAACTATTAATCTGTGCAGGAGCTGGTTCATACCAAGTGTGTTAAATGCCTAAGAAAAACAGAAGGCATTATGTAGCCCGAATCCTAATGCTGTTATGTGCTAAATTTCCCTACTTTTCAACTGCCTCTACCCTCACACTTTAATGGTTTCTCAGCAGTTTGAACACACACAGGGTAGATGATTTTAACTGCATACAGTACATCAGGCATTCATGTTTATGTGAAGTAAAAACACTAAGGAAAAAATGAGACCTGAGTTTATTTATGGGCTAAGATTTTAAATGTTAGCATTTTCATACATGTGAAGTTAAAAATAATCTTAACAGTTGAGGTTAAGAAACTTTTTTCAAAAAGTTGTAACTGTAAAGGCTTGTGGTTGCCCGAGCCGAAAAAGGGTTTTTTAGCTTTCTATTTTTTGCTTTCTTCACCTTACCATAGTTTCGTTATTAATCAATGCTGAAGCTTATATCGTGCCTTCAGAATTCTTTTAATTTTGGAACGTTTTATGCTTACCAACTGGTGTTCATAACTAGCATGCATGTTTACAAAATTGTGCAATTTTTCTTGAACGTGTGTTGGTAGTACTTCCATGACAGAAGCAGTGCAGACACTGTCATACTGGCACAACTTAAAGTTAGTCTTTTGCCTTTTCTTAATATTTCTCTTCCCCTTCAAGACACAATTGTGGAAATAGTGATTTCTCTGATTTTTTTTTTTTTTTAAGTGAATAAAATTAGTGAACTCTATGAGAGCATTTACTTTTAGACACAGTTCTATTAAAGGGTACTATGAAAGGTATGAGGAAAGGCCCAACTGGTAACAAAATAAATCTGGTAATTCAGATTATTTTGGCTGGAGGACCATGAAGGTAAAAATATAGCTTTGGGAAAGGAGATTGAACACATGAAGAATTAACTTAGCCACTGTATACCAGCAGCAATAATTATGATAGTTTAATAACTGATCCTTTGGTTTCTCTGTTCTCTTAGCATTGCACAGACTACAGAGGAAGGGATGTTACTAATTGGTTGATAAACCTGAGGAAAGAGAAGGCAAACATCCTCCTTCATCATTAGCCTTGTGAAGGTATTCCAGCAGCAGGCAAAATACCCAAAGAATGAAGGGAAGAGTTCGTGCTGCAAGACAAACCCAAGAGCAAAGTCTTATGTGACATGCTGAGAAATTGTCAAGGGATCATATGGAGCAATTGGAAAGGGACATGCAGAAAAAGAACATGGGACGTGATGCAAAAGCTGAGACGCATTCTGGAGAACTCTGCACTTTGCTCATGTGTAACATCCTAAACCAGCCCAGCCTTGTAGCCTTTCATTCTTCCAGGTGTAAGGAGCAGACAGTCCCTCCCACCTTTCCACCCTGAGTGCCCTGAGATAAGGGAGCACATGTGGTCCCACCTGCACCTTTCTGAACCCCCTCCACAAATGTGTTCAGCCTCTGCATTAGTTCTTTTGGCCCTTTTTAGTTCTTACAGTTTGCACTCCTCTTTGTGCTAAAGCAGTAGTTTTCTTTATAATTTGCACTTAACTGGAGTTATTAAATTGTAGGTCTCCCTCATAATAGCTATTTGTAATAAAATTGAAATACACAAACTGTATATAATACATTGTATTCATTTCACTGCACTATCATAAAGGTTCTTGTGTATCTTTGCTCTACAACTATGAGCACTGAACTTCTCTGAACGCAGTTTCCTGGATCTTACAGCGGTGTGTCAAGGAGAGAGATTAGATTCTCAGAATATTCCAAAGTAGTCTTTTTCTACTTCCATCAATTCTCTCAATTGATGTTGGGCAAAATGCAGCAAACTCAAGCTATGGTAGGGTAAGTAGCCTGTGGAAGGGATTGTAGGGAAGCATAGGGGCAGATTTTAGATAGCACAGAGGCAGTCAGGACTTGGTAGGAACTTAAAGCCTCTGCTTTGCCTGAAGTGAAATACTGCCGCGAAGCAGGCTGGGGATGTTGAGAAGAGCAATGTTTCCTGACATGCTAACTTTCTGACTTGAGGAAGAAAGCAGGATGATCTGTGTCACGTTTTGGGGACCTTGCCAGCCCCTATCTTACAGTAACCTGCACCCTGCCACCAAAGACTTCTGCTTTCCTTTCAGTCTGACAGGTGTTCACAGGTGATTCAGACTCAGATGAAGATATTTAAATGTCTGGAAAAAGTTCTGAAAAGCCACTAAAAGATAATCTTAGAGAATTACATTTAGTACTACATTGGGGTACCATGATAGTTCTAGAGTGCTTGACTTCACAAATGTGAGGTTTGCCTGGTTGCTACTGCGGCTGAAATACCTGTAGCTCTGAGCCCAGGCTATTCAGCAGTTTCAAAAAACATTCAAAAATGAAAGTGTTCCTGGCTGATGGCAGCGCCAGCCACCAATGAACCTCAAACTTGAGAATCAAACTAGTTTGATACAAGTTCTTATATGCGAGAACTTCTGATAATTACAAGGCTACCTGATAAACAGTGTGTACTATACTGGAGCCTTGGGGCTGCCCATCACCCTCGGACACACTTGTTCATTAGGGCTTCATGTCATGTGGTGGTAGGGGGCAAAAATTCTCGGTCCAGTAGCAATACTCTCCATTTAAAAGAAAACTCTCATGTGCTGTAACTTAAGCTGTGTGAATGGACATTTTCACTTTAGGCATTTATATAACTGCAGAAAAAAAAAACCCAAAACTTTGAATAAAATTCCTGAACTCCAAACAAGTCTTTAAGAAAAATCTTTCCTGATTAGACCAGTTCTTAAATGCGAGACAAGCTATGTTGGTGAGTTTAAGGCAACTGAGGATAATTTGTATTAGTAAACTAGCTTGTATCATTGCAAATTGTAGTGTGTGTGTGTATTGTTTAAGGAGTTTTGATATAACATCACTTAGCTATTCAGTAGAGCTGTGTGGATCTAGTTTGTAGCACAGTAGGTATTTCCCCTTTCCTGGATTACTTTTCTGCCTTCTGAAACAACCACTTTCTCTTGGGTCGTGGTAACAGAGGAAGGAGCAACATCTTTTATAACGAATACGTGGCCCAAGGAAAGCATCTTTTGGCCTGCTCCAAAGCAGTATGGTTTTATCACACTGAAAGGTTAGATTTGATAACTCCATCAGCTCGTTTGTTTGTAGAGCTGAGAATTTAGGGAATGCCCCCCTAGAAAGCTTGAAGAACGTGTGCAAAGTGGGCTGGATGTTGCCCTTATTTTGTAGAAGTTTTCTTCTCCCAGGAGCTTGGCTGTTAACTATTCCCAAAGGCCCCAGGAGCAATCCCCTCAAATCC
The DNA here is from genome assembly GCA_003342815.1 of Eudromia elegans. Lineage (NCBI taxonomy): Eukaryota > Metazoa > Chordata > Aves > Tinamiformes > Tinamidae > Eudromia > Eudromia elegans. Next base: position 1,139,210 of record PTEX01000047.1, read on the forward strand.
TGCTGCTTAAAGTGCTCTGCTTCTCCGAGCTCCAGCCCGCTACATGGATGCCACGGTAAACACTTCCTTGCAGCAGCTGTGTTCTGGTCCTCTGGCATTTTTGGCAATGTGTTTGCTGGCGCTTGCTCTTACCTTCTTTAGTGCTAGCCTCTACATGCAACGTAGCCCAGAGGGCTTTATAACAGTGCCCTAGGACAGACAGTGCCACAGCCCGAGCTGTGGCAGCTGCTTCTTTTTGCCCTGTTGCCCCTTTCCCCACTCTCCTGGAGTATTCAAAGTACTGCAAAGAGAAGGTTTCTGCTGCCAGTAGGGCTGCTGTGCTCCTGGGGTGGCTTTGGCTCCGCAGCAGCACCCGCCGAGGCCCTCCTGACCTCATGCCCTCAGCAGGCCAGCTTGGCTAGCACGCTTCCCTGCTCCCCACGAGCCTCCTTCAAGGGAAGCTCCCCTTTGGCAAAAATAACCCCATGAAATCCTGCCCGCGTAGGGAGAGCACGAGGCTAACTGCTTATGAAGTTTCCTTCCCTGGATCATCCGGCATCTAAAACCCAGAAACCCTCACATTCATAGTTGAGAAGTCTCAAAAAGAGTGTATTTTGTCAACTGGAAGGTTATAGTTAAAATCTGATGAGGGGTGAAAGCCATTTAAATTGTTTTAAAATTTGGCATGGTGTAACATGCCCTCTGATAGCAACGTGCTGCACTTGATGACCTGCGACTGGAAAATCAAATTATTTCACTTAGCAGCTGACCGTTTACAACTCTTAAATAGGCAAATGCAATTGAAACTACTTCTGCAAGTGGGTTTATTTTTTCTCCCTTGGCTTACTCATGATTACAGAAAGTCTAGTTACTTCTGCTGTAGTTGCATGGCCAAGCTTAAATGCACACTACAGTCTCCCAGCACAGTGGCCTGGTGGTTCCTGTTGCACATTTCCTTAGACTTCATTGCTGGCACAGTAAGTTTAAGCAAGAGCCAACTATTCCAACAACGATAGTCCTCCCCTGTCCAACGTGATTTTTATGCTTCTGAAAACTCGCTGTGCAGCTTCTGCTATGCTGACTTTTGTGTGGAAGGATGGTCTCATAGGACATGAGCCGAGCCTTGCATTCATATCTGTGCGATGTCCCATCTCTGAGGATTGGTTCTGTGTTGTGTGTTTTCCTTATACAAATGTTCTGGAGTTCAAAATTTCCTCATTCACAATAGAAAAGTTTTTATCCAACTGCAATTGTTTGCACTGTAGGAAAATTTTAGGATGTGCATATTCACACTACTTGCTTTTTTTAATGATATTTCTGAAATCCTGAGCATCTTCTAAGCCCAGTGCTTGACTGTTGAAGGCAGTTCCTCCAAGATAGATCTAGTGGCAATTTCAATTCATCCCTTCCCAGGATTCTGTCGTCTGAAAATAGATTGCTATCTTTCAAAAGCAAGTATAGAAGAGTTAAGCCCCTACCTTCTCCCTCTCCCCTTTTCTGTTCCCACTCCAGAAACATAATCTAAGTAGTGGGGCTTACTGGATTGTTATTTGAATTCGTTAGTAAATGCTTGATTAGGAGAGTGCTTGTCCTGGAAGGAAAAGATGGGAGGTACTTTTGTGGTACTGATTGTATTGAGCATCTGTGCCAAACAATTTAAATCTGTTATGAAAGCTTGGGTCGTAGTCTCCTTGAAAGCAGATCTGTTACTGAGAAGAGTGTCAAGGATCTTGTTGAGAGTGTTAGTAGCCCTTAAATATCTTTGGAGAGGTCAGGGAGCGTTTGCTTCCAGCAGACGCTGCCAAAACCTCTTGCAGCCCTAGGCTGTTGTATGGGTTGTGTGCCTAGCTTCTCCATGTGGGCATGGGAACCCATGGAGTAGTTTAACAGCTAGAGGACTCTGCTGCTCCCTTAGAGCTGTGTTTTCTCTACGTCCTGAAAACCTCAGTGTCAGCTCTCGAGGATATTTTAAGCGTAAAGATCCCTTTCAGCAAGGCGACACGCATTTCTCACTGAACTTTTGCCTTATATCCATTAAATTGAATCATTAGGCTTAACAGCAATTGACCTTGACTTGAGTAAGAGATGAATGCTGATTTACTGCTCTTTACCAAAAAGCACAATAACCAAATAAGTGACATTCTGCCTTCTTACAAATGAAAAGCAAGTATTTCAGGTGTTTTACCTTTTAAGCGTGATTCATGGTCCTATAAATTAAATGCTGTAGCTAGATCTGTGAGCTGCAGCAATTGCGTTTTTTCAAAAAACTCATCTGTATCATCTGAACACTGCCTCTCAAGTCAACTCTCTTGCATTGATTAACTGTAACACTGTAAATAATGTTTAAAATGTTCCACTATTCAAATTTATTTTCTGAAGTTTGAGGTTAAAAGGTAATATGTTCGTATTTATTTTGATATCAGTAATTCCCATTACACAGGGCATAATATTAATTTTGTTGATTGACCAATATTCTGTTTTTAATCTGTCTTTATTGCACAGTATTCTTATCTTTAGAGTTTATTTCGTTACATCTTTCGGCTGTAATGTTGCTGTAGGATGTTAAGCAGTCTTAGTTCTGTATGGGTGCCATTAAAAAGAGTGGATGATATTAATAAACTGCAGAGCATCTCAATGCCTGCTGTGCATGTTGGACCATATATATTTCTTTTTTACATCAGGATTTAATATGACTAGCTGGATATTATGTGAATTTGTTAGACTTTTTTTTTTTTTTTTTTTTTGGTTCTGGAAACTCAGACCGCTTTCACAGCCATGTAATAGAATATGCAGTTTCTCTTATGGGAAATAAATCATTTGCTGTAAATTGTTTTTATGCAGACTTTTAGACCAGCTTTTTTGTGTGTGTATTATTGTAGTTGAAAAGGATTTACCACACCCACTATGAAGTATTTGAAGCCATTTGTAGACCTAAATCCTCTTTTTCCTTGACTTTGTTTCTCAGACCACCAATTCTCCCTAGTCCTTCTCCTTCAAAATCCATTCCAATCCCACAGCCCTTCCGACCAGCAGATGAAGATCATCGGAATCAATTTGGGCAACGCGACAGATCCTCGTCAGCCCCCAATGTTCACATCAATACAATCGAGCCAGTCAATATTGATGTAAGTATTGGTGAAAAGTTTAGGTCAGAAATGGTGGATTTTATTTTTCCTTACCCATAGCAGTGCACTAATTTTTAATACGCACACAGAAATACCAAATTTTTAAGCTAATTCTTTGTGGCCTCTTAGGCTCTTCATCGATACCACATAAGGCAGCTTTTGCTGGTCAGAGCTGCAAGAATGAAAATAACCCCTTCACCAGCACCAGAAATTGTGTTTTGCCAGAGCCACGCTGTCGTAATCCATCACTCATTTTTTAGGATTAGTCCCAGGACTTGTGCTGCTAGCTGTACCTAAAAGCCAGTGGCCACTCTGGCAGAGCCTTTTTATGCCTTTATATATTTATCTATATGAGATATTGTTAATTTTTTAATATTTGGATTTAATAAGTTTCCCTGGCAATGAAAGAGATGTGTTTACTGTTGTAAGCTGAATTCTGAATCCCGAGCGTTGTCTCGGATTTAAGGAACAAGTTTTTTTATGATTTATGAAGTGTCCAGAAATTGCTACAGTTCGTGTGTTTGTCCCATTTTTGAAATTTCTGGATGCTGAATTGTAATACTTCATAACAGTTGATATTCGATATGATGCCAGCAAGCGCCTTTTGAAATGTTGGTTACAGCGTTCTCTCCGTGAGCTCTCATTTAACTCATATATTGGACGTGTTTTCGTACCTTCAAGTCCACCTTTTAGAAATTATTCACTTGTCACATGAGCAGTCTTGAAGTTTCTTTGGACATTACAAAGCACGAAATCGTTTTTGCTTTGAGTGAAAGGCCATGAGTTGACTGTTAAGAGCTGCACAGTTATTTGTGTGTGGGGCATAGCACTGAGCGCAGCTGAAAGGCAGGACCAGCGATTTCAGCAACACAGCGAGCATGTGAAGGGAAAAATTAATTGTGTAACCATAGCCTAGATACTTGGATGTAAAAAATAAACAACAAACAAACAAAAACCTTCATGGTGAAAATGGACCTGCAGATGGAACTTGCTGGAACAGTTTTCTGTTCAGAAAACTGCTGTTTTTAGTGTAGTTTACTTGCACTGTGAGTAGTTTGTAAAGAGTCAGTTACCAGTGGACAGCAAGTGAAAGGCCATTAGTCATTTCTGAAAAGAACCAAATACATCTGGGTATGTAAATGACATACTTTATTCCTGGAAGAAAAAAAAAAAAAGAAAAAAGCAGAACTCATTTGATTTATATACCTCAATAGAGGGAAGAGATGCCCCAGCTTCCAATATGCAAGTTCGGCTGTTTTGAGTGATCAACAGTGTAACTAGAAAGCTTGGTTCAATATTTCTACTTGCATTTTGGCCAACTGCATGATTAAATCGTTATTTCCTTGCCAGCATCTGTTGTGTGCCTTTCAGTTTGCAGCTGGGAGGTTCGGTCTCAAATAATTTTGAAAAGCGTAATAGTTCTTACAGCTAGTTGTTTGAGTTGTTGTTGTTAGTAAGTCAAGACAGGAAACAACTTTTATATGCAGGACAGTATAAATAGTCAGGGATTCTAAGTTTCCCAGTTTCCCTCTTTATTCTGTAATGTTAATGAGAGTATGAGATTTGGAAACAATTTTTTTTTTCCTTATTTATAGGACTTGATTAGAGACCAGGGCTTGCGAGGAGAAGGAGGTAAGTAGTGTTTAAACTAGCTCCTGTGCTGTATTTAATTACACAATTGCCTTATCCCTTCCCTTTGCTTCCTCCTTTATGCAAAAAACAGACACAAGGGGGAATATGACTAGAACAAAAAAATGAATTTACGTTTGCTTGTCCATAACCTTAGTATCTGTCTGAGAAAGATTTGAGTCATTTGCCAGTCATTCAGGGAGTGGGGGAGACAGAAGGAGAAGAAGCTTCAAAGTGGCTTCAAGTAGCCTCAGCTTTAAAATTAACGTACTCTTTAGTGGTTTTTTCCCTCGCACACAGTCTCTCGCTCACACGACTGCACACAGATATGCCGTAACTCCCGAGGCTTCCGTAAAGATTTTTATGCCTGTTGCTACCCTTCCTCCCATGGAAACCACAGGGGCTTTGAAGGCTGTTGACACAGGAGACGGGCCCCCCTAATGAACTGCTGAGTCCTAGAGCAGCATGAGATACTCCGCTTCTTCTCCCCCTCTGCCCGCGCTGAAGATGCTGCTTTGCTGTACTGCATGCCCGTGCTGGCCTTGGGACCAAGTTGTTAGGACCCTCAGTTCAAATAGGGTCTTGTTATGTTCCTTTCAGTAGCAGTGTTATACGCAGCCGTAACCCACTCTAAAGGCAGAGCTAGGGCCGCAAGGTAGATTTATTACTCTTCACATGTCATGCACAGGCCTATTTTGCAAAGTTCTCCCATGAGACACAGGTCTTGTGAGGGCTTCTCATACACTGTTTATATCTTCGGAAAGACACAGCAGTATCTAATAAAAAGGGCAGGCATGTGGCAGTTTCTCTAGCTCCAAATTATTAACACAGTTATCTCCTATTAACTATGATGTGCTTCAGCCATAAGCTAAGTCTGAATTGCCATGATGCACTCCATCTCGATCTCCAAGGGGTTGTAGCACGAGCTGTTGCAATTTTCTGTTCTGCCATCGGAACTTGCTGGCCAATAGAGTAACACCGACCGATTGGTTTGTGTTGGGGGAGCTGTTTTGGTTTTTTTATTTAGTGCCAGCAACAGGACACTTTGCAAACCAATGTCCTTTACGGCTGCAAGCACACGAGTTTAAAGGTGCCAGTTTTAACCATGTCGTATGTCTTGGTAGGTTTGGCGCTGCACAGTTTTGCCCATTTTGTCCAGCATTTAAATGTTGTGCTAGCATGTTGGTTTTAACTTTTGGTCATAAACTGTCTGCTTGGCATCTGAGAACAATTGGCTGTGCCCATTCTTGAAGCAGTGTTTTCAATAATTGACCTTTTTCCCCCCCACTTCAAAGTACCGAAGCAATCTGTGAATAGGAGTCGAAGCATCCTAGTTATTTCCCATGACTTCTTTCATTTCTTCTGTGTGTCTGTCTTTCTGTCTCTGCCTGCCCGTCTCTTTCTCTCTAACAGCCCCTTTGAACCAGCTGATGCGCTGTCTTCGGAAATACCAATCCCGGACTCCCAGTCCCCTCCTTCATTCTGTCCCCAGTGAAATAGTGTTTGATTTTGAGCCTGGCCCAGTGTTCAGAGGTAGTTGGGCTCTTCTTTCTTGTTTTCACCCAAAACAAAATAAGTAAAACCACAGATGCTGTTTGTGCCTCACCCTCACACCGTGTGTATGTAAGTGTGTGAGTTTATCAAAACACCTCTGGTTTTTTTTGCTTGGCCTGGCTGGAATGCTTTGAATGTGCTTTTCACACATACTCACTTTCACCTTTACATGCTTGAAAATGACTATAAATAAAGTCTGACTTAAATCTTCTAAAGCAAGGAATTTCATAGTTGAGGTTTTTATATGGACTTTTACATAATTTTTCTAAATAAACGTTCTTGGATTTCATTGGAACGGTTTTAAAGACAAAGTGACATCCTTAACTTAGAATTTCCTTGACTGTTCATTTTAAGTCAGTTTAGTGCTTTAACACTGAGTGCAGTCCTCTGTATGCAATAGTCTGTTTGATTCAAAAAGGAACCTAGGAAATAAAATGTGAATTACAGACATCTCCATTGATATCTTGTTAGGTCTCAAACTTTTCAAATAATGGCAGGTTCTAATAAATATCTTTTTTGAGAGCTTTATTTGCTACACTGAGACACTGGATCATTTAGATCAGATCAGCCTCTTCTTACTTCTTAATCAGTAAAGTTCCAGTGAAATATTTGTGTCCTGGCCTGCACAAAATACGACTTCTGTTTTTCACATGTTATTGGCTTGGAAATAATTCAGACCTGAAGCTATCAATGGATCTGCTGAATTTCACAAAATCCCAGAAATCTTAAAAAGTCTCATACTGAAAGAAAAAAAAAAAAAAAAAAAAAAGACTTCTATGTGATAGCATGGAATATGATTTTTGGTTTCTACACACATGCAGGAGTGGGTAATTCAGTGCATGTAGTGCGAGGTTTTCAAATGCTACCATCTTGGCTGTTTCAAAGACTTTTGTTTCAGAATATATCAAGAGCAGTTCACTTTATGAACTTCCAAAATTGTTGCAGGTTTGTAATGATTTGTATTTAAAAATCTACTAGGATCCTCTAACTGGAATGAAGCCATATTCTAGCAGAGCTTTGATATTACAGAGCAAAACTATAACAGAGCAAGCTTGGGAACAAGGTCTTTTAAACTTCATACACTTAGATATGTGTGTGGAAGCCATTCTTTAACCTGCTGGCTCCCAAATACTTGTAAATTTTGTTGTTATGCCCAACGTGCATTTTTGTTTCTAAGTTAGCCTGTGGGTCAAATGCTCCGGGTGCTGCATGTGTCGCTATGTTGTCATTGAGCACCTCCACTTGTATGGCTTTTAGCTAAATAAGGAGCGATGATGATTAGTATAATCTGATAAATTCATACCCCCACAATGACTGAACTCAACGTATAAAAGTTAAAGACAATTTGAGTTCAGGTTGGCTCTAGGAGACTCTTGAGGTAAGAAGGGAGCTTCTTGAAGGAGTGCAAGGAGGGAGCAGTTGGCCACCGCTTCCCAGAGGACGGGGGTAAGGGAAGGCACTAGACTGCTGGAGGCTTCATATAGTGACGTATTGTTTAGCAGAGCAGCATAAATTTAATTAACAGTTGCCCCTACTCTGTGTCCTTTGCATTGGGAGTGTAGCATAACCTTGTTATTAATAATTATAGTGTGTTTTTAAAAGTAGTGTCAAGTTGAATTTTTCCTTTTGGAAAGAGGCATTGGAGCTGTGAAGCACAGGCCCTACGAGAGACATTTTCCTACATAGCTTTGCTTATATAACATGCATGCTACAAATGTACTATATTCTTTGTGTTTAACAGAATATGCTTCAAATAGCTGACCAAAACATTTGCTCTTTAAAAAAAAATCTTTTCTAGATTTCCTTATTTGTAAGAGCTCTCTGCTAACAGAACTTTAAAACAGCCAATTTATTTTTGAGGTGGCACTTGGAGACTCAGCTAGAAAATGTTTGTATGTTTTGTATTTAGTCTATTTTAATTCCAAAGTAGAATATCTCAGCTATTCACTGAGCTCCCAGAAGGTTAGCTACTAGAAGTCTTGAGAAGCAGCTGCTGTTACCTGAAATGCTACTATGATTTTTCTTATCAAAGAAACTGGTGGAATAAAAAAAATACATACTTTTTATTTAAAGAAATATTGTCTTTCTGATAGTTCACAAACAAGAGACTGAGGACTATCTGGTGTATAGGGATGTTTGCTATAGACTTTACCTCTTCCTGTTGTTACCTGAGCGAGACTTCAGTACTCATTTAGTGTTAGCACAACATTCCTAAAGTATGTATTTGTTCCCCCTTAACATTTACATTGATGTTTGGAGATGCATCTTAAACACGATTCTTGCACTTAGTATTAGTTACATTCTTACAAGCTGGCTTCTTATAATCATCGATAAAGTTGTGCTGTTTCTGAAATTTAGGTTCAACTGCAGGTTTGTCTGCAACCCCTCCTGCCTCTTTGCCTGGGTCACTCACCAATGTGAAAGCGTTACAAAAATCACCAGGACCCCAACGGGAGAGGAAGTCATCCTCATCCTCAGAAGACAGAAATAGAATGGTAGGCACATAAATCATTTTCTGCTCACTTCTACTGTGTTGCATCCAAAAGTCTTGCTGTGCTTCTTGCTTCATGCTAGTTACCCTGCAAAGAACAGTTTTAACTTTTCCCACTGTATTTTACAATCAGGGAATATTCTATAGTGATTCTCAAATGTAGCTATACATAAATTTTGTCCCTTTTTAAAGTTAACATTTAACCTCATTTTTTTTTAATTCTTACTCAATGATGAAACTTTTTTTTGTTAAGTTTCTCAATTTTTACTAGTTTTGATATTGCCAATCGTATATGAAAAATGTCAGGAAATTATTTAGTATGGCTATGTGCTAAGGTCCTATATGCCTAGCTTGAAAAGAACAAAGACTGAGTTGTAATTCAAGCACTTACTCTGCAGATCAAATGCAACATTTTAAAGAAAAGTTATTTCAAGATTTTCCTGATATATAATACTGATAAAATACTGATCTTTTGCAAGGAGCTTATAATGGCAGGCATTAAAACATTTGCTTTCTTTTTTATGTGTGCCAAGAAAACCCTTGGTCGGCGGGACTCAAGTGATGACTGGGAGATACCAGATGGCCAGATCACAGTTGGACAAAGGATAGGGTCTGGATCATTTGGAACGGTCTACAAAGGAAAGTGGCATGGTAGGTGGCCATCTTGGCGAAGAGTTAGGCTCAACAAAGTAACTTATCTGAATGCTTTCTAAATTAGACATAGTATGTCAAATTCTAAACTCTCTGTATACTGGTGAATGATGTAATATTCAGGGTAAAGTTGAAACATAGTTAAGTGAAGCTGAAGTATCCATCTGGCTGAATTAGAATCCCAAGAGTCCAGGGAGGTGGGGGAGGCTCCTTTTTATATTGGAGTGGTTGATTTCACCAGTGCTAGAAAACAGGGTGTCTCAGTATTTGCTCTGTTTAGCCTTTTCACAAATGGAGATTCTGTACCAACAGCACTTTTTAAAATTTGCTATTTTAAGGTGATGTGGCAGTGAAAATGTTGAATGTTACAGCACCTACACCTCAACAGTTACAGGCTTTCAAAAATGAAGTAGGAGTGCTCAGGTAAGACTATTTTTAATGTCTTAAGATTATCTGTATAGATTTACACTTCTGTAACATTACATTTGATATTTACGTTGGAATGCATTGGTCTTAGTCCTCCTCCATGACGAGATCTTGAACGGAAAATATGACTTGCAATTTTAAAATATTTCTTTGTTTTCACTGCTAATTTCCTTCTTCCCCTATGTGTGTTTGTCTGTACAGTAATGTTGTGAGTGCACGTACATCTGCTCAAGACTATTTTTTGGTGTTAGGGTATTCACAGGGCACAGTCAAGCCTAAGTGTGTACTGTAAGGCCCTTCCTCCTTCTCATGTACACTTTGGCATTGAAGGCAAGTGTGATTAACCGTTGTTTTCCAACTGCACCACCACTCATATCTTCCACTGTTTAATTATTTCTCTTCAGGAAGTGACTCTTCTTGTTTTATTTTGTTTTTTAGATGTATTTCTCATGAAGTAACTTTTTGATCTTTTGTTCATGTTTCCTGCCTGTACTTTCTCAGAGAAAGTATTTGTCTTGGGTTCAGTTCTTAAAAGATCCATCCACACAAGATGGTGGAATATTTATTGAAGACGACTGTTGACGCCCAATTACTGCCTTCACACTAATTCTAGTTTAAGAAACAAAGTAGAAACAAACCCGTTGTCTCTGGGAAACTGTGTTTTGAGCTTGGTACCACTTCTGAAAGAGCATCCGCAGTAAGATGCTTGGTGAAAAGGACATGGTCAACCTTTTCCCTGGAGAAATGTTGTTAGAACTCTAAGCCTGTAGCTGCAAAAGGAGAGGCTGACGGGGCTCTGCTAGCACAGATACCTGTGTGTAGTTTTTGGCATATCTGTTCAGGAGAAGTTACTAGAAACTGAAGCCTCATGTGTGAAATCTTGCGTTTCATTCCTAGTCCAAATTTCTTCTGGAAACCTCATAGCTGCAGCTCTGTTCTGGATTGTTTCTGCATTTGAGATAGTCATCTGTCCTGTCCTTTAACCCAGGCAGGCTAGATTTATTTAGAAGTGTGCCTTTTCCTTTGTACTTGGACAATATTTTTTGTGCTTTGAGGTTAAATTTGTGAGAAACTGCTGATTTTTATTCACTCTACGGTTACTCTCACCACCACTTGACAAATCCTTGAACCTGAAAAAGGTACTAATACCAAACTGGTTTGAAGGAAAAATGCCTTCCTTTTTCCTCAGACACTGAGAAAGTTAGAAAATACTCCAGCGTTCAAAAGTGTGTCCTCTTGATAATCTTTAGTTGGCATGTTTAGAGAATTATAGTTCCTCCCCAGCCCCACTTGATGACAATAACACTGTCATTGACCATTCTTGCGTAGTCAGGAAGAGCTTTCGTATTTCACAAGGTATCAGTAGATTCTTTCAGGCTTTGAAACCACTGAGATAATACTGAGATAACCTCCTCTAGAATGTTCTTTTTAAACTTGTTATGCCTGGAGCTACTTTTTCTATGAGAGAAGTTTGATTCAAGCTTTACTGCTTCTTCCAGGGCTTCTTGGAATCAAGTTTGTATAGAGTATTGTATCCTGCTGGGATGTAAGACTATCGAGTTCTCACATCCTCAGTTTTCGTTTCCATCCTCACTTTTATGGTGACTCCACATATGTTTGTATCAAACAAAGTGTTAAGAAAACCTGAAACCTTGTCAAGAAAACGTACTGTTGTTTTCTGAAGAGAAGGCTTGTCCTTTCCGGAAGCCTCCAAGACTGAAATTTAGCTTTAGATCTCCTCTGTGTGAGTGGCAGCGTCTCTCAGCTGGAAGTGGGTTACACAGAAGCGGACCTACCTTCAAACCACGTCTGTCCCCACATGGACCCCAATGGTAGCAGTGCCTTCTCATCAGTCATGTGCTGGGTCACTTGCAGATGCAGTGCTTTGCTCCGCAATAGTTGTTCCATGCTATCACTATAAGGAAGGCCAAAGGCTGGAATAACTCAGCAGATGACATAATTCAGCAGTAACTAGTTGACATGTTATTTTAAGGAAAGCTGACGTTCTACCGAAGAACTTTTGTTTGGAAAAGATCCATTTAAAAAGATTCATTTAGACTGTGATAGTTCCACCTGTTTTTTTCAGTGATTTCCTCCACATTTTTTTTTCCTAACAGGAAAACACGACATGTGAATATCCTGCTTTTCATGGGTTACTCAACAAAGCCCCAGTTGGCTATTGTTACACAGTGGTGTGAGGGGTCCAGCTTGTATCACCATCTACACATCATAGAGACCAAATTTGAAATGATCAAGCTAATTGATATTGCACGGCAGACTGCACAAGGCATGGAGTAAGTATCACGCTGTTGGCTTGCAAATGGGCAGTGGAGCGATGCTTACTTAAACCTAAGATTCTGAAGGCTTGTTGTAAGCTGTGAAATAGTTTGTCTGCTTCGAAGATGAACAGAATGGTATTAAGAAATCATTTTTATCTTTAATGGGAATGAACATTGTTATAAATAGCTTATTTAAGAATCCTTTCCAAAAAACGAGGTCATTAACTTTAAAGTAGTAGATAAGGTATTGATTATTTTGTGAATAAAGTTTTTTAATGTTATTCTTTATATTTAAATAACATCTATTGAATATTAAACATCTATTAAATTGAAAAGTAATGAATTATGGAAATCAAGAGTAAATCTGGAGTTTGCATTACCTTTATAGCCTGTATTTTTCCTGTAATAATTTTCCTGTTTAAGACTTTGGGGTATATTCATCTCAAGGCAGATAATTTTATAGCAGGAGGTAAAATTTTTTTTTAGAAAAATCACCTAGTGATCTAAAGGACACAAACCTGTAAGATAACAGCTCTGTTAGTGAAAAGAATCAATTTATAGTTAGCTCTTCTCATGTAAGTATTTTAGCTCTCTATTGAATAAAATAATAGATTTCTGCACTTGGAGAAAACATTTATTTCATTCTAAGATACCTATTAGAATAATCTCTGCTCCCATAAATGATACAGAGTGAGAATTTGCAGAACTAAACTGGTACCTTGGGTCGAAATCAGACCACTGATGTAAGATCAGAGAAATTATCCTCCAGCAAGAAAACTAGTGACATGATTGAAACTAAGAGGGCCTTTTTAAAAGCAAAATAACCCAAATACTGTGTCATTTCTTTGTCATGGGGTGGGAAGGTGTTAATAGCAGCTAGCCCGAGGCTCCTGCTAGCCCGCTGGGCTCCCCGGGCAGGCAGTGAAGCTGCAGAAAGCAGTCAGCGTGTTTATGGGGTGCACGGTGAGAACGGAGAAGCACTTTGTGTCCCACACTTTAAAAACAGCTCGCCTAAAGCTCTGAGTTTTCTCCAAGGTGTCTGATAGTCACCACAAAGCCTGGGGGCGCGGAGCTTTCAACCCTGAATGGCATGTCAAAAACTACTGAAATTCTTTGGGTTTGATTCTGAATATTGCTCAGAATCAAGTCGCTGCATAAGAGGTGGTTTAGTTTTCATTGTTCAGTAACATCATGTTTGGAAATACAATGTTTGGAACAATGCACGTTTGGAAATTTTGGAGATGGAAATACAATTCTGTTGTTGTTGTTATTCTTGACTGTTGGAAGAACTGTCATGGGTAACAGGTTTTACCACCATGACAAACGTGTGTGTTTTGAACGTGTGAAGTTTGTGTTTCAGTAATACAGTAAACTTTGAGCTGCTGATTAGTGAAAAGTTGTTTAACTCACTCGGGCTGTGATGTTCCTTTTCAGTTATTTGCATGCCAAGTCAATCATCCACAGAGACCTCAAGAGTAATAGTATCCTTTCCCACCACAGTGACTGTGGAACGTGACATCAATCCTCTTTCTTTTTTTCTGCCAGAAATGAACTTATTAATGTGAAAAGCTGTTCATGTATGAAAATTTGCTGAGAAGGAGTAAAATCATTTAGTAAAGTAAGGAATACTTTTTATGCCAATCAAGAAAGTCATCTGGGCCATAGTCTGCTGAGTACTAGTCCAGTCATTACATCTATAATCCTGAAGGGCTAATTCAGGGTGCTGTTTGCTTAGAAAGTGTATTATGTGAGGAATTATAACTTGCGTTAATGATGGCGGATGTTAGAAACATGTATAATGCTGCAATTTCATAGCTGTTTACAGCTCCTGGGGTGATCTTTAGGATTAGTACAGTGTGTTCGTTTTTCCTTAACGTTTCCCCTTTAGATATTTTTCTTCATGAAGACCTCACAGTTAAAATAGGTGACTTCGGTCTAGCTACAGTGAAATCACGATGGAGTGGATCCCATCAGTTTGAACAACTGTCTGGATCCATTCTATGGATGGTGAGTAATGGGGAAATAGCTTTTTGTTTTAAACAATTCAACTACCAGCACGTGGATACATGTGCTATGAGCATATGGACATATCTTAAGCTGGAAAGGCCAGGCAGTAATGATGAAATAAATGGATGCTTTTCAGTTCTTCTTTAAGCACATGTTTTCCAGTAGTCAGCAAAAAACTTAGATGATGTTATTCCCTATTTTGAGGGTTAAAACTTGAAGGAAAATTGTGGCTGAGGAAAAAGAATCTGATTAATTGAGAGCTGAGAAGAAGATGAGAAAAGCCATGAAAGGCTTCCTTACAAAGGAGCAGGGAAATAGTCCAAAATCACCCAAAAAAGGGTGATTTGGGGGCATCACCAGAAAGTAACGTGCTGTTAACATTTTAAGTATTCAAGCATAGTTACAGTGAAGATCAACTCTTCATAAAAAGCATTTTTGTGATCTGCTGTGCCACTCTGCTTTCTCTTATTTTCTCCCTGAAGAATCCATTTCTTTTTCAGTTATTTTTTCAGTATTTTTCAATGTTGTTATAGTTTCAGGATAGTTTCTTAACCTCTGTATCATAAGCAATAAAGGAATCACCAAGCTAAAGAGAACCAGTGGGTTTTAAGATTGGTGTCAAAGTGCACTCTGTGCTAGCACCCAGTAGCATCTGAGGCCAAGAGCAGCCCTTGCACCCGTGGACATGTCTGTATTTTGTAGCTGGCATGTGAGATGCAGCGTGACACAGTGAAACAAAACCTAATTCTTTTCTTCTGTGGTACAGGCACCAGAGGTTATTAGGATGCAAGATAAAAACCCATATAGCTTTCAGTCGGATGTGTATGCGTTTGGGATTGTTCTGTACGAATTGATGACTGGACAGTTGCCATACTCAAACATCAACAACAGGGACCAGGTAAAGGGTGGAAGGGGCCTGGGGATGGTTGGACTATAATTTCTTTTTCAATTACTGTAGGCCAACTGTGGTCTCAAAGAGAGAATGATTTAGCCTTGTGCACATTCCAATGCTTTTGAGATGACACTTCCACTTTTTTTTAGCCACATAGCACCAATGCTCCTATTTTTCTT
Organism: Eudromia elegans; assembly: GCA_003342815.1. Taxonomy (NCBI): domain Eukaryota; kingdom Metazoa; phylum Chordata; class Aves; order Tinamiformes; family Tinamidae; genus Eudromia; species Eudromia elegans. The sequence goes on from PTEX01000047.1 coordinate 1,154,422, forward strand.
GAGGTATCTTTTGTTCTTTTTACTTCAAGTATAGGTTTTCAGATTCTGAGCTGGTTGCCAGGATACTTATTAGGGAGAGAATATATTTCTTAATAGTAATCTGGTTTAGAACAGTTCTGCAAAGGAGAACTGATTTTCCATGTGTTCACAGTACCCTCCCCTTCCCAACTCCCCCCGTTTTTTTCCTCCTGAATTGCACTGAGCAATGGTTCAGGAACAGGAGTGATGAAATGGAGCAGCATTTTCACTGAAAGTTTTGTATTTATTTCAGTCTCTAACAGTGTGTGCACAATCTAATGGATAATCAGGATTCCAATACCTCTCAAATACTGCTTGATAAAGTGTGTGACTTTTCAATGTGTATGTGTATCTCGTAGGACAATTACTTGTGAATAGCTATTCCATAAGTCTACTGATACCTCATACCTATATGTTTGTGTATGAGACCCATCTTTGGGAAAACTTGTCTGATTTCTCTTTTCTAGTCTGGAAATAAGATGTATGTATCGAGGCCTTTGGTGCAAAGTATTCCGTGTCTAGGTAGTGGTATATTTACGTTGTATTTGAATTCGCATCCCTTGGGGTTTTGGGGGGATTTTTTATGGTGTCAGTTTGTGAGAATTGCAACCATAGCAACGTTCATCTGAGAATGCCATTTTATAAGGCTGCTTCCATGTATGTCAGAACACTTCATCCCAATTCATCAAATTTGGAGCAAGTCCTTTTCTCTGTATTTTCTTTCTTTTGAAAGAAAGGAGATGTCCAGATTCCTGGCCAGATGGCTACAGCCTTTTAAAAGCAGCATCTGGTCACTGTTTTGTTTTAACCCTTTGAGATGTGAATCATGAGCCCTAGAGATGTGGGTGCCCAGAACTGAGTCCTGAAACACAGTAAATCACAAGTGAGGCCTAACGTGACCTGGTGTACGGTGCTTTACCATCCCCGGTTTCCTACAGAGCATGTAAGCACTGCCTGCTTTGTGCTGGTGCGTCTGCATTAACTGCTGTCTCACAGCTGAGATTCTCAGTGAGCAAAGTGCCATCTTTGTTGCACATCATAATGTATCTGACCGTAAGAGGTTTCTATAGAATGATTAGGCCTGTTCTTGTGGTGACAGTATCTTTATGTAATTAAAAATAAAGTACCTGTGTGTTTATAAAAAGTATTGGAATCAAAAATATTGAAGAATTTTGAATAGTTTCAAGTTAAATACTGTAGCTTTAGAGTAAAAACTAACTCTTAACATGCTGGTGAGTCTAGCTGCAGGAGTCGTAAAGGGCAAGATAAAGTAGTCTTTACTATGAAATTTTGCTGTGGCACTTTGGAACTTCTAGATAAATCATATGGGAGTTTCATGCTCCTGCTTAATGCAAATCCAGATGCAAATAAGTTCAAAAGTTCAAAAAAGACCAGAATTACATTGGTATAAATAACATCTCAAGCAAGCCACTCATATATATATTGCTTTGCCTATGTGTCAAGATATGAAATGGGTACATTTCATTAACCGGGAAGGCATCATACACCTGCTGGGGCTGTGTGAGTGCCCGGAAAAGGAGCGATTACCTGCTGCAGCAGGAGAGGATCCTGATGAGCTCCCCTGAGAGGGCAGGCTCGTGTCAGCGTGCCTGAAGCTGCTCTGCGTTTGACCTTGCCGTGACGTGATGGGGGTTGCTGTTTTTTTCATATATGCAAAAAAGGACAACCCAAATTTAACACTTTGCCTTCTTGGTTTCTGTTAAATGATTCCAGGTCGACGCTCAAGTTTCAGCCCCAGGCATAATGCAAATCCTCAATTTTAAAATTATTGCTGTAAAAAGAAAGTGCTGTCTTTCTAAATGAAATACCAAACCTGACTTGGAATAGTTTCCACAAAAGAGAGCCAGTCTCTCTCTTGTTGTTGCTTTCTCTTGGTTTCTTTGGGGTTTGGGGAAGTATGGGGTAGAAAAGAATGATATGGGTATGGGTAGAAAAGAATGATAAGGGGATTGTTTTCAAAAGGTAAGGGCATTTTCTATATTTGGAGTCCATATGTTTCCTAAAATGCCGTTAAGTATGAACTTGCTGTCAACTTCTATAATATGAATCAGGTTAGTATTTTATTTTTGGGTATTTGTGCCTGCTATGGAGTTGCCTTTTTTTAAACTGTTTTTGTCACCCAAGAACTGTGCCTCAGATGGTTATTCCTATAAATGGCAACTGTTTACGAGCGTTCAGGTTTCACCTAAATTCACCTAAATAGCTCTATCTTTTTTGTTAATTAAAAAGAAAAGGATGAGAAAAAAGTGTAACCTTTTCTCTCTACTGTATCAAGTAGGGCAGCAGGCATTGCTGCTAGGAACTTGGCAAGTACAGTAGCAGTTACTAGGAGTAGAGAACTTGCTGCTAGAAATGAAATAGCCTAGCAAAAATTCAGTAAGATTCACCATTTTTCTTATTTGTTACATTGTTTAGTGCACTCATCTTCTCCCCTCTTCATCTCTGCCCCTAAAACACAGATAATATTTATGGTGGGACGAGGATACCTATCTCCAGATCTCAGCAAAGTACGGAGCAACTGTCCAAAAGCGATGAAGAGACTAATGGCAGAATGCTTAAAAAAGAAGAGAGATGAGAGACCCCTTTTTCCACAGGTGAGGAATGTTCTTTGGTTCTTAGGTGACTTCACAGCCCAAATAGGAAAAAAATGAAGGTCAGTTATGAACTTGCTAGCCAAGTCAAGGCATTTTGTTTGCTAGTTTATCTGTTGAGTGCTCTGATAGGGCTTCAGGAGAGTACCGTTTGATAGCTGACTGTTTGGTTAATACTGTTTAATTAGAAATGTTCATTTTCAAGCTGCAAAGCAGGTTTTAAAACTGCTTGTATAGTTGGAAAAGCTTTTGTGTGTTGGAGAAAGTTCTACTGGGGATTAGTGAAATATAATAGTTATAGTAAGGCACTAATATTTCAGAGTTAGAACTTGGGATAACTTTGTCACAAAACTGGATTTATTATCCATGCTAGGAAAGGCACGGATTCGGAGAGCTGGTTTATTTTTCAACCTTTTATCAAGGATGCAGAATCGATGTCAAAAACACCGAGCTCCCCCTGCTGGCTTGGTAGTAGCTAGGCGTTAAGCAAAGCGCTTCCGAGTCCGTGCGTCTGCAGTGGCGATGCAGGTACCAGTGCCTAAGCAAGGAGGTGAAGAAAAGGCAACTACAGCCAGGAAGCTCACAGAGGGAAATCGCTGTGTGTTTTTAAAGGGGAAAATGTGCCTTCCCGAACTGTCCTTTTCAGGCTTGTGAGGAAAAAAAGATCAGAGTGCAGAGTACTAATCTATTTTTAAATGTTTCTGTTTAAATACGTGTGTAAATATTTATCTGTAAGTAATTGATGTTCTGCCACTGCTTTAATGAGTCTGTGAACAATTTTGGACCGCCGGCTTTGATTGCTGATTTTCTGTCTGTTTTAGATTCTTGCCTCCATTGAGCTTCTGGCCCGGTCATTGCCAAAAATTCACCGCAGTGCATCTGAGCCCTCATTAAACCGGGCTGGCTTCCAGACGGAGGATTTTAGTCTATATGCTTGTGCTTCTCCAAAAACACCCATCCAGGCAGGGGGATACGGTGGGTTTCCAGTGCGCTGAAGAGAAATGTGAAAGCGTGTGCCTGTGTGTCTGTGTGCTGGTGGTGTGTTCCCGTGTGTGCCACACGTGCAGCTTTTCGGTTCCTACCAGCTGTTTTGCAGGGTGTGCTGAGGGAATGAAATTTCACTTCCTACTGTTGGGCATCCGATGTCCAAAGCACAGAGTTAGTGCCGGGGAGGGATGCCTTGGGAACAGCTGCCACGAGAAGAACTATAAGGTCGCTTAGGAGAAATGGGAAAATTCACTTCAAAGCAAGCAAAGAGCATCCTGAGGTCACTGGTTTTCATTTTTGCTTGTTGTGTTGTTTTTTGCCAGGTTTACTGATCGGAGTTAGTTAGTCAGTAATATATTTAAGTTTAATCTACACGAGCTGCCTTTTTTCTTTTTCCAGTTGAGGACATTATATTTGAGCAATAGGCTCTAGATTCTTCAGTCAGTAGTTGTCTCGTATGTGGGAAACAAGACAGGGAGAGAAACTCAGCTGCAAGGCTGAGCTCACTCAAAACCTCTTGTGGTCAACAGAAGTCTGCAGATACAGCACAGAATGCCAGGAAGGACCTTAGTGACTTTTTGAAAGTTGAGGTTTAAAATAGTGCTGCTTAGAGAACCTCTCCTCCTGCAGAGGAGTGGTGCTTTGGGTTTCTACTTGTTTTCGGGGGTTTGCCTAAATGCCCTGACGTGCTGTAGTTTAGGTATCCCAGTGTTTTCTTACAGTACAACATGGAAGGAATTCTGAATCTCTGTTTTGCTGAACTACAAGATTGTTACTAATAATCATCCACGGAACCATCACTTAGCAAGGCTGTCAAACAAAAATTCTGAAGTGCAACCAAATTCTTTAAAAGGAAAACACTGCTAGCGCCCATAATAGAAAAAAAAATTTGAAAACACAGCTGTTGTCATAGAAGTCAATAGTATTCCATGAGCTTCATTAAAATTTTAGTTACTTCCATATATTAATACTACTGAGCATATTCTGTTCAGAGAGGGATTGGTTTTTTTCACTTCCATATAAAAGCTGCCAGTTTGGCTGGAAGTGAGCCGGTTAGACTAGGTGCCTAAGTGATAAAGGATCTTGTCAGCTTACTTGAAAGACTGTTTTTCCCTGGACCTCTTCTCTGGAACCGGTAGTTCAGAACAGTGGCTCAGGTTATATCCGTCGTTGGAGTCAAATGTGAAAAGAGGAACAACTGTGTTGTTGTACATTTTTGCAATCAGATGCTTAAAACTGTTAAGCCTTTCCATTTTCACAGAGTATTCTGCATAAGCTATTGCTGGTTTTGCTAGGCCTTCAAGGGCCAGAAGTGTTCTTAAAGGTTTTTATAGAATTCTTTGCACTTTTACTAGCAATAAGCTTTTATATCAAATGAGAAATTCACCAGATGAGATTCAGCTGTTGAAATCCAGCTCTGTGGAAACAGTTGTTGAAGATGAAAGTTAATATTGTCTTAAGAAATCTATATCCCATCTTTCTGATACTTCTACCTCATCTTAGCAGGCCTATCTTAAAATGAAAACAGGACTTAGGTGGATTTTTTGCTTTTATCCATTCACTTTTCTATTTCAGAGAGCTGAGAGAAATGACTCTTAAGCCGTGGGGAATGGTGTTGGGTGCGGGTCACAGAGCCTGTCTAAGGGAGCCAACAGGAGGGCCAGAATCCAGGAATTCCTGTGCCAAATCCAGGAACGCGGCATCACGGGCGGAAAGGGCTTGCTTGGATTACGGGAAAAGGCGCAAGCATCATCGCTGCCCTGCCCGGCCTTACTCTTCCTAGAGTCTGCCGGATAAGCTCAAGCAAGATACCCTTAGGAGTAGTATTACCCTCGCTGTTGTTACAATTGTTCTTCAGTGCTATAGGAACTACGGTTATGGAAAAAGATGCTGCCATCCTTAGATGTATTTGCTCCCATTTCCTGCTGTATCCGTTGTCAGAGCATCGGAGTTTTTCCTTTTGTAACTTGAGGGTTTTTTTAGATAATGAGTGCTGTTCTTGCATCTTTGACAAGAACATGACCTTTGCTTCTTAGAAAATACGTTTGTGAATCCTCAAATGAGGCTGTTTTTTGATGATCATTGCCCTTATCGGACATAAAAGGCATTTGGGCATTTAACTGATGTACCTTATAATTGCAGTTTCAATAGAATTTTGGAACATGGAAGAAGATGCCTAAATAAACCTGTAGATTTGGTCAAGATTCTTCAAAAGGGATGCAGCCCAGCTGTGTTGTTCAGGAACAGATGCCTATAGGTCTTAAACCGGTCTATAAGGACCCAGGCTTCTGGGGATGAGCAGTTTATACCATGTGAGATTCCTTTTAACTTTACATCTCTTCATCTGAGTAATCTGAGAAACAAAACACCTGCTACTGGGCTGAGGATAGCAACTATCCACATCAGAGTATGTTCCAAATTTTTATTTAGTCAGTAGAAAGTAGCCATGCTGTAAGATTGCTATAAGAACTGATGGAAAACTGGGGGTTTTTTCCATACTGGTTTTTTTTCTGTGCCTGTGAGTGTAATCCAAGCAAGGTGGCAGATTTGGCACAGAAATACTCTCCCTTTGCTAAGTCGGTTGCTCTCTACTGCAGTGGGCACAACTGGCACAGACCTAGAAGGGGAACATTCTTCTCACTAGGATCCTTCTGAAAACGTCTGACATCTACTCTGTGATAAGGAGTACAGTTAAGATGTCGCGTATATATCCCATAGTGCCCTCAGGAGTCCACATAAATTATAAATTTATCAGAAGAGACGCTAGTAAACCGCATTTTAAATCCTTCCGGGAATAAGGAGCAACTTGTTCTGCTCAGAACATGCCCTCACAGTATATCATTTGGACTCATGAGATAACTTAATCTTTTTAGTAGATTTTTGAAGTGACTGCATTTGAAATAATGACCACTTGCTTTGCATGTGGCAAACATGAGAAGACTGTAGCAACTAGCTTGGAAGCACTCTGTAAGAAATGCAGATTTTCAAATGCTCTGTGGCATGTGGAAATGAATTTCCCGTTGTCATTCAAAGCAAGTTTCAGGAGTTCTGCATGGTAGGAGGGAAAAAGCAAAAAGGGTGTCAGATGTCCATCTCAGTGAATAAAACAGTGTCACGTCTTTTCACATCCCAGATTTTTAAATATGTGCTTTACAGCACGGCAGGCTGGTGCAGGCTAAGCACGGCCTGGCTCCCAGCCTTGCACTGCAGATACCCTCTGATTCCCTGAGGAGCCAGTTCAGCACAGGCTTGCACGCGTTTCCCTGCCCAACCAGCAGGGCAGTTCTGCAAATATCATTGGCAGAGTCCCCAGGTGAGCGTTTGCTAGGTGCGCTCCTCAGTGGGAGGGCTGCTCTAATGGAGATGGTCAGAGCCATCTCCATTCCTCACCCAAGGAAAGCCGTAGCTGGTAACCACGTCTTACACGTGTGCAGTCAACATAATTCCCCTGTTAGGTGAACGTGTGACCTAATTTGGTGAGCTACCTGCTTTGGGACCAGAGCAGCATCTAAATTTTGAAGTGGGAAACTTAGCATGACCGTATCACAAAAACGTCTCTGCTGAAATTTTACTGAAATGGAAAAAAAAAGTCTGAAAATCACCTCTTTATAGTTACTGCACTGTTTGAAATACTTCTTGACTTCTGGTTCCCTTTTTCCATTGCCCTTTCATAATTAATGGTTTGTCTTTTATCTTCTGAAATCCCTGTGCAGCTATTAAAAGCCAAACTGTTAGTAGAAATGGGCTGAAGGACAAGATGAGTAATGAGGGAGCAATCTCTTGTTTATAAATTGATCTTTAATCAGCAGTTTGGGAAAGCGGACTGAAAAAATAAGTAGAGTGTGTTTTGAAAGTGAAGCTAAGCATGAATGTCATTCTTAGAAAAAAGAAAAACTAAAAAAGGAAAAACAAGCACCCCAAGGCAATGCTTGGTGGTCTTTTGCCCTTCTCCCCTTAAAAAAGGAGGTTGGTGAAGAGGGAGAAAAAGGAAGAAACGATGCAAAGACTGAAAAATTGAGGTGCCATTGACAGTAGTGAGAGCAAGGAAACAGAAGAAATGTGCCAGGCAGAAGCAAGAGCAGTTATTAGAGCAAGAGTGTTGTCTGTTGATAGGACCAGTAGAGTAGAAATGGAAATGATCGTGAGGCCTCGGCTGCTTTCCTTGGGCTGTTCAGGCTTAGAGCGGCCGCCCGGGGCTCTCGCGGCGCGCTGCACTTGGGCTCAGGGGGAGCCCCTGGGCCAGGGCCCTGAGCGCAGACCTCGGCTTCCCTCCCTGCCCGTCTCCTCTCGCCCACAGCCCCCTCAGCTCTGCTTGTTCATTTCCCTCCTGCTCCCTTACGTAGAATCACAGAATCAGCATGGTTGGGAAAGACCTTCCGGATCACTGAGTGCAGCTGTAAGCCCTTCAGCACCCTGCCTGCTAAACCGTGTCCCTGCATGCCTCATCCACACGATTCCTGAGCGCTGCCAGGGATGGGGACTCCACCTCTTCCCTGGGCAGCCTGTTCCAGTGCTTCACCTCTCTTTCTGTGTAGAAATTCTTCCTGATATCCAACCTAAACCTCCCCTGGTGCAACTTGAGGCCATTTCCTCTTGTCCTGTTTTCAGGGGATATTCTGGAGAAGAGATCGACCCCCACCTCACTGCCACCTCCTGTCAGGCAGCTGTAGAGAGCAATAAGGTCCCCCCTGAGCCCCCTCATCTCCAGAGTGAATAAGCCATCTTCCCCAGCTGTTCCCGCTGTGGTCTGCGCTCCAGCCCCTTCCCCAGCTTCGTTGCCCTCCTTTGGACACACTCCAGCACCAATGGGACGTCATGGGTACATATCTTTTCCCATCACTCTTATGTCCTTTTGATTAACAAAATTAAATAAATGCCATCAAGGGAGATCACAGCATAGGAAAGCACTGTGTAGAGTTACTGCTTATTCACTACTTCCAAAGTAGGCCTAGGGTTGTGCTCCATTATTAGTGATATCTCCTCTCTTCTGCTCTGTGAGTAGACTGATCTTTTCCCCCCTTCTTCTTCCTCCTCGCTGTAGGGTGCTATGTTGCTGTGTGAGCCAGGTTCGAATATTCCTCATACTAGTTTAATGCTCAGGCACCCTTCGGCATACAGCCCTTGAAGGTTAGCGTGTGTGTAGCGTAGTTGTTTGTAACGTGACGTCTTTCCACCGCGCTAGAGGTTCGTTTGCAGCCTGACGCCTTTATCGCGACGGTCACTTTTTGGACGGTTGTATGTGCAGTAGGGATTTTAAAGTGAAATTAAACTGACACATTTTATTTTTAAGTCCCTGATGAATTAGGCACTGCTTGAGCTTTCAGACCTCTGTCCTGGGGCAAATGGGTAGAGCTTGCTTTCAAGGAATCTTTTTTTTTCAGTAAAATGTGCTGGCTCTGTATTTAATGTTCTTTCACTACGTAGTCTTTTATGCTTTGTTTTTAACAGTTTGCATTTTTTAACATCTTTTATGTTTAACCTAATGTTCAACTAGTCTGGAGAGAATCTCTGAGCGCTCATTAATTGAAATCACCTTTTTAAACGAAGCTCTTGTCCTCCCTCTACAGGAGAATTTGCAGCGTTCAAGTAGCCACAGCACCATGGCAGCACCCACTCTGTTATTTAAGTCTTGTGTTCCTACAGTTTCTTAACATCAACGCTCCATTCTGCTCCTCAGCACCTAAAGTAATTTAGAAAAGATATCCATAAGCTTAAAAGCGGAGCAGAATGGAACTGCCAGTCCAACACAATGGGAAAACAAAACAAAACAAAAGTACCTTTCTAGGAACCAGAATACTCCGCTGCCAGTGTTTCTCCTTCAACACAAAACACCACGTGCAATCGGAGACCCGCAGTGGCTGCCTGTGCCCTTGGCATCATTCCCCGGAGAGAGGAGAGGGCCCTCGTGGTTTGACTCTGGTGCTCGGGCATGAGGGGATGGAGCTGCTGCTGCTGCTGCTGCTGCTGCTGCTGCAACTTGGGAGACTTGCTTGGATGGTGTGCCGGCCGGCTTCCTCCCCCGGCAACGTGTCGTCAGAGGCCGGGGGTCTGATGAGCGCTAAGCAAAAGAACGATCCTCCGTTCTGCTCTTCCCTGCCCTGGTGTGCTCGCTGGTGGACGGACAACGCAGTATCCCCTTTTCGCTGAGTCGCAGGGGCGGGCGCCCAAACCTGCCGGTAGATTTGGGGTTGGTTCGAGTGAGATTCAAATTGCGGGGTGATGGAGCTGGCGAAGATGCGGTTCTAGAGCCCAAGCGGTTAACCCAAAGGAAAAGTGGATGCTGCTGCTGCACCTTTTTTTCAGATCTACTTTATCACTTTTTTGGAAAAAAAAAAAAAAAAAAAAAACACAATGAAAAGAAAAACAACCACCAACCTTAACCTTTTTTTCCTTTTCCGGTATTTTCTTGATGTGTGCATATATGGCATCTTTAGGAAGGATTGGGTAAATCCTTCCTCTGTTGGTCCAGCAACAAACTGAAGTTAACAAAAAACAAAATGTGGTGAGATTGTCCTCTTTATTTTTTTTTTCCTTTTGTATCATCTGATACAATGTATTTATCAGAGATGCTGCTGTGGCATCTGAAGTCTGTACGGTTCCTGATACAGACTGTGAATGGTGTATGTACCTACTTTAAAAGTTTTATTTTAAAAGAGGGTGCAGGTTAATGCCAGGTACCTTACCAATATGTAATGTTTTCATAACTGGGGAAAAAAAAAGAGTTCTCAGGTTGAATTGAATACAAATACAACCCCCCCTAGAATTAGACATTCCAAAAAATTCTGTTTTGGTACTTTTGAGAGCTTTTTTTTAAAGGATTTTTATCCTGTTAACTCGACGTCCTCCGATAAGTGCGTGCATACATGTGGAGCACCTTGTCCTGATGGCAAGTTGTTGGATTAAAACAAAACAAAACGGTACTTGCTGGATCCACGCTGACTCCTCCTCCTCCTCCTCTCATCGCTTCCTTCCCCGTGAGCTCTTCCTTCCTCCCTTCCGTGCGTCTTTCCCTCTCGTTCACTTTGCAATCTGGGATGAAGGTGGCGGTGTCTGCAATCAAGTGCTTTGTTTTCCTGTCCTCCGGCCCTGGTTTCCGCATGGTCGGGAGCTTTCTAACGAGTTACCCAGTCAGGGAAGAAAAAGAGAAAAAAAAAAAAAATTAAGAAAAAAAGAGAAACCACCGGGTTTACCTCTGGTAGGCTGTCTCCTGGTGGGACCTGTTTGCCGAGCGCCCTGGCGTGCGCTGTGAACGTGACCCGTTCGTGCGGAGGCAGCTCGGAGCGCGTTAGGGCGAGCCAGCAGCTCGGAGCAGCGAGTCGGAGCAGCGAGTCGGGGCCGTCCCGCGCGGGCGCCCGGCGGGGCGGGCTGCCCCGGCAGGGGGGTCTCTGCGTGGCGAGAGGGGCGCTGACGTGGTGGCGAGTAGAGGGAGGAGGAGGTCGGCGCGCGGCGGGAACCCTCCTCGTCTGGAGCGCGGGTTTATAGGGACCGGACTAGCCTGGAGTGGGAATTATACCTGAAATACTGTGTATTCATATTAATTCCACAAACGTGAGCGAGACAGCAATAGCAAATGACTTAATAGTCACTATGAGAATGAAGCGATTCATGTTGGTACATGAATAGAATTGATTTTGTGTACAGGATGCATTTTAAAAAAAAAAAAAAAAAGAAGCACAACTTTTTTCTTGTCTGCTGTGGGTCTTCAGATGCTGTAAGGGGTTTCCGTTCATCTGTGTGTACGTTTGTTTCCTGTAGAGACTGGCAAGGATTTAGGCGGTAGCAGCAGGCGCGTGCGGCGCGGGGGCAGAGCACAGTGGTGGTCCGGGAGAGCCTGGGCTGAGCTGGACGGTGCCCACGAGGCCAGCGGGCGGCTGGGAACGGGCGCCACGAGACACTCCGCGAGAGCCAAGTCACCAGCCCTGCCCCGTCCAGGCCCCTCGTGGTCACGGCCCTCGCGTGGGTTTTGGGCCCGGCTGAAAACGTAGGGCGGGCTGGAAGCTGGTCTGGTTTGCTGAAACTCCTGCCAGGGCTTGTACGTGCGGCTCGAGAGCAGCTTGTTTTGCAGAGCTTGTTATAAACCGTAGTTTCGTTCCACAAGGTCGCGCTAGCAGAAAACCCTTCTGCTACAATATAACTGTTAAACAGAACTGTGAGGGATTTCGTTCTGTCTTGGCTTAAACTACTTTTTGTAATGATTCATTACCCATTAGCCTACAGTATGCTTCTTGAGCCCATAGGAAAAGCACAAGGAAAACTGCTCTCCTTGTCCATGCAAAGCACTTTATGAGTAACACGTGACCTTTGGGGGTTTGTTTTTACTGAGGTTTTGTTATTTTGTTTCTCTCTTTTTTTTTTTCTGTTTTTTCTTTTTTTTTTCCCCTGAGGAATGTGCAAGTTGTTTGGCTGCTGTTTAGAGAAATCCTTTCAGGATGTATTTCCACTGGCTTTCACTTTTGTTTGTGTCCCTCAGCTAGCTGTAGGAATGTGTGTTTGTCTTTCCAAGGTCCCACTTAATCCCCATGCAAAACTTTGGAGTAAATCTGGTTTGCAAATAATTGATTTTTATTTTTGTTTTTTATCTTTTCCTTCAGGAAGTACTCTGGATGTCTTGCATGCCTTCAGGATCGGTCTTAACAGTGCCCTGTAGATGCTTAGTGAATGGGGGGACGAGTAGACAAGCGTTGAATGCCCCCTATAGAAAGAAGGAAGTAAATTGAAATGAAATGACAGCTACGTTCATGTTAATCACACCAAATTTCTTAAGCTGCTCTATGATGTCCCAACCATATGTCCATGCCATAATATGGAACTGTTGCTACATATTTATGTGTGTGTGTTGGGACGTACTTCTAGACAATCATGTTGCTTTTAGCTCTGCAGTCTCTTAATATCCAATAAAATATTTTCAAAACTGCCACCGTATAATCCCACCTCCTCTGGAGGTCTCTGTTACCTACGCAGACCCACACGGACCTGTCCCGTTGTCTTCGCCCCCCTGCTGCCTTTCCCCTGCCGTACAGTTAGGAGAGACCTGCAGAGTGCCTGCTGCCACGTCCCCATCAGGACCTGCTCGTCTCCCATGCTCTATTTACTGGAACTGGAACCTCATAGCAGAGCTTAAATAGTCCCAACGTAGGGGCCTGATTATTTTCAAAGTAATTTCCACATGAATCAAGTCCAGGATGGCCCCAGCTACAGTGAGTTTCTTAATCCTTTGTTTTTCACCAAAATCGTGTAAGTCATTAATTTGATCCAATTCTGCTTGTTATTCTAATCTAAAGCATCTCTTCTTGTACTTGAATGCTTTAGCAGCTGACGGTGATGGAGACTCTTTGAGGCCAAGTACTGCCATCTGCCCCGGCCTCTCAGTGTCTTTTGGAGTAATCCAGGCTCCTGAGAGGCATTCCCAGAAACGCCGCAATAGGGAGAAAAAGACACGGGAGGTCACAGATAGATAGGTTTGCTTCTGCGTTTGTGTGGGGATGTGAGTGCGTTTTTCAGAGCGTTTGGGAAGCCAGATCCCCCAAGATCTTTCAGTCAAAGCTAAGCGGAGGTTTTGTTAAACGGAGGGGCTGAGTGCTGGAAGAAGCATGCAGACATTTCACATCCTTGGAGCCTATGGATTTCATTCCCTTCTTGACTGTGAGTGTAGCACGTGTAGCACAAACTATCCATAGTACTGTAGACAGCGCGTCTTCTATCTGTTGGGAAAAAGAGATCACTAGTAGCATAGTACAACAGGCAAAGTGTCTAGGTACAGTCGGGTCCAGTTCAAAACCAGCCGCCTAAATGGGCTATTAGGGCATCGCCCTGAAGGTGCTGAGGGTCCTGTAGTTCTGTTACTTATTGACATCGCAGTTTGTCAAGCAGGCTTTCCATTTCCTGCTGCCTTGTTAGTATGCGTTTGCACTTGGAATTTGTTTTGGCATACGCTGTAAATTCCTTTTAATAAGTAAGCTCATCAGAAGAGCGGAGCAAAGCTGCATCGTTAAAACCTTCCGTTTGCCTTCAAGCGTCAAGGATGCTAACACAGAAACTAGGGAGGTCAAGCACCAGGACAGCAGAAAATAGTGATAAAATTGTGGAATGAGAGAGCTGTTCAAAAACTGCGGAATATGGAGGATGCCAAGAGTAAGCTGAAGGGAAAACTAGCACATATATTTTGTTTAGAAACGAAAGCTACCCAGACCCTCTATTAAGTGGTTTACATAGGGATTCCCCCCAAACCGTCTTTGTAGTTTGCCAAATGATCACGTGCCTTCGCAACTTAAAGAAGTACAACAGAATGTAAGCCAGGTGCTGTGCAACGTGGAGCAGTGGCGTTGGTTTACTCCTGATGCAGTAGTTTTGTATATAGCTGTTACTTTAGATTGGCCTTTTGGAGAGGGTAATCGAAGGTAAAGGATCCAGGAGGACAAGGACTATTTCCCCCAGACACCTACAATCATTTCAAAACCAGGAATTGAAGGATCCCTAATAATTCAGTTACAGTAAACCTGCTACGTGAAATCTGCTCTGCTGAAAGTTAAATGATGCTCATTTAACTTAAAAGTAAACCAGCCTTCCTCCCACCCCTGAACACAAAGATCCTGTTAAAGAAATGTGATGGAAAGTTTGAAGAGGCCTGGAGCTGTACCATTAGGGAATGAGGGAACATGAAAAACAGGAGCTAGTTTAGGAGAAAGTGATGACTCGTAGTCAACATCCCCACCGTTCAGGGCATGGAACTGATTTCCTGATCCAGAAGGTGCGGTTAGTTTTGTTTTATCGATTACCTGCAGGTTTCCTTAGTTCTTTTTTCAGGCCTCTTGCAGTTTTTCAGCATTGGAGGCTCCAGTTTGGTGATCACCTCTTCTGTTACTGCACATTAACCTTGGGAGGCAACAGGGATCTTGACAGGTGAGGGACAACCAATGCGTCTGATTTGTTCAAATTTCAGTCTGTTACACAGGCTCCTGGCAGTACCTAAATACTAGTGTCATGTTTAACCTGTTGGTCCGTAAGGATGAAAGAATGGGGTTTGATCTTATTGCTTTCCCAGATCTTTTCCTTTCCTTCTTTAGGACAAGACTTCAGACATAAATCTGAATTACAAAGTTATGTCTTAAGTGCACAATTCATGCAAAATATCAGATCGATTTGTGTCTCTGTTGTAAATCCTAGTGTGGTTTTTAAAGGCGTTTTTACTAACAAACATTCCAGGAACTACCTGGAATCCTTTTACCGAGCCCAAATTCTGCACTAAAAGTTCACCTAAGATGACGGTTGTGGGTTTTGATGAGACTCGTAAAGAAACCGTGTCCCTGTTTCTGCCCAGAGCAGGGGGGCTGACGGGAGCGTTTAGGACCTGGGGAGATCCTCGGCCTCTGCTCTGTAGCGTCGTGGAGGGCTCAGCTCTCCCGGCCCCCTCGAGCCTGGCCAGCACCTGCAGCAGCGGAGCTTTGATGGAGGAAGCCCTGTGCGACACTGGCTTTTTGGGCGAGTAAAACACAAAAAGGTTACGTTTTCCTTCGGTTTGGGCTTGAAAAAAAGAAAAAAAAAAGGTTGGTTTTTGTTTTGATGAATGTCATTCCGTGTTGCGTTTGTGTATTCACCCTCGCTGGGCAGAAAACCTGTTTGTGCGTTCGGGAGTTTGACGGAGCAGTGGGAGAAGCAACGGAGCCCGCCCGGCGTCTGGGCGCAGGCTCTGGGGCAAAACGGACCAAACTTAGGTGTTGGGTTCCTGGGGGAAGCTGGGGGGTTGTGAGGGCATAATTTAAATTAACTCTGTCTGAAATAAAATGTAAGTGCAATAAATGTGCTTTTTTATTCAAAGCTGTGAACCTTTAGAGAAAAAAAAGGAAAAAAAATCAAAAAAAAACCCCAACAGGCACGGAGAAACATGCACCCCATTCCTTCATGAGCCCTGTGTCCTTCTGCCTCCCTCCCCACACGCCCTCCCCCCGGCTGACAGCAAGCCGGCGCTGGCCGAGCTGCCGCCTTTGGCTCCCCAAGGTGGGCCGTGGCTCTCGTGCTCCCGGTGGAACCCAGGAAGGTCCTGCTGGAAGCGCCCTCGGAGCTGGCGGGAGCCCTCCTGTTACCCGCGTCCGTGAGCACCCCCCGGGCCCCACCTCCAGCTCCACGCAGGGGCGAGCGAGGGAGCACTGGCTGGTGTAAAGCCTATAGAGAGCGCGTGAATCTGTATCCTTTAAACCCGCTGCACGCGGGCCAGGCGCCGGCATTACCTCATAACGCGGGGCTCGTTAGTAAAAGGCAAAGCGTGGGGCGAGGAGAGGAGAGAGGAGGGAAGTGTCCGTGGAGCTCTGCCTGTCCGCTCGTCTCGTAGCGCAAGGAAACGTGTGTGCCCCGGGTTGAACTCTGCTCCTCCCGCCCGCGCTGCCCCTTTGAACCCCCGAGGCGGGCAAGGGGCTCACGACTGCAAGGGCGACGGTCCGGTCCGCTTCCTTAGAAACAATTGTGTTAGTGGGTTTCCATAGCTGCTTTTTAAAATCTACAATGGAGTAACTGTTTTGGAACTTGTATTTATTTTTTAATTCATGACGACGTTTATTTTTGGTTTTCTGTTACATAGGTCATGGCAAGTCCCCTTCTTTCCTTCTCGAGTTTTCCCTTTAATTGCCAATACAGCTTATACTTCTTGTTTGTTATCCCCCCCCCCCCCTTTACTTTTGTCGTCCCTTCATTTGTACTTTGGAGTTTTTCCTCATGTAAATTTGTACAATGGGAAATATTGTCCAGTTTGGTTAGAGAGCATGGAGACTTAAAAACATATTAAAATTTGATAGCTGAATTCAGATTGAAGAAAACTATTTCTGTGTAAAGTTATTTAAAAAACTCTGTATTATATAAAAAAAAAAAAGGCAAAAAGTTCTATGTACTTGATGTGAATATGAGAATACTGCTATAATAAAGATTGACTGCATGGATACGGCTGAAGCAGATGGTTTGGTTTATCACCACGCGATTCCCAAGGGCTCCTCTGCCTGGCGCTCCGAGGGTGTCCAGGGGGGTTTGCTGGGGGCGGGAACAGCTTTCCCTGGGCCTCGCTCACGTACAGCGCGGATCCGGCAGAGACACGGGGCCGCCTGGGCAGTGACTACCCCGTTTCGACTCGTCCTCCTCCCGAGGACGGGGAGGATGCTGCCTCCTTGAACACCGTGCACAAAAGCTGCATTTCATGAAACGTAATGGGGAAGCGTATACGACCACGGCGACCTCCCCGTCGCCCCGGGACGGCTGCGGGGGAGCCTGGGTGCTGCACCAAGAGGGGAAGCGAATTCCAAGGCACCCGGGACTCCGGCAAAACTGCCTCAGAGCTGCCATGAGGCCCCGTCCACATCAAGCCTTGAGCTGCTGCCCCCCTCCCCAGCAGGGTGACGGGCCCCCCGTCCCCAGCAGCCTGGGGCTCCGTGTGCCCGAGCGCGGGGGCAGCACCTTGCTGAGCGCCCGCGGCACCAGGAGCGGAGCCCATCGGCAGCGCTCGCGCGGCGATCACAGCACACACAGCCTCGGCCAGGCGTCACTCACAGTCGCTGTTTATTGGAACGCGGGCGGACGAGCCAGAGGCCGGCGCCGGCGCCGCACGGCCCGTGGGCAGCGCGGAGCCGCCCACGCTCCTTCTCGCCAGCCCTTCCCTGGCGGCGGCGGCCCCGCAGCGGCCTCGCCAGCTCCCGCCGCGGGGGGCAGGACACAGAGCGAGCCGGGCAGGGCGGCGCCCCCAACCCCGGCCCGCCGCGGCCTACCGGGCCCGCCGCTACTCCTCGTCGTCGGGGGGGATGCCGAGCTCCTCGTCCGTCCAGGCGGCGGGGTCGGGGTACGGGAAGTGACCCTGGGCGGGGGACGCGGTGAGGGCGGCGCCGCGCGGCCGCCCCCGTCCCGCCCCGCCCCGGCCCGTCCCCGGCGCTCACCAGCACCATGTCGGGGCTGTGCCAGAAGTGCCACAGGATCCAGAACCACATGAAGCCCGAGAGCGCCTCGCCGCGGATCACCTGCGCGCGCGTCAGCTGCGGGAACTGCCGGTAGCGCACCTCGATGTGCACGTCGCCGCCCGCGCTGCAACGCAACGCACCGCGCCCACCTCAGCACCGCACCGCGGCCCCGGCCCCGCCGCCCAGCCGGCCCCGCACTCACCACCGCCGCCCCGCCGCGCTCCGCCCGGCCCGCAGCAGCCGCGCGCCCGCCGCACGCCCCAGCGCCGCCAGCACCATGGCGCCCGCGGAGGCACCTCCCGTCCCGCCCAATGTCACCCCGCCGCCCGGCCCTACCAAGCGCCACCGCCGGCGGGGAGGCCACGGGAGGCGGGAAGAGGCGGCAGCGCCCGCAGCGCCCGGCCCCGCGGTGGCGGCGCCCGCACGCGGGAGAACCCCCTGACCGCCCCCGCAGCCCCCGCGGCCCGGGGCTCCCCGGCGCCCCCCCCACCACTGCCGCCGCGAACGCCCCCAGCCCCCTCCCCCCCGCCGCTCTCCGCACTTGGAAGAGGCGCGGGCGGAACCAACTCCTCGATGGGGGGGAAAAGGGGGCTCGAGGAAGTGACGTCGCTCTCAGAGAGGGCCTGGGCGGGAGGGCGGTGGTGAATTTCCCTATTTCAGAGCGGCCGACGGGGGAGCAGGCGTCTCCGGCACTGCCCGTCCCTAGGAAAGGGGCTAAAATAACTGCCGGAAAAACATCTTCCCCCCTCCAGGCGGGCCTGTTGGTTCAGCCCACGGCGTCTGGTTGCGTAGCAACGGCGAGCGCTCCGAGGTAACGGCCGCTCGCGCGCGGTAACGGCCGGCGCTGCCCGCGGCTGCCGCCGCTGCCCCCTCGGCTATGGCGGGTGTCGGCGAGAGCCGGGGCCCGAGCGCCACCTTCGTGGTGGGCGTGCGGGGCGGCGCGGCCGCCGCGGGCCGCTGCCTGAGGGAGCAGCTCGTGCGGGCCCTGTTCCAGCTGGCCGCCGGGCCCAGCGAGGCCGCCTTCAACGTCGTGGCCTTTTCCAGCAAGGTACCGCCGCAGGGAGACGGAGCGTGAAAAGGCATTGGGAGTGTAGGCAAAGTAAGGTTTCCAATGATGCCAAGAACTTTAAAACAGGTAGAGAAGCTTTAGCGTGCGAGAGTCCTTCTTCAGGTGTGCAGTAAAAGTAGCTATTTTCAAAGCTTCCCCCCAACTGGAAGCAGCTGCTCTGATTGTCATTTAGCTAGAGTGAGGAAAGGTGTGAAGTGTGAGAGATGCCAGCAGTGGGAGGAGGGACAAAGCAGCTGCCTTTGAGGAGGGAAAGATGTGCAGTTCATGGTGTGTATGTAGATGGGTGTGCAAGCTTCCACCGGGCTACAGAGCTACCTGTCCTGTTTGAATTGGCCTTTTTTTTTTTCATCTTTGTTTGTGGGTTTGTTGTTGTTGTTTTGTTTTTGCATAGGTGTTCAAATGGTGCGACCGCTTGGTCAGATGTTCCCTCTGCAGCGTCACTGAGGCAGCAGCCTGGATCAGGTCCCTGCGCTTTGAGGATGGCACGGCTGCTGCAAACGGTGTGGCCGTGGCGCTTGAAGACCCGGCCTGCGAGGAAGTGCATCTGTTCACCAGCGTGCTCCCCGAGCACGAGTCTGAGGCGGTCTGTCGGCTCCTTGCGGAGAACCACTTGCACCCGGTGCACGTCGTGTGCCTCGCGGGAGAGTCAGATGATGATGAAAGAGGCGAGCAAAAAGCAATGGAAAAAATAGCCAGGCAGTCTGGGGGATCCTTTCAAGTGATCAGACTCCCTCATGCTGCTTCTGAAAAGGTAGGACAGTAATAGAGAGAGGAAAAAAAAAAATCCCATTTTCTTTGCTAGTCTTTGCCTACATCCAGTTTACCCGATTCATGGATTTTATTACCGTTTTATCCATTGGCAGGGGTGGCTGAATACGTCCTTTTAAATAACAGCTTCGTGCAAATCAGTTAACTCCCCACACTGCTACATCTAATACTCCTCAGTGCGGATATAGCGTGGCTTTCCAATGCCCACCCTGTGAGCTGCCTTGTAGTTTGGACGTTTTAAGTTCCTCCTTCTTTCTGGTCTCGTAACAGCCCTAAGACAGTTTAAGAAACAGTTTTCAGGGAATAATGATAAACAATTCAAACTTTTTTTTTTCACTTACCACCCAATTAATGCAGTATAGTTTATCCTTTTCCATAAAAGTTGAATGCTATGTTATAACATTTATTGATTTATTGTCTGTTCAGTTTCCCCAGTCCCTTGTGTTTCACTTCTGTCTGCGTGGTGCCTTGCACATTCTCCCTTGAGTCGTCATCCTTCTCAAACATCCTTCGGGTCCTTTAATCCACCTTCCTGCCCTGGCTTCCATTTTATTGTTGCTGTGCCTCGTCTTGAGAAGTTGGTCTATTTTCTAGCTCCAAAGTTCTATAATAAAATCAATTAACTGAGTGCCATAATACTCAGTAAGAAAGTAAACTACCCTGATTTAAAAAACACATGCTTAGTGCCTCCTTCAAGACTGAGCAAAATAATGACAGGATTTGAGATGGGCCAAAATTTAATATCTAAAAGAAAGAAGGTGAAACACAAGGGGTTTTATCATATAGTTATTAGATTTTATTTTCTTAATATTTTTTCTTTCAAATCCTGCTGCCTTACAATAGGAAAGCATACTTGTGAAATAAATTACATAGGACAACAAAAGAAATACACAAGGAGAAGTAACATACTGGAATGCAAATTTCACTTTGTATAAACAACATTCCCCTTTAAGTATTTAGGAACAGAAAACATGTTCATCTTCTGTTTTCCTCTCCTCTTCCCCCAGACAAGCTCCATTGCCATTTCACAGGCCCAGTGTTGCCACACTGCTAATAAAGATTCCTGGGGCTCTTTGCTGTCAGCATGTCCAGCAACAGAGTAAGTTCAAAACCTGGAGATAGATCACTTTGGATAATGCAATGAAGGAAAAGGGCTAGGAAATCAAGACAGTTATTGGGAGGGGGGGATTCCCAACCACACCTAGTTTGGGTTCATCGCAGCAACGTGCAGAACTTCTGTTGCCAGGACCTTCATTACTACTTGCATCTCTGTTTTCTACAGCTTTTCTGATTGCATATGGAGACCAGATTTCCTTGGAACGCCTTTGGTACCTTCAGCACAAGGGAGTTTAATCTGTTCATCCCGAAAGGCTTCCAGTTTCATGAGGGGAGCCCGTGTGCTGGCGAGGAGACAAACTGATGGCTATTACTACTTGGGCCGCATTGTGAAAGAGGTGATGGTAGGTGTTTCCTGGAAACTAGGCTTGTAAATACTCTCCCTAGGTCCCTTGTGTCTCTTTTTCTGTCCTTTCCCATTATGTGCCCAGCTCCATGACCCTGGTGTAGGCTGTACAATGTACTTCATAACCACATTTTTCTTCCCACATTCTATTTCATCTATTTTCATAAGATGCGTGGCTGTTTACTGTGAGCAATCCTGCAAGTAGAAGCAGCTTGGAAATCAATCTACTTTAGTGGTTATAATGAAAGAAGTCGTCAAACAAAATAGGTCCCTTGTATCCCTATTGTCTATTATCCGCTAGCGTAGCAGTAAAACTAAGCAGCACTAATAATGCTAATTTAAAACATCTGCCTTCAGGGTCTACTTCCTCCCTGCTGGACTGAGAGTTTTCCTTCTTTTCTTCCTTTTGTGTCTCTGGGGTTTGTGACATGATCTAGGATGTCAAATAGAAAATGGCCCCCACAGCTCTTCCTAAAAATCCAGTTTCCCAGTTGAAAGGTTACTCAAGCAAGTAGTGATGCTAGTATTGCTAAGAGAGGCTGAAAACACTAGCAGAGGGTGGAACAGATGTAGGCAGCTGAAGACAGCAGTGACTTCAGCTGGAGTAGGAGCCAACAGCAACACTTGTGTAAGTGCACTTAGATCTACATAGAGGGTGAGATTTGGGTCATGGAATCTCTGCCGCATACCTCGTGCTGGCAACTTGGAGCAATCAAATTTATGGCATTTAGTATATTTTGCTGCTTTGTAGTTCTTTTTATCAGCCTGTAACTAACTGCATTGTACGCAGCAGTTTACTTTGATTACTCTGGTCCTCATGGGCTCGTAGAGATTTTCCTTAGCGGGCCAAATGCATTACTCTGAGCCAGATAACCCCATTAAAGTCCAGGTCCAAAAAGAAAGGAAGAGAAGGTTGTCAGGCCCTAAGCCCCAGTTTTTTATTTTTAAGTTCAATATGGACAAAGTACAATGAAAAGCTTGGTGCTGGAGAGGCATTACATTCTCAGGTAATGTTCTGCTCCCTGGGATTTCTGTCACTTCCCTCATAGCATAGATTTTTTTTGTTGTTCCTTGGGCCCAGATTGATTGGGCAGTGTCACAGGTTGCACGTTTTACCCTCGCAGAGCTCCAGGGAAGGTTTTCTAATTGAGTTTGACAAAAGGTGCAGGCTGAACGGCAAGGACCAGCCTCGCCTGCAGGAAACCCCTCTGCACGACGTCCTTCACTACGAAGATGCCAGGCATCAACCTCTGGCTTCAGGAGACAGAGTCCTGGCACCATGGGAGACTCAAGCGGAACGCTTCGGACCGGGCACTGTGCTAATGGTTATGGAGGACAAGGATGCATGTTCAGGTACGAAGTGCTGGCCCTCCTGTTAGAGCTAGACTTGCTACAGTTGCTAGCTGCTATAACAAAAAGAGAACAGTCTCAACTGTGGAGAACTTACTGACTGCTGTTTGTTTGGTTTTCACTAAGCCTTTTTTCAACGCCCAAATGAACAGAGGCTTTCTGAAAAATGTGTGTGTGCGGAGGGTGGGAGAGCACTGGGGTGAAAAGTGCTCTTGATGCAAAGAGAAAAACGTTCCTGGCCCCCTCAAGTACTGACCTGATTATCTGTTAGTCTAGTTTCTAGCTTTGTGCAAGGTAAAATCCTGGCTCACTGTGACCAGTGAGAGTTTTGCTACTGCTGCCCACCTGTTGTCCCCTAGTAGGAAGTTCAAGAGAATGTCAGATCTGAAACCTATAAGAAAAACCCATTTAAGTTGCTACAAAATTGTCTGCAGCACAAGCTGTTGTTTTATCACTTGGCTTCTAGGAGAGGAAACACAGAGATTGACATGTTTCTCAGAGATTTCTTGCCGTTCTGTGCTCTTTGATCCCCACAGCCCACAACAGCAGAGATGTACTTGTGCATTTCTGGAACGGGATAACGAAGGAGGTAACTTCTGACCAAGCTCTGCGTATCTCCCTGCCCTTAAGTGAACGCATCATCCTAGAACTGCAGATGCCCTTAGCAGCCAGGCAGATGGTGATAGATTCAAGCCCACATTATCCATATGTTGTGGCACCAGGTTATAGAGCCTCGGGCCACTGCAGACAGGAATGCTCATACCTGGATTACTGGCCCGTGCATCTGAATTTGATTCAGCCGTGCACTAAGTGCAGCTTGACATACATCTCACCCCCTCACTGCTACCCTGCAGCCTGGGCAACCACACAGCCCATACAGAGCCAAGCACAAGAGGATGCCCTCATCCCAGGAACAAACTTGACTAAAGAACAGCTGAGCAGGAAAATAGCAATGCAGCTGGCTGAAGGGAAGAGCTCCATTTTAGAAAGTGTTTCCAGAAAAGAGAAAGAGAAGAGATTGAAGACTGGAAATGCTCCAGACTCTCAGTCTTGTAAGGACAAGGACAATGATGTTGCAGAACCCAAGAAGGTAACAAGTTTTCCACACTAGCTTTTGTATTAATATGTGATCTTGTATTTGTACACTTTCTGCACTGTTACCTTAGATTTTCTACTCTTGGTACTGAAGTATTACTAGAAATTGTGGGCTGGACCCTTATCCATGTCCTCTAGAGAACAGGGAGACTTGGCTCTTCACCGTCCTCCTGATCCTTTGATCTGGGGCAGTGTCTGCGGCTGCCATTTTTTTTGTCAGTGGCTGGAGCAGACTCCTACAAGTTCTTACACTGGTGCAGAACATCAGCAGTGTAGCACAGCCCTGTTCTTTCACATCCTGCCTCCACGCACAGGAGGCAAAGGCAGGAAAAAGTGCAAGAGAAGACTTTTACACCAAATGAGCACTACAGTAGGGATTGCAAGGCACTTCCTAACATAACATAACCCGTGACAGAGGTGCTATCTTGATGAAATAAAGACGAAGTGAGGCTTCTGTGATCCTCTGTTTGATTTGGTGCTTGTAAAACGGGCAGTGGGTGAGGATCAGTTAAGAGGAGGTTATGTGCACCAGCTGCTGCCAAGCTCTTCTGTTATTGCCCTGCAGGAGTTGGAATCTCCACCCTGGCATACGCTGGAAATGCAACTGTTTTTTACCGAGAACCCCTCTAACTTGAACCCCTCTGACTTGCACTCTTCTGTGCCAGTTTGGACCTTCTCAGGCAATCAGATTGAGAATTCTTAGATCATTTAAAGATGTGGACAAACTTAAGAAGTGATCAGAAAGGACTATATCCAAGTGCTTTGTTCCTTTAGTAGGAATCTTTCTCCTCTGTATTTTTTTATTATTTCTCAGGCCTCAGTTGCAACACAGCAGGTTATGCTGTAAGTTCATGCTGCTTTTCTTATCAGGTGGGGATTTTGATGGCATTTCTTATTGTTTCTAGCATCCTCAGAGGGAGATGGCTCATGCTATGATTGATACTGCTGTCAGCACAGAGAGCTGCTTAACGAAGTCGGTGCACAAGGAAGCAGCAGACAGGGGACAGCAGGCAGACAATACTGAGGCTGCTCTGAAACACGAACACGGTGCTGAAATTGTAGCTGTTTTACACAACTGAAAGTTTTGCCACACAAAACCAGCAGAGTTGGCCAGCATGCGTGGCCATCATGCAGTTGGTCTTTTCTGTTGCTGTACTTCTTGATGCTTCAAAAGAAATTGTCATAATGCCATACCAATGTCATGTAGTGCCTAATATAGCAATATTTTAGGTATTAATAGTAGTATGTTTGAGGAATTGACTATCAGCTATGACTACTAATGGCAAAAGATTTCACTCTGGTAAACGGCCTATTCAAAAAATAGCTCATTTCCTGCTGAAAATTACTGGTTTTTAATGCCAGCAAGCATACTTTTATTCTCTTCATTTAGAAGGGACTGGATCATGATTTTAAAAGCTTTTAATCAAACATACAGTAATCAGTACTCTCTCATTTAAGCTATCTGTGTGACAAACACAGGCCTCGATAAGGATTCTAAAAGCCAAAATCTTTCTCCAGACGTTACTGCTCTTGTACTGTTCCATGTAGCTGCATTAGAGGGATAAGGGAAAGGAGAACATAAGTGTGTGCATCTCCTCTCAGCTGGCCTTCCTGTGTCGCTGCATGCAGTGACTGCTGCTCTGGTGTGCATTGCCCAAAGCAGAAAGGGGCAGGCAATCTATGCCTGCATTCTGAGTTACCCTAAAGCTACAGAACTCTGGTAGCACAGCGTTGCACCCCAGCTTATTTATCCCATCTCCAAGGAGCACTTAAAGTCCAGGCCTTGCATTATCAAGACATTCATGAGTTTGGTCCCAGAGCACTGTCATAAGCTCGTGTCTATCCACAAAATGCTACATAAATAACCCCTTAGAATTAACAATTGCAAGGGCAGTCAGTGATCTGTGTTATCAGGTGAAACTTGCTTACTTGTAAGCTTATTTTTTTGAAAGCTAGGGTCTGTTCTGTGGTGATTAAGAATATCTCACTTCCTCAGAGAAAACTGCTGGTACTGTTATAAGGGTCTTGCTTGAATACATTTTATGCAATCTTTTCTTTTTGCTTTCTTTTCATAACCTATGTATAACCTTGTATGTCCTCAATTTGTCCAAAAGGTCTCTCTGAGTCCAAAGTGACAGAAAATCCAATCCAGCATTCCCAGGGGAGCCCTTCTGTGAGAAATAGTGTTTTGGGTCCTTTCAGGCGCCAAAGTTTCTTTGACCACGTAGATCGATCGCTACAGACGGATAGCCTGATTATCAAGGCAGCTCTGCGTGTGCGGAGACCGCACAGTACCTCCAATATGCAGGCCAAGAGATCTGCAGATCTTCTAAATCTTGTGAAAGAAAAGGGCATTACAGTAAGTATTGGATCCTGGCTAGTTTTTATTTATTAGCATTTCTTTATGTCATGTGTTATGAGAACACAGTGAAAATATACTCTTTCTAAAAAAAAAAAAGTATTTTTAAAAATGTGTATACATAGCATAATGTATATGCATCAACAGAAACATAAGACTTCTGCTTTGAAATCAGGAACAAGGCACTTCTAATATTATTACTTAGCACTTTCATAGATTTTTTCATTTTAGATCCTTTCTAACCATTTCAGATCGCTCTTCAAGATAGGAAATGATTCCATCTTTAGAGATGCTAAAAGCAAGAAAGGGAAAGGCTAGCTGGCCAGGTGAATCTCATAGGGAGAGTGGAATGCTGGGATGGGATGGGACTTCAAGACAGGAGTCCTCTCTCTGCTAGACAACACTGTTCATACAGGTCCCACCTGTCTTTGATACATGTCTTTGATATTTCCACCTAAAAGACAAACCACCCAAGGGGGCAGTTTTTGCAAAGAAATAGCAATGCACTGAAGATGAAAGATACTTAGTGCCTCTGCAAAGCCATACTGATCAGTCCAAATGCTACATGAGACTGGCAGAGACAGTCAGAATAGAAGGTAAGGCAGTAAGCATTATTTAAAGGTCCAAACGTGTCTCCTAGTTTGTGGCACAAGAGCTATCCTGCAGAAAGCACTGGAAGAAACTGTTTGTTTTGCAAAAGAGTAGCTAGCAGCAGGGACGTGCTAATTGTGGCTGAGTGTAGAAAGGAGAATCTGCTCTTGAGAGAAAAATAATTTTGGGAAGCTTGTTCTTGCCCAAACAATTCTAGCAATGTAAGCTGAAATGCGTGTCAAAGTTTTGGTGATTAAGTATGGGATGTTTCCTGGCCACTTCCCTCATGGAGAGCCTTGTAAGAAGTACAAAAGAAATAAAATAATATTGTGCTGGTTTTGAAGAGGAGCCTTGTGAATACACCTTCATTTCTTTACACAGCAGAATGCATTTAAAAATGCAAATTAAGATCACCGCCCAGCACTAAAATGCAGCTATTTCTGAGGAAAGCACAAGCCCTGCTTGACTGTGGGTAGAAATCTTAGGCAACAGGAAGTGAAGAGTTAATTTACCTGTACAGAGCTTCAGGGTGATTTTGTATTTGGTCATGGTATCTGGTAAGGAATCTTTAATACAGTTTGGGGTCAGGACCTTTATTTTTCATCTAATCCAGAAGCGGACATAAAGAATAGACAGTTTTAAGCACAGCTGGATCAGCAACACTAGGGACCTGGGAAGAACACTTAAAATACTTTTATTTTTCAAGCACCTCTTTACAGATTGAGCCTTTTCATGCATGGCAAGGGATATTATAGTAGGCATGGGGCAGTATGGCTTCCAGAGTTCAGTAATGACATTAGAAGACTTAAACTATCCAGGTTTTGTAGGTTTAAAATCTACATTAAAAAAAAAAAGATGAGATTAAGGGTTTAGTTGTGTGGGTTTTTTTTTTTTTTTGTTTTTCTTAGAACTCACTCCCTAACACTGCATCTGAAGAGAAATGGAAAGCCGTGGACTTCAATGAAGCAAAGCTTGAGCACAAACGGCAGCAAGAGGAACAGAGGCAGCTTAAGAGGGAGCAGCAGCAAAAGGCAGAGGGTGTCCAACGGCAGCTGCGCAGAGACAAGCAGAGGTAATGAATGATGTAGGATGGAGGGCCAAGAAGAATCTAGAGAAGCAGGAAGAAGATTTCGGCAAAATCTAGGAGCTAACTCGTTCCTTGCAGCAAGCATCAAATGTCCATTTCCTAGTGCTACCAGCCTCTGAATGTCACATGTTTCCACACGCTGTGCTTTATGCTGGTCTCTGCGTGCTGAGCTTGGTGATTCACTAATGGAAGAAAAAAAAACATAAACTATTAAACAAAAAAGGCAACATACCAGCCTAAAGTATGTTTGAATGGGTGTGCATGGTCCTGTATGCTTTTGCATTCTTTCCAAGGGCAACTTTTCTTCAGTCTCATTCTCAGACTCCTTTAATCCCAAATCCTGTTTCCCTGGCCACAGTCCCTGGCCAAGGATGGCCATGGCCCACTCTTGCCTCCATGACCCACCTCCTTCTCTCTCTTCCATGGTTTCCAAGGCTCCATTATCAAGGCAGTGCTGCTACCACAGTCCATTCTCCTCATGCCTGGTCTTCAGAGCCAGAAACACCAGGCCATCTCAGGCTGTGCAGTCAGGTGAAGAGCTGGCAACATTAGGTCCCAGCCGCAACTCTGCTCATGGCACAGGTTTAAACACTTGTAATCTAACAAAGCATCCTGGAATATTTGCTGGCCACAAAGAGCCAGATTGCCCGATTTGCATCTTATGCACTTCCCTGTCCCCCTCCCTCTTTGAGAAATTTGAATGATTTTATTTTGGAAACAGGCAGCGATTGCTTCAGAGAACACTGCAAGGGCTGGAGAAAGAGCAGGAGCACAAAGAGAAGGCTCTCCAGCATGCAGCACTGCACCAAGCTGCCAGGGCTGAGAGGAGCAGGAAGGAATCCTCTTTGATAGAGGAGGAGAAGAAAAAGGCAAATCAGAGGCTGCGGTTCTTAAAGACACAGCGCCTGGAGAGAGAAGCAGCTTTGGCAGAGCATAATGAAAGGAGCTTTGAACAAGAGAAGCAGAGGCTGGTAAGGGCTCCTTCTCAAATGCTTTTCCTGGACAACTGTATTTCCAGCAGTGGTGCCATCTAGAAAACTTGTTTTGCATGTTTTCTATCCAGTACAATTATTCCTTGGAGATGGAAAAGCAGGGGATTTAAAAAAAAAATGCATAAAGTTGAGAAGGAGAATTTTCCATCTCTACGGCACAAGTCTTTCTGTATGTAGGGGATGAATTTCCACAGATAAAGCCCCAGTGGGGAACTGTCTATCAACTGTACACAACAAGCTGGTTAGACAAATTCACTATTACTCCTATTTTTAAGTTCTGTCAGCAATATTTGTAGATTAAATTAGGCATGAAAGCTGGCTATTCAATAGTAAATGTGTCTTTTCTAATTATTTTTATGTAGGCTTTGCTCAGGAGCAGAATGCAGTCACGTCAGGAAATGCAGGAACACAAATCACAGGACCAGGACCAGCAGCAGAAGCAACACCAGGCTGCCAAAAGGAGAGTTTTCCAGAGCAGGGAGCGTTCCCAGCAGAAGATGGAAGAGAAAGACCAAAAACACTGTGACCTCCAGCAGTACCTCAGAGACCAGAATCTTCTGATGCTCCGGACGTCACTACTGGAGTGAAGCTGCAGCAGGGGTAAGCAAGCCCTAGGGCATTTAAACCTGCTCTGTATCTGACAGGTGTGAGTCAGTGTGCTGCAGCTCAGGCAACAGAGCAGTAGTGATGAGCAAAATTGCAATTCCTGGAGAGATCTCATAGCTGCTTTTGCTTGCAGCCAGAGGGCATTTTCACCACTCTATCCTCTGCAAGCCTTCCTCTGGAGCTGTAATCTAACCCACTCATTCAAGGTGCAGACCCCTCAACACCATGAAACCATAGTACCATATAGTATACCATACGTATTGAGTAACCAAACTGATACACTCAACTATTTAACCAACAGCCAAGCTGTTATTTAATAAACAAGAGCACTGAATTTGTGGCTCTAAGGCAGTTCCCCATGTGGAGGGCTCTATCTTTCCCCATAGGACTCCAAGGAGGTGGCACCTGGAGTTTTGGGCTCCATGTTGGGAGCACTCACAAGGGAAGCAACAGAAGAGCTGCAGGTTACAGAAACCATTCAGAGAGACAGCACATGGCCGAGAGCCTGGCAAAAGGACATCAGGCAAAACTGATTTCAAATTGTGAAGGACAGAGAGGTGAATTAGTTAAGTGAGGGTCTGGCATTGTCAGGGCCCACCCATTGAAGTGGGCAGGCACTTCCCATAGAAGAACAACTTTTATAACTCCGAAACACAAAAAAAAACTACTTCTTTTTGTGCAAAGCCTTTTGTAGGCAGTGTGAGGAAGAAATTATCAGTTCTTCTCTGAAATATGTTTGGAGAAGCCATGCATTCAAGAGTGTGTTTAGGGTCTTATATGTTTTACTTACTATCCTACTCTCAGGCTTGTTTTCTGGAAGAGCTGGAAGTTTTAAGCTGGGAAGAGTGTCAGGAAGGTACTGAGATAGCTTTGCAAGCACAGTTCACAGCAAATAGGCTTGATATGCACCATGCATAAGTGTGGAGAATGCTGCTAAGACAAATATTAAGATAAACTGAAAGGCAAGTGAACAATTGTACTACATACTCTGGTATCCAGAGGTAGCCAAGAACCAAACAGTACACAAACAAAAATCCTATTGCCTGACATTGTGTACACTTTAAAACATATAACTGTATATCCACATAAGTAGTTTCTCTTCTTTGCTTGACTATCTGAAAACATATTACTACAAAGCACTTGTGCCACTGAAACTTAATGGAAAATGTACTTAGTATTAAAATATTTTCCGTCATTCACAGACTGTTTTTTATCACTAACCTAAGGTCATAAAAATGAGTTTAAGAATACCATTAAATGACTGTGAGAGGCACAAACAATCTAGATCATTTTTGAGGTTTAACTGTTTTGTTTTGATAACATTCATAAATTTCCCATCTTTCAGTGAAAATACACGGACTTCTTGATTTGTAAACTACCAGAGAGAGAGAGAAAATAAAACAAAAACAAACAAACAAAACCCCAACCATTTTTATCTTAGTATGAGGATTTAAGTTGATCTCAGATTTTTTTTTTTTGGGTGGTGGGGTGGAATGAGAGACAAGACAAATGGAAATCAAAATATTAGGAAAACACTTTTTTTTTTCCCCCTTTAAATAAAGCTTCAACAAAAACTAAGGCCAGTAGAGTAAAATTCCCAAAGGTATTTTTTACTATGGAATTACCTTTTCTCTTAAAACATTTTTTTGGCTTTTTTTAAAAAAAAATGTTTGGATTATAATCCAAACTCCTATAATATTGTGCTAGAGTATGAAAGTCGGAAAATAATATTGCTTCATCTGTTTTTATCATCCAAAATGACTTAGAGACCACTTTGTGGGATGTTATGACACATACAGTGAAAGTAGAAAAAGGTACGCTGGCTTCTTCAGCCTGCTTACATTTCATAATCTGAATATTTTCATCACCTGCTTAGTGGTATCAAAATACCACTTCTTACAGAGTAGCTACAGATCAGTCAGCAATTTAAAATATGTAACCTGATTTTATTTTTTTTTTTGCAAAAATACACCTGCGAGCTGAACATCTTTTTAAAGACTTGCAGCCAAGCAAACCTGCCTTCTTCACTAGGCTGCAGTGATCTTGTGCACCTAAAGTATCTGATACCATCAGTTAAAAAAACTATAGTATATTATCTCTTACAATTGTGCAATTATGAGAGGCTGAACTTTCCCTCTCTGCAAAACACCCCTGCCTTCTGAAATAGGCTTTCCTCATAGGAGTAGAGGCTGAGAGAGCTAGAATTGCTCTGACTGCAGGAAAGATGACTGAAAAGAGGATCTTATCAGTAGATTTAAGCATCTACAGGGATAGTATAAAGAGGACTGTATCACACTCTTTTCAGGGGTGACAAGAGGTAATAGGCACAAATTAAAATATAGGAAGTTCCGTCTGAAAATAAGGAAAAACTTTTTTTCTGAAAGAGTGGTCAAACCAGGAACAGGTTGCCCAGGTAGGCTGTGGAGCAGATCTTGGCAGATATTCCAAAGTCATCTGGATGGGGTCCTGGGAAACCTCATGTAGGTTGAGCAGAGGATTTGGACCAGATATTCTTTAAAGGGTCCCTTCCAACCTTCACTGTCCTGCGTGCAATACTGTGATGACTCCATGTTTGCTGCTTGGATATGACTGAAAGCAACATTAGTGCGGAATGTCCACTGCATGGCATTGAGAAGTGTGGGACTGTTCTCGCCTTCAGCCTCTTTCTCCATCAGCACCCAGAGAGCAAAGGTAGCCCTGTACAGTGAAAGGGCAGCAACCACTAGAGTCTGTTAAAGGCCAGAAGCTGCAGTTTTGATGAGTAGTGGTTTAGCAGCCTGCAGGATGTCCAGTTCAGGGTCCAGTGAACGACCAAGCCCTTCCAGGACCATGATGGCAAAGACGATGGAAGCAAAGTTGCTCTCGAGCTTCACCTAGAACCACAAGAGACTCAATGGACACCATGATGGACCAAAGATTTTTTTTTTTTTCCTTCTGAATCCGTTCCACAGAAGAATTACCTCTGGATAAGTGAGGAAGGAAAGGCAGGAGACTCGGAGGTAGAAACATCAAGCACACTGAAACCATACTGCAACTCTATTGTTACTAAAAATCCACCAGCAGCCTCACAAAGCAGCACACAGAGGAAGTGACCTAAGGGAATCTGAGGTTTGTGTTTTTCAGTTTTAAGCAGCATGGGATTTTCCTCTTCATACTGGAAGAGCAGGAGCTCATCCCCCGGCTTGCACACAAACAAACTAGTCCTCAGCTCCCACTCCTGCACTAGAGCTATTTCAAGGCACATAAGGGCATTAAGGAGTCATGGAGTTGGCAGCAGGACTTGCTTCACAACAGCCTAAATTGCAAGTGATCTTACTGGATGCCAGTCTAATTAACTTTGACAATCAAAAGCTCTAAGGACCATTTAAGAGGACCCTTTGCAGGCTGGCCAGTTCTACAGCTGCCCTAAACAACCACCATCTTTTCTAGTCCAGGCCACCACAGCCCAGTTGATTTACAAGACTGTTTGCAAGCTTGGAAGCTTGTCCCATGAATACTACTGAATATAAAATGGAAGCTCTTCTCTGTGAAGACCTCCCAGTAGAGGTTTATAGCAAACTATTTAAAGGGCCTAGTGCTGTTACACAACCATGTATTAAGAAAGAAACAAATGCAGCCTAGCCTGCACGCATATACAAGATTTCAGTGACTATAAAATAGATGGGAAAAAAACAAGTGCAAGAGTATGTAATAGCAACAACTCAATGTGGTATTGAGGTCAAAACCAAGCAAAATGAAAATTTGCCTTGGTAGGACATGTATTAGACACCGAGAAACTACACTGCAGAAGCACTTGGATGCATTCTTGCACTCCCTCTCCAAGCAGCTCATTTCAGAAGTCACAGTCACCCCGTTACCATCACCATAGTCCTCCCTCCCCAAATGAGATTCCAGCTTTTTAAGGCAGGCACTGACTGTTTCTCACCTTATGGGTCATCAGTAACTTAAAGACATTTGAGAGGAGATGTGCCACTTGAAGCTGGAATAAAAAAGGAGAAGTTAACTCTGTTGATTAGACAGTGGGGAAAAAAAACAGAAAAGAAAAAAAAAACTTTGTGGTCAGCAAGACTAAGGCAGATGCATGAAAGACAGGATAAGAACTAAAACTGAGTGTTAGAATTTTGTCCTGGTTGTGTGGCAAGACTACAGAGTTATTAACAGCCAAGAGAAGATGGCCCCACATGGATAAGGGGGTATGATCCCCTCAGGACAAGAAGCTCAGCTGTGAACCAGCATCTGCCCCTAACCCCGCTTACTCAGCAGCCCCCGAAGGCAGAAAACACACGACCTGATGGTGCACAAAACCTGTGTTTGCTCAGGACCACCACACTGCATCCTCTGGAGCACCCAGGCTGGCCTTAGCTCACAGGCTGCAAGCTCTAACATCAGGTTTACTATCATCTACCTCTCAGAGGACTGGCAGATTCTAGATCAAAAATATAATAACTGAAGAAAAAAACCCTTTTGTAATTAGAATGAAACAAGAGAGATTTTAGTATTTTTTCTTCCACTTGAGATACTAAAAATTAAAGACTGAGCAGTGCTGAGAGGATCAGAGCTGGCCTTTCCACTAGGACTGGCCACTCTAGTGCAAAGCTCCACCTGGGTCAGGGCCGAGCAAGGGGCAGCCGCTGCTCCGGCACCTACCTTTCCCAGGGCAAGGGAGCTGCCCCGTGCCCTGGCCACGAGCTCCGCCATCTCTGCCTTGAATCGCTCCACATCCTGGCACTGCTTAGCTCGGGCATGGTGGAGGATCAGCTCTGCCACTCGCTCCCCCTGCGGAACAAGGGCAAAGGAAGAATCAGCAGATTTAGATCACTGGTACCAGCTGGACTGTGGGGAGCCCTGCCTGGAAGGAGCTCCCAGGGCCTCACTCTCCTTTTACAGTAGTTTTTAGACTAACAAAAACCCAAGGGATTAATAGAAGCAGGTACAGAATGAGCAGAACTGATCCAAAAGCCTTAGCTAGTATCTCTTTTTTTTTTTTTTTCCTTTTCTTTTTGGGGGAGGATGCAACAAAAAGTCATTGGTCAGTCAGTGAGGAGAAATTTCATGGGGAAAAATAAAAACACAAGATTAACATTAGAGCAGATAATGGTGTAAAATGGGACATCTATTAACCTTCTCTATGGAATAGGTACAATCCTCTGTTTTCAAACAGTGAAGAGTGAGCTGCTTTTATGAGCCAGCATACACTTGGACAGAAAAAGAAAGGAAAAAGGGGAATCATCTGCAAGCTTCACTTACGAGCAGGGCTTTATGGCTCTTTTTAGCAAAGCTGTATGACAGCAACACACAGAGCCTGGGGCTAAGTTTGGCAGTGAAACTTGGCATAGAAGTTTTTCCACCTGTAGAACACAAATTATAGCCAGCTTGCAATTAAATAGCTGCTCAGGAACTGAAGTCAGTCTGGCAGCATAGCACACCCTGAACACGTGGACATTAGGATGACTTCTGGGTATGTTTCAGCAGATCAAATACACAAAGATTAAGCATTCCTCCTATGTAATGGTGAGCCCTCCAACTCACAGCTGAGAAATAGCAATATGCCAGTGAAAGCACTGATACTTGTTCTCAGAATGAACAGAGGACTTAAGCATCAGACTCTCTAGCTCATAAGACAGCACATTAAAAGCAGAAACAAGGAGAAAGAAATTCCCTTTTTAACAGACAAGCCTGGCATAGGTCAGACCTCCTGCCTCCCCTGCTGGTTTTTCTTTACAGGTGTTGAGATGAGCAGAAGGGAGGTTGGCATTTGAACTGCAGCAGCGAATGTGTGTTCAAGATCAAGATTTTCATTTAGTTCCCTCTCTGCTCTAGCAAAACCTGGCAGACTCTGCAAGAGTCTCTGAAATGCAAGTGGCTCCTCCAAGCCAGGAGTGGCAGCCATTGTTTCCCCTCCAACCCCGCCACCCTCACAAGCCACTGAAACCACTCCGTTCTGGAAGCCACTTCAGTTGAGCATCTTATGTGTGTCTGGTGTAGCCTTCGAGCTAGCTGACAGCAAGGGAGGATTGTAAGGGGAAACATGGAAAGCTACCCTTTGACCACCTGCATGTCCAGGTGCCTCCCTTGCCCAGCCTCAGCTCCCCAGGACTTGGGGAGCCGCTCACCTGGCCCTGGACCACAGCGGTGAAAACGGCCCGGAAGTTGCGCATGTCGGCGGGCTGCAGCTCTGCCACGATGCCCGCGTCCAGCAGCACCAGGCGGAGGCACAAGCGAGGTGGCTGCACCTCCAGCACCAGTGTGTCGCACAGGTCCACGAGGGCCAGCTGCTCCCCGCCACCGGCGCTGCAGTGCGCCGTGCCTTGCACCAGAATGTTCCCAGGGTGCAGGTCAGCGTGAACAAAGTTGTCGACGAAGACCTGCAGAAAGGGCAAGTCTTAGAGCAGCTCGTTCCAGCCATGCCTGCTCACACCAGACTCCTGGGCAAGTTGTGCAGGCTCGTACCTGGTCCATTCCCCATCAGCGCTAACACGCACCCCAGCACACAACACAGCAGCAAACGGGCTGCTGGGGACAAGCTGGGCTTGTCACCGCTGCTCATCATGCTGGGGCAGTCAGCAGAGCTGTGTGAAGCAATCATGCGCATTTGTAGAGCTCCGGTGAGGCAGCAAGCAGGTTCAGCAGTTCTAACTGCTCCTCAGCAAATAACCCTGAGCTAGATGGACACTATGGGCCTTGGCAAAGAGAATTACAGTAAGAACAAGTCCTTTGCCATTCGTTGGTATGGGATTTAGTGAATGGCTGAGGGTATGTTTACCCCAGCACATCAACTCAATTTGTAAGTATAAAATAAATTAGTGAGGAGAGTAAGTTGAAAGAGGAGACAGATGAATGTAGCACTCCTCTGCCTCTGAAACTGGCCAGCAACAGAAAGGAGTAACAGCAGCACAAATACTATGGGATACTTCCCACTAACTCTCCTGGCAATCTTGGACTGCAAGACTTCCTGCCCCAACGGGGCTTATCTTCACATTTAATGGATTTCCTTCTCCTACAGATTTGCCCAATTGCATATGAATTAAAGCAGCATGAAAAAGAAAAAAAAAATAAAGGAGGGAGTGCTTTTTGATTACTGTCTGGAAAAGAAAGTGTCTTCTGACTGCTGATAGATTGATTGTGGCCTCCCTGTTGTTCTTTGAAAACCCATTCACTGTCATACACCAATGAAGGTATGCAATTGCCACAAGCTGCCCTCGCTTCTCTGCTTTCCAGAGTTAACAGTCCCAATCTATTTCATCATTCTTGTATGGAAGTCATTCCATTCCAGAAGTCATCCTCTCAGTCTTCCTCAGAACCTTTCCTAATTCTGTTACAGTCTTTGAGATGGAAGGAAGGGATTAAAACTGCACAAAGTAATTAAGAAACAAGCTTAAAAAAAAAATTAAAAAAACACCAACAAAGAAGGAAAAAAGATATTGCCGTAATGTTCCATTGCCAGCTCCCTTCTACTGCTAGAATTTGGTTGGTTTTTTTTGATTGTGCATAAATATCCACATATATAACCACTGAGGTTATATATGTATGTATAAGTTCTTTACATCTTTGAAAATGATAGCTTTGGAGAAGTAGAAAGTGAACAAACTGGGCTAGCTGCTTTCCCTGTGGCTTGTGTCCACAACCTCTGCAGAGAGCCTGATATTTGCTAATTGCATTGCACCGTTGCTCTTGCACAATAAACATGCGAATGCTCATCTAAATGGATCAGGGGGTTTCCCTAAGCAACACCCTGATCCAACTGCACCCGAGCTCCCTCCTGCATACAAGCAGGTCCTCCAGCTGAGAGCACCTACCATCTTTAGGAGCATGTCCATGCCCATCCTTGCAAGTCTCTGCCTCAGCTCTGGGGCAATCTCTGCGTGCAGGTACTGGGAGATAGGCTCACTTTCCTGAAACAAAGACAGAGCTGGAGTCAAACACACCATGCGTCTCAACCTTCAACCACAGCTCTAACCACATCTGTCAAGAGTGGAGAGAAGGCATTAATATACTCCAAAGGATGTGCTCTGTGGTGTATGTACCTCCTGCAACACAGCACATAGGAGAAGAACAGGATTTGTTCTTTGGAAAGAGCTTGAAACAGCCTGGAGCAGAAATACCCTCACCAAGACTGCATACATGAAGACTAAGGTGGAAAGAACAACTTTAGACAGACTTGCACATCCACTAGGGAATCAGAGCAAGCATCAGACAGGGTCACGTTGTGAGTTCTTGCTTTGAACCAGAAGAGAAGAGAGCCAGAGTATGGTGCTGGAGTGGAAAGCACAAGTGTATGGTGGCTGGACACCCTGCCAGCTGCCTTTGGCTTCAGGCCAAGTTTACCTCCATCTGAAGCTGTGCCTCCCATCACTCTTTGGAGATGGATTACTTATGAGCACAGAGTTAGAAAAGACACTATAGAAGGATATCAGCCTCCTAAGCAAATAAGAGACAGTACCAGACAGGCAGGATCTTCCCGCTTCTGATGTCTCCTTTTCAAAGGAGGGACATTAGCGTATTCTCCTAAGGACCTTCCCACTACCAACCATTCCCAGACCCAATATTCTCACCTCAAATGTTTCCACTAGAACATCTGCTGTAACCAAGGGGTGTAGAGGAGTTGGGAACTTCACAAAATCAACATCCAGGAAATTTTGTCGGAACCGTTCCAGATTCCTGGCTTCATAGCGTAAGTCAATCTCAAGAAGAAAAAGCAGGATGAGAATTAGATGCAATTGGAGATTGAAAATCCTGTATGAGGTCATGGTTGCAGGGTGCAACACCTCCTACTAATGAAACTCAGAGAGCCGAAATGCAAACAAAATACAAAGTGGTGGTTCTTACACACTGAAAGCACCCATAAGCCAGGACCCTAGAAAAACACGTTAATGTTGGCATGGTGTCTCAAAAAATAAAAGACAATGACTGCAATCTTTTCAGTAGCATAAGATGGATCCTGTGCCAAAGCTCGCTGTCAAACAGCAAAACACAGGCAGGAAGAATTGCAGCCCTAACCTCATTTTGTAAGTAGGCAGCTGTAGTAGGAAAAAAAAAAAAAAAATTAATGCGACCCATACAAAATAATCCACTGTGCAGAGCCTCAGCCCTGCTCTCCTCAGTGATCCAGTGCACTGACACATGGGCCGCTCTCCTGCCTGCAACATTCCTTTGCCTTCTGCTTTACTCTCTCCTGCCCATGGATATGGGAGGCAGGCTGTCCTTAACTCACTTCCTGCATCTGGAAAATAGGAACATCTCAGGAATATTTTTCCTTCTTTCAAAAGGCAATGAAAAGAAATGACAACGGGCCTGTCAGGTGCCATCCTGATCCTGAGTCTTCAGAATCTCCAGCAAAAGCTCTACCAACTAAACTGGCACCAGAATCCTTAAAGCACATTCAAACAGTGTCAACAAATTACAACTAGGGCTTTTCTGTTGTGTAGATTAGCAAAGGGTAGAGATCTTGCAAGATCTAAAGACAGACTAAAGACACTAGAATCTAAGCATAAAAGTGAAATTAGCAGATGGTAGTTTAATATGGAAAAGTCACATTTCTCTTGTTAATAGAAACACAGGAGCAATTCAACAGCGCAGTGTTTGTAAATTTGGAAGTAAGGATGTTTTACTGCTATGTCCATATAAGAAATTAGGGAGGTAGGACCTGTTTTCAGAGTCACTTGCAAAGTTCAACTTTTACCAGCACTATGATTCTGATAGTGATAATACAGAAGATGTTATTAACAGATTTAAAAGTATATTACTAAGTCCATCCATCTTAACATTAAGAAACGTAACCACTAAATATACACTACAAATATATATGCATGTTTAAAGAAAAAACAGTATGTTTTAACAGTACGTATGATACGTTCAGAGATTTTTTTCCTAAGAAATGATCACAGAATGGTTGAGGATGGAAGGGACCTCTAGAGATTATCTAGTCCAACCCCCACTGCTTCAGCAGGGAAACCCAGAGCACAGGGCACAGGGTGGTGTCCAAGAGGGTTTGGAAGATCTCCAGAGAAGGTGATTCCACAACCTCTTTGCATAGTCTGTGCCAGGGCTCTGTCACTCTCACAGCAAAGTTGTTGTACCTCAGACAAAGAGGAAACTTCCTGAGTTTCAATTTATACCCATTATCCCTTGTTCTGTCACTGGCCACCAGTGAGAAGAGTTTGGCCTTATCTTATCCTCTTTACATTTTCCCCTCAGGTATTTGTACCTATTGATAAGATCCCTTTTCAATCTTCTCTAGGTTAAACAGTCCCTGCTCACTTAGTCTTTCCTCCTAAGACATCCCTGTCCCTTAATCATCTTTGTAGCTCTATGCTGGACCCTCTCTAGAAGCTCCACGTCCCTCCTGTACTGAGGAGCCCAGAACTGCACCCAACACTCCAGGTGCAGCCTCACTAGGGCTGAGGAGAGGGGCAGGATCCCCTTCCTCGCCCTGCTGGCAACGCTCCTCCTGATACAGGCCTAGATCCCATTTGCCTTCTTGGCCACGAGGGCACATTGCTGCCTCATGGTCAACTTGTCAAACAGGACTCCCAAATCCCTCTCCATTGAGCTGCCTTCCAGCAGGTCAGCCCCTAATCTGTACTGGTGCCTGGTGTTATTCCTGCCCATGTGCAGGACCCTGCACTTGTCCTAGTTGAACCTCATGAGGTTCCTCACTGTCCAGCCCTCCAGCCTGTCCAGGTCCCTCTGAATGGCAGCACAGCCCTCCAGTGTGCTGGCCACTCTGCCCAGCTTTGTATCATTTGCAAATCATTTGTTCATCTCTCAACATCAGTCCCCTTTCTTTTACATTCCTGCAAAAAGATCTGTGACTATGCTAACCACCTAGAAAACCTCCAGTTTAACCAAACGCTGTTTAACCTTGCCTTCTTACTATGTAAGCATATGATGTTTCCCATAGTAATGTTCTTGGGACTCATTGAATACACGTGACTAAAGAACAGGCCAGCCTTCACTTAATCCTCCAGTCAGTACCTAGGCAAAGCAGCAGTTGCGTTCAGTGGTTGGAGATCATGGCATCGCACATACCTGTTGAATCATGAGCTTCTCAAACTCCTCCACAATCTCAGGCAAACTGAGCCACTTGAACCCTGGGAGAAGCCCAAGGATGTGACTACCTATCTTCATGAGGAACAGATCCATCTGGACTTGGTCGACTAGCTCAGGGTGCAGAACCTGGCCAAGAAAGAACAACCAGATCAACTGTTGAAATACTACAAAGACAAGAGACCATTTCAATCAGCTAAAATAACACATTGCAAATAGTCAGAAGTTGGCCTACAAAGCCAGAAGCCGACATGGTGTAACCAGACAGTCCTGGGAAGAATTTACATTTTTCTGTGGGTTAAGTTGTGAAGAAACACTTCATCATCTTCCAGCAGAATACCTCCATGCTAAAGCCTGTGAACTCACCCATTCCCATTGCTTTTGCTCTACACACCTCTCCCTGCTGTGTAGCATTGATTAGCACATGGAATACTTTGTATAAGGCTTGCTGGACTTAAGGCTTCTCTGATCCAGCTTCTGCACACAAGGAGACAGGAGGTGCTTGATATCCTATCATTTGGCCCTTGCAGCCACTACTCTGGTGTGCACATGGTACTGGCATCATGAAGACTAAGAGCTCTCCAGGTCAGCAAGAGGTGGGACCACTTCAAGTCAAGACTGGAGCTAAGGGTGGATGGGAGATGTCAAGGGAGGACAATCATCGCTTCCCTCGGCTGCCCTCGCCCCTGCTGCTCTACTCATCCTCACGGGAACTCAAAGCCAATCGGCCCTGCCCAGCACGCTCCACCCTCACGTCCACCAGTGAGACGCAGCACTTACTTTAACGGCCACAGGCGTCAGATGTCGGGATGAAGGAGGGCTTGTGCTCGGGAGCAGTCGGTCCATCTGCTCCCCTGGGTACCAGCCTTTCAGACTCAGCTCCTCCCTGCTCTTCTCTTCCAGTGTCTTCCCGAGCCACCTGAGGAGGCCTCCAAGCCCAGTCACCCGCCACACCTCGAGGGCGGCGGCGAGCAGCGAGCGCGGGGCGAGCCCCTGGGCGCGGGCGCCGGCGAGGGCGGCGAGGTCGGCGTAGGCTCTGTACACCTGGGCCACGCAGCCCGAGCCCACGGGCTCGCGGCTGGGGAAGTGGAGCAGGGCGCCCCAGCGCTCGCCGAAGGCCTCGGCGAGGAGCCGCTCGGTGTGGCGCCAGGGGTGCGGGCGCACGGCGGCGCGCAGCCCCGCGAGCTCGGCGCACAGCGCCTCCGAGAAGAGGTCCCTGCGCGTGCTGGCCCACTGGCCCAGCTTCACGCACGCGGGGCCCGCCGCCTCGGCGGCGGCGCGCAGC
>PTEX01000047.1:1197461-1351688 GCA_003342815.1 Eudromia elegans
CCCCCCCCCGCTTTTTCCTCTTTTCTGCTCAACATTTTCTCTTTTTTCACTTTTTCGCTCGCTGCAGTCCCGTTAGGCGGGAGGGCCGGAACCGGGGGGCCCTGCGGCGGAGGCGCCACCATCTTACGCCGCGCAGGAGGGCAGCGGGCGCCCGGCCCGGCCTCGTCCCCCGGGACATGCAGCCCCTGGCGGGCCGTGCTGGCCCCGGCAGAGCCCGGCCCCGCTCGGTGCCCGTTAGCTCCGTGCGTCCCGCTCTGCGCCCTGCACGGGCTGCCTCGCGCCCGGCCGCGGGAAGCATCTGGGCGCCGTGGGCTGTAGCGGAGCAGAGCGGCCGCCTGGCTTTGGATCCCGCCCGGGACCGGCGGGAATTCCACCTGTCCCGAGGAAGGAGGCAGCCGTTCGCCTTCCCGCGCGGATGCCGGGCGCTGGTTCACCTCTGAGCCGGGAGCAAGGGGAAGAGCGGCGGGGGACGGGGCGGGAAAGGGTTTATGGCCGTGGGTGCGCTGGGTGCCCGTGGGCGCGCGGGGTGTCTCCCGGCTTGAGGAGTGTCCGCGGAGCGCGGCCCTCGGTGCCAGGCGGGAGGCACCCGTGGATCGCTTGGCACGCCGGCCGGCTTCTCGGAAAGCTGCTCCTCATGCAGAGGGGTCTCCTGCCACGTTTGCCCCTGCCGTTTGAGCGGAGCTGTGCTCCAAGGAGAATCCCCCCCAGCTGCTTGGCCGGGAGGATGAGGAGGGAGAGGAGCAGAGGGGTGTCCTTAGGCATCCCGCGTGCCGCGGCTGGGGTTGCGGGGCACCGGAGTGCTGCTCTCTGTGCCGTGGCAGCAACGTCCAGCGAAAACTGTGCCGGCTCCGTTTCTGAGCGCCAGAAAGCAGGTTCTGCTGAAGGGGGGGGACGTGTCTGCTTGAGCTTGTGGTGTGTTCGCGTTGTTGCCACCGCCGTGGTGCTGGTGGGCTGCTGCGTTGTTTGTTTGTGTCTCTCTAGAAGTCGGGGCAGTGCTGTTTCAGTGTGTGAGGTGGGTGTTTACCACCTTGGGGTAGACTTGAGGGGAAAAAAACCATTGAAAACTCTAAGTATGGAAGTGAGAGGAAAGCCACAAGGTTTCCCAGGATAATGGTGTCCCTTTGCGAAACTAAGGGGAATGTACTGAAAACAAAGGGCATTAGAGCAGCCTGGCATGTAGGAAAGCAGGCTGGGGATTTACAGCTCCGCTGGGACCTCTCTTCGCCAGTGGGCTGGAAGGTTTTGTGCTGAAGGCTGGGCAGGCCCACGACGTGTCCTCTGTGCTGCCAGGCAGAGCCGAACGGAGCCCTTCCTGCAGCCCTGCCCCCTGAGCACCGTCCTCGCTGACCACAAGTGGATGCTGACGGCCCCAATGTGCTGCTTTTGGTAGTGTCTACAGCTCGCTGCCTTGGGAAGTCTTTGGGGACAATCTGTAAAGAGACTCACGGGATACTTTCTGTTCTCCAGAAACAAGAAGGGCAGGGAGATTCCTCATCAAGGGCTTGCAATATGCCTGTCTTTTTCCCAGGCCCGGTGTGTTTATCTGTTGCTGCTTTTCATTCTGACAAGATGATAAAGAAAGACCACTTAAGCTGCAGGGATCACCTTTTCAGAGGTGACCCCATTTTCACAGAAGCTTTGCCGTGGAGTTGTTCTGTATGTCCTCCTCAGTAACTATCTTGGATGGGTTGAGGTAAACCTTTATTTCAAGGGGTACTCTGGGGACACAGAGGCAAATGCAATGCGTGCTCCAAGCTTAGGAAGTTCTCCAGGCAGGTCGTGATGTCTCAGAGCCAGACTGTTAAGTGCAGGAGATGCTGGTCACTTCCCAGTGCTCTGGAAGTGGCACATTTTTGGGGATTCCCATGAATGCATTGTCCAGGACAGTTGATTCTGTATTCCTCTTTTAGCACATGGGATTTATCTCCTGAATTGAACTAAACTTTTTTCCTTTCTAAATGAAAGATGGAGACAAGGCTTCTTAGTCCATGGTTAAGCCCATGAGGACAGGGAGGAACCTCTCTTAAGCTCTTTTTGAAGCTGGTTAATTTTGATGATCAGCTCTCTTAGGCATCCAGAGCTGGGGTATAAGCTCTTCAGGGAAGCATTTTTTTTTAGCAGAAGGATTTAAGTACTGGTGGCTGATATGTCTATTGGCAGAGTCCCAAGAGCTGGCTGGAAGAGGCCTCCATTATAAAGGAAATGCTGAAATAAGACTTTTAATTAAGTTGCGTAGCAGCTCCTTAAGGACTGAGAAGAATCTCCGCAGGGAAGAAGGGAGTGGGATGTTGCTTGAAAGAAATTCTCCATTGCACG
Organism: Eudromia elegans; assembly: GCA_003342815.1. Lineage (NCBI taxonomy): Eukaryota > Metazoa > Chordata > Aves > Tinamiformes > Tinamidae > Eudromia > Eudromia elegans. Next base: position 1,199,778 of record PTEX01000047.1, read on the forward strand.
GGAGCAATGGCAGTAAGTGACGGGGCCTGCGCTTGTCCAGCTGCGATTCAGCAGTATCGTGGCTGGGGGGTACCGACCCGTGGACAGTGTTTTACAAAACCAGGTGGGACAAAGAGAAGAGACAACGTTGTCTTGGTTGTGGCTGTGGAGCGGAAAGGAAGGGCAGTGGAAAGGACCAGAGCCTCGTGGTCCTGCTTGTGGCATTTGATCTCCAAGGTGCACGGCCTGCCTGTGGGCTGTGCCTTTGAAACGATGGCTTCAGCAGAGGCCACGAGGGATCCTGAAACGGGGCATCCAATAAGAAGAGGCTGCAGAGCAGAGTCTCTGCACCTGTGGGCGCTCCGACGTGGCAGCCGGTGGCGCGTCGGGGGTCTCTGCGGCGCTGGGGCAGGCAGCGCTATGGGGGGCGCTGCCTGCAGCCCTCTTCATCGCAGCCGTCGCGTGGTCACCTAGCAGTGCCGTCAGGGCAGGACCCGGGGGGCTGCTGCCCTAAGCAGCCCCGAGGTGACCGAGGAAAACCCCTCTGTGTGGGTGTGTCTGTACTGATCCGGGCCACGTTTGTCACCTTGACGTCTTGGCTGGTCCAAGATACCCTCTCTGTGTGACGGAGACCTCAACAGGGGCACCATAAGAAGTCGTCCTTATGAGAAATTGGAAACTTGAGGCCTCCTCTGTTTAGGCTAGATAATATGTATTGATAACGTCATTCCTTTCTCTCCTGGAGTACTCCACAGTAGAGGCACAGGGGAACTGAGCGTAGCTTTAAAGAATTGTGTTCTCCCAGAATGAGCGTGTCGAGTTTGGGTGAAATCCTCGCTTGTTCTTCACCTCCCGGGATTAGGGAAGCTGTCTGGAACTCACATAATGCCAACTGAAGGTGACGGGTATGGGGTGGTAGCCCCTGGCGCGGGGCAGTCGCTGCAGGGCCGGCCTGACCGCTCTGCCGGGCGCACGTGCGGCCCGTGTGGCCTGTGGCTCCGCACTGCCCATCCTCAGGGAGCAGCAGCGTTGGTGCGCTGAGAGGGAGCCAGAGATGGATTTTCCTGAGCGCTGCCTCTGCCCGTGCACACGCTGGCCCCCGGCCAGGGTGGAAACTCGCTCCTCACGAGCCGAGCGGGAGATGGGAGGGGCGAGATGGAGAGGGGCCCAGAAGCGGAGGGGGCAGAGTGAAAACACGGCCCGCGCCGGGGGAAGCCTCCGGCAGACGGGCCTGGCCGCGCCTGCCACCGTCTCCCACGTCGCAGCGCGGAAAGGGGCCCTGCCTCCCCCAGCAGGTCAGAGCAGAAGCCGAGAGCATGGCCGCTGGCGAGCAAGGTCGCCGCGGGGGGCTTGGGGCTCGCGGGTGGGGAGAGGGTGCGGGACGCTGCCGGCACCAGCTCTGCGGGGCTTGCTTCTCTTCGGGGTCTCCAGTGCCCCGGCGTGGCGCAGACCCTGTTCCTGCTAGCGCAGGTACAGCGGAGAGCCAACAACCCGCTTTGGGGACACGAGCAGATGGGCTCTGTTGGTAGATGCCGTGTTTTCCTTGAGGAATCGCGTCAAGCAAGCAGGTCTGCTGAGCAGCTTGGTGTACATGGTGCTGGTCTTGCTTGGAAAGCTCTCGTCTTGGTTAGATGCCTGTGTAGGAGGCTGTGTCTGGTGGAAAGTATGGCCTTGGTGAGGCTGTCCGAAGCTTGGCTCCAAGTCCATGCAAAAACCTGGCGCAGGCCCTGGAAGTGCAGAGAGCTGGTGATGTTAGGAGTGGCTGCACTGGGGAAAGGCGCTGCCTCTCCTGGAGCGGGCAGAGGAGTTCTGCACAGGACCTCAGGCAGCCTTTGAGGCTCCTGGTCCTGCAGATGCCGGAGAGCAGGTGGCTCCTGACCAAGTTGGGGCAGGGGAGTCAGGTCTTCAGAAAACGTACTGCCCCTCGAGAGCCTGTGTTTGGAGGCAAGGACTTGTTGCTCTTAAAACCCAAATCATTTAGAATGGCTACGTACACTGTGTTTTAATTACGTTTCTCTTTGGGAATAAAGATGATGAAGTGGTTTTGCCCCATGGGTTTCATCCTGTGCCCCTGCTCCAGTTGAGGTCCCGGTTCCGCACATCATTTCCACTCAGGAAAGCCTCGACTGGACTTTGTGCAGCACCACCTTAAATCTTGTTGAAGATAGTGGAACTTTGAGCACAGCTTAAGATTAAACACCTGCTGAGGTGTTTTTCTAATTACAGATGCTCTCCCGCACTCACAGTAGTGTTCAGGAGAATCACTGTGTATTATGCCCAAGGGCGTTGCTCTCCTCTCAATATCCCATGGGACTCTTTGGCCAAGTTCTTGCTGACAAGTCCCGTTACTGTCGGCAGGTCAGGTGAGATGCCGTCACAGCGCTGGCGTTTTGCTGGCATCTGTGAATGATTAAAACAGCCCATCGGGGTGTCATCTAGAGAGAAACAAATGCTGAGCTTGCGTTGCGGGAGGAGGGAGGATAAAACCCCCTGTGCATCTTCCGCTGAAAGCTTCTCGGCGCTGCGGCCGTGCAGCTGCCGCGGTTCCCTGCCAAGGGCCCGCCGCGGCTCGGGGAGCGGCGCGGCGCGCACGTGTGCTCGCGGAGGAGCGCGGCGAGGAGGAGGAGGAGGCTGCGCTCTCCCCTCCCCGGGGACCATGTGCAGCATGGGGGGAGCCGCTTTGCACGGAGGCACGTGAGCACTTTCACAGGACAGAAGTTCACGAGTACGAGTTTCATTCTCCTCTGCCAGCCCAGCAACACCTTATGAGAAACCTTCTGTCATGTACTTGAGTTACAAGGGAAAGAATTCCCAGAGACTTTTTGTCCTGTTGGAGCTTTTTTTTCCCCCAAAAATTACTAAGCCCCCACAAAAGATGTCAATGTATCCGATGTGCAAAAACACAGCGTGTTTCAGCTGTGAAATGCTGTGGATCCTCTTTAAGGAAGTCAGGTTTTGTGTTTCCTTTTGGGTGGGAGCTGAGGCTTGGGTTATCCAGAGCTCAGAGAGGCACATATTGGTAAGGGGAAATGCCTCTTACTGCGGCTGAGAAGAGTCTCTTCTCCAGAACACGCCGTGTTCTGCTTTTACACTTCGGAGATGAACATCTGGCCAAAAAAAGACCCGGAGGCATCCTCCACAGTCTGCCGAAGTCCATGGGAGTTTTTCCATGGATTCACTGAGCTTGGGATCGGGCTGTAATTGAGAATGTGTTTTTTCCTGCCCTGATGTGTTAGGCTGTATATGCAGCAATATGTATTCGGACTCTGCAAGCTTACTGCGAAGGGATGTGTAAGGTATTGAGCTTTTTCCAGATGATGTAAGAAACCCTGATCTAGTTGGCTCCGCTGTTCAATTTTGTCAAGCTCGGAGAGAGGACTGAGAGACTTCCTACTGGGAAATCAACAGTAACAGCAGTAACTGTTTTTTGCATCAGATTTCTCTCTCTTTCCCCCCAAGATCATCGCGAGTGACTCCAAGCTGAAGATTTGCCGTGGCGTCGCTTCTAGCGCAGAGCGTTTCTGTGCTGGCCTTGGGGGAAGATGCGGAGAGCTGTGGCCGCTTTGCCTACGCCACAGCTGGCCCCGCGGGGGTCCTCCCATTTGCACAGCAGGCGATTTTCCTTGCAGAGGGATTTACTGTGCACAAATGCAGTGAGAAAGCAGGGGTTCCTCTGTTACGTTCCCACAGTCCCCTGTTAGTCAGAGAAACACTTTGCTGGGTGCATTTCAAGGAAATGCAACAGGATTGCCTCTAAAATCTATATATTTCATAAGACATGGTCAGAAATGAGCGATTTTTTTAAATAACATTTTCTGGTATGCAATGGATTGTTTAATGTCCCATTTGCTTAATATTTGCATGCTTGGGGAAGGCAATTTTTTTCTGAAAGTATCTAGAAAATTTATCAGAAACTTTTATCAGAACTTTTATCAGAAACTTTTTTAGTTTATGGGAGCAGTGGAGCACTTCACCTCTGAGCAGAAGTTGCCACAGAAGTGCAAATTTAAGCACTTCTTTAAATGAAACTGTTCACATCTGTGATCTCAGTCCCTCTGCTACTTGACACTAAAGGCAACCTCCCATTCGAGTCTTGTTTTTCCTTCACGTTCCCTGTGAAGATTTTGCCCTTTGAAAAATCTAGCCTCATCTCTGATTACATTGGTTTTCGTTCTACCTATTTTTAAGAAAGAAATTTAAAAAAAATGCCTGGAAATGGATCATCACCAACCTATTCTCTTTTTTTTGGGGGCGGAGGGGGAAGGAAGGACCTATTAGTTTAGCTGCTGCACTTGGTTGCTAGGCTGTTTTATTTTTTAACCTGTGAGCATTATTCTGCTGTGGAAGAGTTTTTGGTACACTCTAAACACTTGAAGACAGAATTCAACAGAAGACTGTGTAATGCAGCCTTTCTTGAGAAATTCCTTCAAAGAGGAAGCGAAGCTTGGTGCTGCTCAGTGAGAGGTGCGTGCAGGAGGGCTCGCCAGAAACACCAGGCCGGCTCCTCAGCTGCTGTGAACTGTTGCAGTGCCATTAACTTTAGCCGAGCAAGGATCTGGCTGCGAGCTTGGAGCTTTTTGTTACTATTTTTGGAAGAGATGGCCTCATTTCATATATTTGATATATTTGTATATTTGGCATATTTTTTTTCCTATTTTTGCCCAAGTTTAAAAAAGAAAATAATAAAAAGCTATCTGGAGAAGGACTGGGTAGCCCCTTCGTTTTCACCCATTCCTTTTTTTGCCTTCCAAAAAATATTGGAGGAGAAGTTTAAACGAAAAGTTTCAGATCCTTTAGAGTACAACCACTCCTACCATAAATCTAGTTAAATTTTGATAGGAAATGTCATTACAAAATAAAAGAACCCAACTCATCTATGTCTTCCTTAGGTTACATCAAACATTTTCTTAAATCTGTCTTTCTCTTTTTTTCCTATTTTTCCCCTTTTCCGTACTGTGGATTTAGTTTACACTTGGCTAAAGTAATTTCAGTTGATCGGAAACCATAAATAATTTATTCATCCAGCAAAACTTGGATCTCATTGTGATTTATACAAATTCAATTGCTGTGGCCATGCAGCTGTGTCTCAGGTATGTGCGTGGGATCTGTCCTGCCCAGCTGAGTCTCTGGGCTCTCTCTGATGGGTAAAGAGGCACTTTTACAGGGCAGATCACGGGCCACGTTCGTGAAACATCAACCTCAAGAAGAGAGCGAGCGCTTCTAGGGCATTAATCACTCCTCGTGGGTATTAAAGAGGCCAGAAGATTGGCTCACGTGTGGACTTTCAGAGCTAGCGGAGGTTCTGCTTCTTGTTCCAGTTTTATTCCTGCATATTCTGTTCATCTCAAGGGTCCTAGGAGTGTATTTAATGTACAAATTTCTTTTATATCAATGTACAGTATTTCCAGAAAAAAACTTAGGAAGCGTATAGCCAGAGGTAGGACAGAGCTCGTTCAGTCATTGTTCAGTTCATCATCATTCTTATCTGCCATCAATGGTCAGTGTATAGCTTTGTGTGAAGATCTACAGAAAAGTGATTTATTAGTTTTATGAAATAACTATTTCAAAATATTGTGCATCTCATATTTCTTTGGCTAGGAAATGTGTGTATTTCTTGTTAACTTATGTTTAATGATGAAATATCTCCTCTGTCGTTTGTTTTTGATATTAACCTAATGGACCCCCAAAGAGAGGTCGATGAGCAGCTTTTATTAAGTAAACACGAAGTGAATGTGTGAGTTGCTACATATGGAAGAGATGGGAAGAAAGATGCCTACGTGAATGCTGCATGCTTCTTTTTTAGCAGCCAAGAAGCACATCAAGTACAGCATTGCAAAAACTCTTTGTGGGCCTCCTCTATTTGTAGAAAGTGTTAGGGGAATTTCCCCTGCAAGATCAAGTTTAGGGCTGCTTTGCCAGTAATGTCTGCCAGTAAAGAAACTCTAGTTTTATCAAAAGATCTGTGGTGGTTGGCTATGGGTTATTGAAACAACATAACACGACTTCTACGTTTATGCAAAGAAAGTGGTTCAGGTGAGGCAGGTCTAACTGGCCCCTTAATAGTATCTAATTTAGGGGGTTATACACCTACTATACAGCCTATACAATCTACTAATGTCATCGTTGTCTGTAAGGGAAAAAGTAGTTGTGTGAGAGCCTCCCTCCCAAGCTGGACAGTCACAGCTGCATGGATAACACGGGGCGGGGGGAATTGCGAGTGCCACGAAGCGCGCTGGCGCCTGCAACAGAGCAGGGGTTTCGCCTCGAGCAGCGCGGGGGACGAGGGGTGTTTGAGCCTCGACGTGACAGAGGATGATGCTTATTGACGTGCCGAGGGGAGAGGAGCTTCTGCAGAGGGGTGGGCTCCGGGAGAGGCCGGCTTGGATGTTTTGTTTGGGGTTGTGTAAAGTGTGCCCTTGTGAAACCCGCTCGGCACTGGCTGCTGCTTTGTAGCAACGAGCTTTTCCTGTGCACAATAAACAGTTTGGGCGCTCGCTCCAGGACGGCATTCAAGTATCCTGGGTGGAGTATGCCCCTGTGGTTATCCTGGAACACAAAACTTGGATGCTCTTTCTTGGGGTTGGAGGCTGCTGCAAGACTACGCTCAGCTTCAGTCGGGTGATAAGGGCTCCACATAGGAATTCCTGCATGGATTCTGTGCCTCTGCTCTGCTATCAAATGCTTGAAATATAATATATGTGTGTACGAGCGTAAACAACGGAGATGAATGTCTTCGAGAGTGTGTGTTGTGCTCAGCACATCCCTCGGAGGAGCCTAGCGAACAATGCGGGCCTGTCCGAGAAATCCGCCGTTCCTCGGTTCTCTGCCATGAGAAACCCCAAGAAAGGCTTCAGAAAACAAAACAATAAAAGGCAGAGACTTCTCAAGCAAATGCTTTCAAGGCTTCTCACTTAGTCATGACTTTAAGCTTCTTTTATTCAAAAGAAAAGCTTCTTAAGAATTAAATCTTCTCTGTAAGTGTAATGAATTTTGGAAGCATTTTTTTTTTCTATTAAAATAGTGAGAATTTATACCTCAGTATTCATCAAGGCAATCTTATTGGCAGATTCACACCAAATAAGTGATTAGAGAGATTAGAGAAGGCAGGAAGCTGAGGCTGCCTTTGGAAAGGGTTTCAGATGCCTGAGTGCATTCAGGATCTGATCTTGGACATGCTCAAGGGCAGAGCACCTGAGCGACCCTGTGCGGAGCTGCCTGGGCATTTGGACAGTGTTTGAGTTAATGGGATCCCCTGGGAAAACCATTCAGGGGAGCAGGGCTGTTGTCGGTTGTGCTGGCTCTGATTGGCAGCCAGAGCCAGCACTCGAGTGCCTGAGTGCATGAAGGTGAATGCCTGGATACAGCCCCTCTTGCAGTCACAGGGAAGGGAAGGGGTGCTTTGTGAAATTTTATTAGCACCCTGGGAAAGAATAAAGACCTTTCCCTAAATCATGTGGGTGATGGATTACAGGAGGGATCTGCTGCGAGGGGGACGTGGATGCACAATTTGAAAGATGGCTATAATATAAAATATATTGCTCGGTGCAAAAGCAGGGGGAAAGTGCCGCGTGCGCGGGCAGATGCCTGACGCGTTCCTGGCAGCCCCGCCGCGCTCTCCTGTTCCCTATTGTCCCAGGCAGCGCCTGCGCACGCGCGCGAAGCAGCTTTCCTCCTGGAAAAATAAATAAGGGCAAGCCAGGTTTGCAGCCTTTCTTTGCAGAGGGTTGTTTGGAGCTCTGCTGGATTCCTCCTCGTGAGGATGGGTGAATTCCAGGCGGTTCCTGAGCTTCCTCTGGTCTCTGCGTGGCTCCTTTCTGTGGGAGATGCCGTCTTCTTTCCTGCTGCAGGTTCTGCCTTGGGAACGGCTGAGATCCCGGGGACAGCGCGGGTGGGAGGACAGCAGAGCTCGGACAGGGGAACCAGGCTTTCCAGAGCTTGAAACAGCCATCTCCACGTGACGTCTTGCTTTTCTGATGCTTAGCAGAAAGACTATGAGCCGGGTCACGGACTCGGAGCTGGTCAGGAAGGTCTCTGGGCATTCTGCAGCTGGTGCCCCAAGGTTGTGGCAATGGACACTTCAGGAAGCCGTGTGCTGAATCCCCACTGGGAGGGGAAGAGTCCACATCCTGCAGGGTGAAGGCCACCGAGCGAGAGATTTGCTGAGGCTCCGTTTGTCTTCCCCGATGCTAACTTGGAAGAAACTGAGGTTCTTCATTTTAGTGCTTTCATTTCCGTCCTCTGCATGAGACAATTTGTCTTCCTGCCAGGAAACTTTGCCGAGTTGCTCCTCGAAGGGATTTTTCTGGGTCCCATTTGTGCTAGAATAGCAAATGTTATCTCGCCACATCGAAAATCCGATGCATGAGCTGAACACTGTATTGTAGCAGCAGGTTGTTTCCTAGGCTGTCAAATGTTTGGATTTCTTATAAGCATAATAATAACTCTTTCTGTTGCTTCTTACATTAGAAGCAATATGCTGATATTGAAGGACTGCTATAGCTGTAACACAGAATTTCTATCAGAGGAGTAAAAATAGCTCCAAAAGTTGGCTGCCTTGGTGTAGAAATGTGTTTTTGCCTATACAATTGCATCTTTGTGGGGACTTAAGCCAACTCCACAGCATCTGTTAATGATCCTGCCTCTCCACGTGGCTAATACAGTTCTCCTGGCAAACGTCTGACTGTATAAATCTGGTCCATGTTTCTATTGTGGGTTTTTTTCCCACATTGACTAAAACTGTCTTGTTTGTGGGTAGCTTCAAAGCCGAGGCAAGCAGGTGTGAAATCCTGGCTCTGCTGATGTCAGCAGCAAGCTCCCCTCCGAGGGAGGTTTCACCATTAATGTCTCCTTCAGCCTTGCCCAAAGTACCCTGACCTTCCCGTACAGGGCTGGAGATTGTAAGTAAATATTGTCACATGTTGGAGCAGGCTGAGCAGTCCAACCAATCTGGGTCTTCGCACACGTTCCCTTACGCACAGGATTTGAAACGGAGGTGATTTAGCGTCGCCAGAGATGATTTAGTCTTGCCAAGAACTGGTACAGAAGAGCTGTCCTCTACTCCCACATTTGCTTCCTTGCATCTCAGTTCTCTCCAAATCTTGTTTGTTTATTTGTTTTTAATGACTCTCCTTTCAGAAAGTTTACATTGAAACATGACATTCCCCTGAACAAGCAGGTAGAATTAATTGTAGCAGCCAGTTTTGGAAATACGGAATCTATCTAAATGTTTCCATGTTATATTTTTCTTATTATTTATTAACCTACCTGTAGGAGTGGAGGCTTACTAAGCAGAAATATGGCCGTACTCACGACCAGGAGTGAGTGCTCCTGAACGCTGAATTAGAAAAGATAAAAATCATCGCTGTTTTGTGATTCTGTCGGGTGAGGTCCTACCCCCAGTCCCAGGAAGGCTGCATTTCCCACGGAGGGTGTGTGTGGCTGAAGGAAACTGGAGGGCTGCTGAGCTTTGCTGCTGAGTTGTTGAGCTTTGCTGCTGTTTATGCGTCTAGGGGGAGGAACAAAGGGAAAACAAGACAATGGCGACCACGGGACAAGCTGAGTAAGAGAGGGTGCAACTTTCCCCACCTTTAACGGGGCCCATTTCATACTGCAAGACCTTGTTTTCGGTTCTTTGTTTTGGAGTCAAGTTTTCTCTTTCAATCTGCAGTTTTCCATGCTGAGCGTTCCCCTCTGGATGAATTACTTTTGGAAACCTTCAGCCAAAATGTTTCAGCTGTTTCAAGGAATGAGGCTAAGGGGAAGAAAAGGGCTCTTTCCTCTGCTTCAAAAAGTGCATCAGGGTTTTCTTTTGCTCAGAGTAATGCTGTGCTTTGCAACCAAGATGTAGTGCGGTGGAAAGGGGTGCTCCTTGCGTCAAGAAGGCATCCTTGGCCACTGCTGTGTCACATCCACCTTGATTTTTTTCCAAGTCTCTGGGGGAATAAAGCCCCAGCTTGCACGTGTTCAGCAGGTTTCTATTTTTAGTAGCCCAAATCTCCAGGGATTTCATCGTCCCTGAATTTGGTGTCCTCCCTGGTGCCCTGTGCTGGGCAGGTGGTGCTCGTCCTGCCCCAGTGGAGCCCAGCCTGCAAACCTCAGCAGATCCGTGCTGGAGGGAAGGGGTCGATGCGAGGTGAGAGTAGTTTTTTGACGAGTCTGGCCCAAAGATGTGGTTGAGACCCAGGATGACCCACCACAGTTCCTGGTGGTGACCCAGCTTCCCTCTTCTCATGGCTGCGGGTTGACAACCTTCCAAGCAGAGCCGTGTGTTATTACAGCCCTCGCACCTGGGCTGTATAAAGCCCCCACCAGGAGCTGTATGGGGATTGATACGTGATGCCTATAGTGCACAGCCTGGTCCCCTAACCGAAGGGACGGAGTACACCCCCAGGGCTTAGTGGGTTTCTGAAGAAATAAATACCACGTTGTGCAAGCAAGGCCATTGCAGGCAGTTTCAGCCTTCACCAGGGATTTGAAACCTGAGACAAATATGTAAGCTGCTCAAATTCTGCCCACATCAAGGTGGGCAAAAAATATCCGCCAAAAAGTTAACTAGTGTTGAGCAGCTTTGTTTTGGTGAGACTAGACCTGGGGGCACATGGGAAAGCTGGAAGCTGGAGGGAAGCAGGTTTGGAGGAACCTTGACTGGAAGTGGTTTTCCAGGGCTGAGAACCAGGGAAATCTGGGGGCATCCTTAGCTTGAGCTGGGAGACAGGAGTAAAGCAAAGAAGGCACTGCTGCTGGGAGCTCTCGTAGCAGTGCTTTGAGGTGAAGAAAGGTACTCTGAAGGTCTAAGGATGAGCAAGGACTGCCCAAGCAGTGATGTGAGAGGACAGGTCAGATGCTTAAAGAGTTTGGGAAGAGAGGACCACAGAGAACTGGTGATGGGGAGAGAGAGGAGGACGGGGAGGGGAGAGAGGGTCCGGCTGAGGCACTCAATGCTGCGTGAGCTACATGGGACTAGGAGTGGATGAGGAGGACACTGCGACTTGAACAGTGACCTCAGAGAGAAACTGGGGCTGTCTGGGCAAGGGGACACACAGGGAGCAAAGACTGGGGCTGAGTAGGTGAGGAGAACAGCATGGACAAGGACATTATGTGAGAAGGTGAGAGAACTGAGGTGGGGACAGATCAGAGTGGATTTTCACAGGTTGGGGTCAAGGTCCTGGTTCCTCTGCTGCAAAACCCCTGGAAAAACGCCTGGAAAGAAGCCCACCTTCCTCCTGGAGCTACTGCACTAACTCAGGTGGCAGAGGGCTGCTCAGCAGAGCCAAAGCACTCAGCCCGTCTGATACACCCGTGGCATGGCAGTTATCATGCCATGTGATGGAGTTCTGGTGTTTCTCCCTCAGTTAGCCTTTAGAACACACATACCCACAAAGCTGCAGCTTTGCTCGTATTCTCCAAATGCAGTTTCTGTGGGCACGAGGTGGAGCACTCAGGAATTGACAAGCGCCACATTTATGGCTCTCTGTGCAGTTTTAATGCTTGGTTTCAGTGTTTAGTGCCCATGCAGTTTTAAGTTTTCCCCGTGCGTGTACGCTGCTGTGGTCAAGGCTTGGCTGCGATCTGCACAGCCACTGCTTTTACCCGAGACCTCTTCGGTCTCGCTCGGTGCAGTGGAAGGGATCAGCTGCGGAGCTGAGTCAGGGTGAGGTAGCCAGAGAAGCCGGGAGCGTCTTGCTTAGCTTGGCAGGTAGCCAAGGGGAACGACTGAGGGCCTCCTCACCCTGCCCATCCCAGGGCTCCTGGGTGCTGCCGCATTTGAGGCAGTGGGGCTGGGCCGACCGCTGCCCAGAGCCCCACAGCTGCTCGTGAAGGCAATGGGGGTTGCACTTGCAACAGCCTGACTAGTCAGTCGAGTCTCGCTTGTACTCTAAAGAAGTCGTAGTTTCGTCTGTAATCTGTACATCTTGGTCCCTGTTTGTACAGTGGCATGGTAAGCAATACATGTGCTTGACGGGAAGCGAGGAAAAAGCCACTCATTCCATGTCTGTCATCCAGCACTGTAGTTTCTCTCCTTTGCTTGCACGTGCTTTGATGCTTACCAGCTTTTTCATGACAAGTGAATAACCTCACTTCCAAAGCAGAAAACTTTTGGCTACTCCCCCCTTTCATTTCTTTGCCTCCTCAGTGAGCTGAACTAGCTCAGCAAGGGCTCAGACCAGCATCAGAGCTGGTACAGGGGAGCAGGAGAGTGATAAGGCAGGAGCAGCCCCAGTCAGTGGCACTGAACTGTTAAACCGGGTTAGGAGTGATGTTGAGCAAGGAGAGGGATGAGCCCCCTCTGCCTGGCATGACACAGAGACCCGGCAGAGACAGGGCAGTCCCTTTAGCCATAGCAAGCAGTTAAATTGGGCTAGCGACGCGTGGGCGGGCACAGTTTGACCTGGGGCTCTATGACACAGAGGGAGGGAGTCAGTGGAATCAGTTCTGTTGTGAGGTCTAAGACCGTAACAAGTGCCCAACACGGGAGGTTTCTGCTCACGACCTGAATGCTGGCGCTGCCAGCTTTCACCTTCCTGAAAGTGCAGCGTTTCTGAGCACTGGTCACGTAGGGGTGCATGCACAAGAGAAAGGCTGTGGTGCATTTGGGCTTTTTGAAAATACAGTTTGTTTCAATGCCCTCCTGACTCTGTGTAAGCACAAGAGTAAAGTATCATAAATCCAAACACAAAAGATAGGAAAGAGGGCAAGAGGTGCAGGAAACTGGGTGGGATCCAGCTCTGACATGTGCTGCAGGAGTGTGTTGCCCCTCCGTCATTGTGCCTTTGTGGCCATGTTTACATCAGCTTATCCAGCTTTATTTATTTATTTACATTTCTTGGGCCTGGCAGCCTGAGATTAGGATCCCTTGATGGCTGTGGTGCACAGAGTGCTCCTGCTGCTGGTGTCCTCAGCCTCTGTGGCCAGGGGAGCAGCCTGCGTGAGCAGTGCGCCCGGTGCCTGCCAGAGCGGGAGCAGACCCAGGGCTCCTGGCTGGAGCGGTCCTGGCGCAGAACCGCAGGATCACCGAGCCTGGGGAGCAGCTCGGGACTGCTCCGACCCTCTGTGCAGCGCGGGGCGGCTGGAGCAGCCTCCGCTCGGGTCTGAGTGTCTCTGAGGGTGGAGACTCCTGCACGTGTCCAGGCAGTTCGGTCTAGTGCTTGACCGCCTGCCTTCATGGTAAAAGAAGAGCCTCTCTCTGTGTAAGCTGCGTTGGTTTTTCACGGGATGCCACCACGAAGGCCTGCTGGTTCTGCAGCAGCCACTTCTGTCAGGCTTGCGGCACCCTATCTGCAAGGCTGGTTGGGTAAGGACACCGGTGGAGTTTGCTGAAATCCTGTGGCGCTGAGGAGGAGCCACCGCTGCTAACCTGTAGGCTAGGGAGGACTCGGGGCACGCAGCACAGAGCCTTGAATTGAGCCATGAATGTCCAGAGCACAGGTTTCGAGAATCCCTGTATCCATCCTCCCACTGGGAAAGGCTCCTGCGTGTGCCGAAAGCACCGGGAGGGCGACCAATGTCCGCAGCCGCGACAGAGGAGCCCGGTGCGCCGGGCTGGGCTGGGCACGAGAGCTGCGGGTCCTTCCCGGAGGAGGGTCGTGCCGCCAAGCGCACGGGAGCCGCGGAGGCTGCTCCGGCACCGTGAGCACCGGCCCGAGGCCCCGCTGCCCTCCTCGCCTCCCGCCCCGCGTGGGGCTCTGCTCCAGCCCCTCTGCCCCGTGGGGCCCGCGCTGGGTGCGGGGCTCCGAGCACGTGCGTTCGTGCAGGGCCATGCGTCTTCAGGCTTTCTGCATCCCCAAAGGGAAATGGGCTCGAAATAGAGTAGGGGCTGGGGGAGGGAGCGCTTAAGACTTTGACTGTTGGCTCGTGATTTTCCTGTTAGTGTTTTGTCTTCTTGGCATCCTTCCTGTTCTTTATATACGTATAGTATATATTGTTGTCTCTTTGCGTCTCTCTGTGTAATATCCTTGATTGTATAAAGCTTTGGAATTAGGAAATGTTGCTGGTAGGTCTTGTGCTAGTGCTGCGGTTTGCTGGCTAGAACATTGAATTTTCATTTAGCAGAGTTTCGGTGGCCCCCAGAGAAAAACGGGTGCGCGGGGGCTCTTGCACCCAGCTTGTCTTTGCTCCCCTCGGACAAGGGCTGCTGCGGTGTGCCCAGCTGTGGGCCGCTTCTGGGCACGTATCCCAGCATATGGCCTCTACTATACGGAGATGGTGAGACCAGCACCAAGCCACACACCCCTTGGAGGGTTATGTTTGGGGCTGCCCCGAGTGTGTTTAGGTAGGGGACAAAGCTGGGCGTCGTCTTCCGCCAGAAGATTGGCTCTGGTGCCCCTGGTGCTCTGGTGCGGATCCCTCTCTCCGGACGACGTCTCCGCGCTCGGGGGTCGGAGCCTCTCTGTTGTGCAGCGGTTGCTTTGGGGACATGCAGAGCGTGCAGCGCTCGGAGCAGATGTGCATACTCTGCACGGCTTTGGATCACTACTGGGGAAGAGGGCATCTGGGGAGGAGCAAGGGGAAAAGGAAAACTTAAATTAGAAGAAAACCAAACAGCTATTGCTGGAGACAGATGATTACAGTTCATTTCAAGGCTGCTTCCTGCATGCCAGTGATAGATCAGTAAACAAACGCCTCTCTGCAAACACAAAGCAGGCAGGAACTCGGCTTGGAAGAGAGAGGTCGGGGTAGGTCTCGCTTTGCTCGGAGCAGGAAGCCCCTATCACATGGCCCTGGGAATCGCGGGGCCGCGTGCGGGTGGCAGATACGGAGAGGCTTCTGCTGGGAGGCTTCACATCCTTCCCAGGGCGCAGCCAACAGGTTTGAGAGCTCCCTGCCCTCCCTCTTTCCTCCCGCCTCCTCCCCTCTCCTTCCTTTCCCTGTTTTATTTTGAACTGCTATCAGATGGCTGCTTTGTTCCTCCAAACAATGGCAGGGGTTCCTGAGTAAATTGCAGCGAGGAGGCACTCCGGCGGGGCCCTGCTCTCTCCTCTGTGGGGTTTATGGCTTCAATGCTTCAGTGCTAGGTACCATGGCTCTGAGGAGTGGTGGCACCATGGGGCTGTACCTGCCCTCGAGAGGCAGGACATTCCTTCTGCCACACTCTCTAGAGAAAGGAGGTGTGGGTCAGAACGGACCAGGTTGGTGTCAGGACATCCTTCTTGAGTCATCAAGAGTCATCCTCGACATCCTTCTTGAGTTGTCCACAAAGCGAGCTCAGCCTTGCTTGCTTTCTTCTCAAGCAAGCACGAGGTAGAACGTGATCGTGGCCGAGGTGCAGGAAGACAGGAGAGAGGCACAGGAAGCCCCGTGGCCTTTGCAGAGAGCCGTGGCATTGGCTCAGGTGATGTGTGGAGCTGCAGCTCGGTGCAGAAGAGCCACCTTGTCCTTTCCTGCTGGGGGCAGCTTTCCTCGCTGCCGTCCCTGCTCCCACATCGTGAGGATGTCTGTGGGGTGAGGGGCAAGAGCCCTCCTCCAGAGCAGGAGCCTGCGGTCCCAGTGGGGTCCTTCAACTCCCAGGGATGCTGTTTGGAAGGAGGAGCCGTGCTGTGAGCCCGGGTGTGACTCCTTTCACACGGATCAACAGCCACCTTCTGCCCTGCTTCTGCTTAGCGGGATAGTGGAGTCTGTCCCGTCTCTTCTACAAGAAGAAACAAGCCCAACCTCTTGGCTTCCTTGCCGCTCCTAAACGACCTACATCAGTCACGTGTGGCTGCTGGTGAACACCACAGCACATCTGCTCATACGCAAGCATCGGTTCTCAAGCCAGTTTTGTGTTAGAGGTTTTCTGGAAAAGTTCAGAGATGAAGTTTCTGGATCAGGGAGTTACGTGACCTGATAAAGAGAGAGAAGCTCATCGTGAGCAAAACCTCAGTGCGGCAGTGGAGGGAAAGGGGCCCGGTATATGCCGGCTCCTGCTGCTGGTGCCTTTCCTGTTCCTGAAGGCCGTGCCCGGATGCTGCTGTGCCAGGCACTAAATGAGCTGCGAGCGAGGAGACCGTCCTCGCCCTAGGGACGCTCCAAAGCGGCCTCTGTCCATGACAGCTTTGCACAAATCTGCTTTGGTTGCTGGGGTGAATCATTCTTTGGATGAGGACATGAGCGATCGTTAGCTTTTCATTATTCTCAATCCATAACAGTTAATGGATGGGTGAGTATATTTTGCTTCTCCGGCTGGTAACTTTTTCTGACAGTTTTGCAAGGCCGCTCTGTGCGTCGGTGTGAAACGGGCGCTTGTTCCAGCTCCTAATGAGGAGGAGAAGCCAAGGGGTTTATTGTCTGCGGAAGGAGAGTCTGCTAAATGGCTAGTGCTGCGCTGCCCGAGTGTGTACACACCGAGTGACCCGGAGTTCACTCCCTGCCTTGGGAGCGTTGCCAGCGTGGGATGAAGGGAGGCAGGGAGAGAGGACTGGAACAGACAAGGCTGGTTTTTCTTCTATTTCTTTTTTCTTTCTCTCTCTCTGTGTCTCTCCCCTCACCCCCTCCAAGTGCTTTGACAGTGGAAATAAGAGTTCTTTTTGTGTTTTAGTGTGTTGAGGTTTCGTTTTGATTTTTTGACTATCAGAAATGACACTCTTTCCCAAGGCACTCAGTTTTGTTTCCGAATGTTGGGCATGGCAGGGTATCACCCAGCACATTGACCAAGTCAATAGACCTGAGGGGCTTCAGGTTTTCCAAGCACTTCATGCAAAAGGATGAGCCTCTTCTAGTCATTGAAGTGCTGCAGAGCAGGCGGGCCGTGGGAGAAGCAAGAAAATGCTGCAGAGCATTTGTTCATTTGTTTATTTATTTACTTATTTATTTTAAGGAGTAAGGGTTAGCTTGTGGAGCAGTATGAAGAGGAGGGAGTCTGCTGAATTGATTGGGCAGCAGCAGTACTCAAAGGAGCAGCGGGAAAGGCGAGGGACAATCTTGCTGCGTGACTTTGAGAAATCCTAAGACAGAGGACACTAGAATCGTGAGGCAAACAGTGACTCGTTTTGAGACTGATTTATCTTACTCTCGCCTCCCACCCATGCACTGAGGCATGTGTATGTATGGAGAAGGATGCTAAGCCTAGGGGAGGGCCTCTCACCAGCTCCTGTCTGTCTGCAGGTGAGCAGCTGCCCTGCTGTGTGCTGACATGATGACAGCCAGCGAGGCAGGTGACGTGAGCAGCAAGTCTGAAAGCAGTCCCTGCAAGTCTGTCGAGAGGTAAGAAACTCAGCTGCAGTACTGGGATACCTTTGTTTTGCTTAGTTTCCTTGGTGGAAGGAAAACCAAGGGGCTATCTCTCTCCTCACACCTTAGAACATACCTCAGTGGGTCTCAAACGGTCTTACCACCATCTCAGAGCTGTTGCACTGTTTTAGCATCCCGGCAGACTGATAATGCTCCAGACTGGCAGTAGTGGAAGAGATCTACCCCAAATCAAGACTGTTTCTGCTTATGACCTCTCTGTCAAACTATGTCCATCCTGAGCTTGAAACCTTCAGCCCCGGAGATCCCAAGGCCTCCTCAGGCAAGCCTTGCTGTCACCCCATGGCAGTTTTGACCCAGTGTCCAACCTTGGTCTCTGCTGTGCAGTCCAACAACCAGCGCTCTGCACTGGTGCTCCACTCGCTGGGAAAGGCTCACGCTGTTCATGGGTGCCAGCCCTTCTCCAAAGCATGGTGCTGTCACTGAGCGAGGCCAGAGTTCAGTGTCTATGAGGCTAACAGTATCTATCTCAACTCCTCCTTCTGCTCCATAACCTGCCCCAGGCTTGGTTTGCACTACAGCTGAGCCTGTAACGACTGCCCACGTTGCCTGATGCCAGAGCACAGCTCAAGACCTGCCCTGGGGCCGCACTAAGTTCTGGAATGGACACACTTGATACACTTAGGTTATAGAGCTATTCAGTGAGCTAAATTGCAGTGGTTAAATTGGACTAACTATAGGGGTTTGCACCCCAGTAACTCCTTTGCATTGACTTCACATCCCTTTACAAGCCCATACAAGCCCCTGCAACATTGCAAAGTGCTGAGAAATACTGTTGTTCTGGATTCTGTTATTCTTTCCAGCTGGAACTTTACTGTATAGATAAAATATCACAATATTGATAAAAGCATTTGGAAATCCACAGAAGAAAGATATTAGTGATTTTGATGCAGCTTGGACTCGATGTGTTTTATCCATTGCTCTGAGAAAATTGAATTTAGTGTCTGGGTGTTGCATCCGTGTGCTATATAGAGAGGAAGTGTGTCTGGGTGCATAGGAGCCCGAGCTCATGTGTAGCCTGGGACAGTGGGCCATTGAAATGTAATAGTAAAAGTCTAGGTTTTGTGCCCTGATATACGTGTTGGGAACGCCTGGATGAGTGCAGATGGAATCCCCTTAGCAGACTCTTGAGGAATGCTGGCTCTGTCACGTGGTTTCTACTCCGTTTAATAGCAAAAATTTTGCTATTGTTTGCAGATGGTTCATTTTGCATTTATTTGCAATGGACATAGTTAATGCCCTGAATGTGTACAAAACTCTACTATACTCCTAAACATGCACAAAAATGGTAGTGAACATGTCACTGGGGTCAGTATGTCTGATCTGCAAAAATTAGTACTTAGCCCCTGCCACTTATTTCTGCGCTAGAGAGAAGTCACATTTCAAATTTAGTCAAAACAAGAGGATATTTTTTTTCTGGCTATATGGACCAGTCCCTGAGAATTCTCCCAAGTAAAACTTACTTTCAGTTGTTTGATTTGGGTATCTCAACTATTACCAGCCTTATGAATAGAGCTTGTGGAGCTGATGGACTAAAGCAAGGGTGATGAATGTTTCTTCCTTTCTATCTCTGGTACACAGGATCAAGCTTGCAGATAAAAACAGCAGAGCTGCTGTGAGGGAGCCGGAAAGCCCATTTGCTTTTTCCAGTGAGAGATGTTCTGAAGGCACTTCCGTCACCCAGAGTTCAACACCTGAAACTGAATCAGTTTCTTCCACGGTGAAGAACCCGCTGGGAGCCTTGGAGAACTTGATGCTGGATCCAAGGCTAGACTGCTTTCAGCAGAACATGCTTAGTCCCAAAATGATCATCAGTGACCCATCTGTGGACCTGAATGTTAAAGAAAACAGTAAAATCATCGGGAGACAGATAGGAGGCACTCAGAACGTACGATCACCTGGGAAAATTGGCTTGAGAAATAAGTCCTTCAGCATCAAAGACAAAATCTCAGAATGGGAAGGGAAAAAGGAAGCACCTTGTGCTCCTGCTACTCGCAGAGAAGAGGAGCAAGGAGTTAAAGAGGAGCACAAGATACCCTGTGTAATTGAGAAGACGAGTGGGATAGCGCTGGTGACTCGTAAAGTGGAGAGCAAGAGACTTCTGAACCAGGAACTAGAGTGTAAAAGGGCAGGCAAAGAGAATGAACAGAAAGTAGGAGCTCTGAAAGGCATGGGACAGGCAACAGAGCGAAAGGGAGAAACAGAGAAAGTTGAAGAAGTGGAGTCCAATGTTGGAAAATGCAAAGAGGTAAAAGGTGGGAAATGGGAGGTCCAGAAGGAGAATCTTTCAGTGCTCAGCCAGGTGAAAAAGCTGGAGCAGGCTTTGAAGGATGGCTCAGCAGAGCTGCAGCCTCAGTTGCCTGGTACTTACTACTCCCCTCAGTGCCTGCAGGAGAAGACAGCACAAGTACCCGCTAACCCTGAGGGCCCTGAGAGCGTGTGTGGAGCTGAGCTCAACAAAAGGCTCCTTGGCTTGGACTCTGAATTCAGCGAGCCAATTTTTGGGACTTTAGAAGAGGTAAGAACTTCTCAGGCGAAACACAAAGACTGTACTGTGGAGAACGTGTACACAGAGCCAGGGGCACCAGAGAAGAAGCCTTTCATCAACCCGCTGCCAAAGCCCCGTCGGACTTTCAAACACGAGGGGGAAGAGGACTGGGTGCCAAAAACTAGGAATAAAAGAAACCTACCCCCTCTGCCATCCATTCCTCCCCCTCCTCTCCCATCTTCTCCTCCCCCTTCAGCTGTCAGCAGAAGACTCTGGAATGGAAAGCACAAGAACAACGCTGACCACAGGTATAGGGGCTGTGCTGTGCGTATGTGCTGGTCTTGATGGTGAGGACCCACCTTCCCCTATCTCACCAAGGCAGGTGGATATTCCCTGATCACTCATAATTGCTAGTAATTGAGAGTCTTGCTGGCCGTATCTCA
The DNA here is from genome assembly GCA_003342815.1 of Eudromia elegans. Taxonomy (NCBI): domain Eukaryota; kingdom Metazoa; phylum Chordata; class Aves; order Tinamiformes; family Tinamidae; genus Eudromia; species Eudromia elegans. The sequence continues at coordinate 1,219,911 of PTEX01000047.1, forward strand.
GCTCTTGGTTACACCTCTGAGAACAGATGAGAGGCAAGCAGAAGGATAGCTCTGAAGAGATAAGTGACTGCAGATTGGGCTTTTAGGTTACACTGCTGGAGTCTGTGACTGTATTACCTGGCTTAACCTTCAAGCCCAAGGCTGAGGGGGTTGTGTGTGAGCGTGTGTGTCTGTGTGTAAAATCTGTTTCCTTGAAGAACAAATATAGCTCATCTGGACCAGGTTTGGGCTGGTAAGTTCTAAACTCTGTTGTGGTGTTTTCACTGTTGATAGTAGATATATTCTGTCTGCATCTGATGTTCTTATATTTTTCTGGAGTGCTTTATTGTCATTTCTCCCTGCCACCCATGGTTGTAATCCCAGCCTAAAACTGAAACTTTCTCATTTTGGTAACTGAATAGACTTAATTGCTTTTCAAAAACCCTTCTATCGTCCATCATGTAAGTATTGCTCTGCTCTACAGTTTGAAAGGGACCTGGTTTTAAGACCCCTTGCTTTTGCTAAGGATGAGACTTCTGCTATAAATGGGATCCCTCATGGCGTGAGACCCTATGCAGTGTAACAGGGCGCCTGGCACATCTTCACAGTGAGCTATTGCCATGCGACCCAAATGAGCTGTATAATTCCTGAAACATCTTCATCTGTGTGGCTGGTAAAAATAACAGATCTCATATGGTTATTTTTCATGCTTTATATGGGATGCGACTGTGAAATGTTCTCACCAGTTCATTTTTTCGACTGTGAGGCGTGCTGCAGAGCAGTGAATTACAAACTGTTATAATTTGTGTCCGATAGCTGTTTAGCCATGTCACTCTCCTCTTTGTTGCCTTTCTCCTCCCACTCATGGAGCAGGAAGTCATACGAGTTTGAAGACTTGCTGCAGTCGTCGTCGGAGAACGGCAGGGTGGATTGGTACGCGCAGACCAAGCTGGCCCTCACACGCACTTTATCCGAGGAAAACGTCTATGAAGACATCCTGGGTAGGAGCTTTGCACGGGGGAGGGATTTCACTGCAAACACCCGAGTAGCTCGGAAGACTCATGGTCAACAGGGACCAAGCAGAGGGACTCAAGAAAGTGTATTTGTTATCCAAATGCAAAATAAGACATGCTCTACATGGATTATTGGCAAGTAATGAGAAATACGAGCAAAGTATTTCATAACTTGTCAGGTTCAAAGACAAACCCAAGGCACATGGGAGTCAGCTCTTGTTCTTTGCTGACATTTCTCCTGTATCTACCTTTTGTCCTAAGGAGTAATTCTCAGAGTTCTGCTCCATCCTTTGCAATGAACTTGTTACTGCAGAGGTAGTCCTAACAGGCTGAGAGCATGGCCTTGAAGTAAATTCCATAGGATTGTAGCGCCAGAATTGAAAAGCTGGATCCTACAATCTTTGAAATTGAATTTTATCTCACTCTCCAACTTTGAGGGCAGATCAGTGCCATTTCCAAGATTGTTTTCCCTGATACTCTCCATTTGTACCGTATGTTTTTAGTACACTGAGTTAGATGGCCTTTTATGGAAGAATAGAAGCCCAGAGTAGAAGTATCCTTTCGAAAAAAGCTTACTAAGCCTTAGTAGCTGTAGGCTGGTATGGAAGGCTCTCTGCTAAGTTTAGCCGAATAGGAAGAGAACAGGAACAGAATAGCTGCATGAGCCGTTATCCTAGAAAGGTGGCCCGTGTTGTTCAGTGTGGGAGGCAGCTGCTCGTTCTCAGGAATGGTCAGGGCTTTGTTTTGTTCTGTGCAAAATCTCGTCAGATTTGGTTAGAAAGATCTCTCAGAGGAATCTCAGTTGTTTGGGGCTGGTTGCAGCCAAGGTGATGCTAGGCTGTCCCTTTTGGCACTTCTGAAGCTGTCTGCCTCTCTGCCATTTCTGTGGAGTTAGAGGCCTCGTATTTACCTTTCCCGCTCTTTATTTTGAGGAACAAAGGGAGAGGGAAGGTCTGAGCAGCTGAGTTTCTTTTTCTTTTTCCCTCCTCCCTTTTTCCCCACTGGGTCTCGGAAGCTGGTGTATAAGGGTCACCTTCTCAGCTGCAATAACAGAGATACTGTTACAGAGTGGCTCTACTGGCAAATCTGTCCACTGAAACAGACATACCCGCCTGTCCCAGGATTGCAGGGAACTCAAGTTCCAGGCTAAAAATCCTCTTCCCTTCAGCTTTTTAGTGCAAAGACGAGAAGAGAGTGAAGTTATGGATGATTTTCAGCTACTGGGGCATACGTAGAGTTTTGTTCCCGTGCTGTAGATTTAGGCTGTGCCAGGAGTTATGATCTTTATTGACTGCTGCGGTTGCTGTGGTGTTCCTGTGTGGGGAAGGGGTGGGCAGGGTGACTCCAACAAACGGACAGTTTTGTTTTGCACAAGACCGCGGGTGGGGAGAGTCCCCAGGAGACAGGCAACAAGTGAAAACCACACATATGGAGGAGGACAAGGCCTTCTGGCACTGCTCAGCCTGTCCTTCAGCTGCAGAATGCCAGTGCTGTCCGCAGAAGATCACGCGTGTCTATGAGGGTATGCAAGCAGCCACATCCATCCTGCATACATTTAGGGAGTTTAGGGAAGTGCAGCTGCTGACAGGAGAACTGCTCCCTCTCTCAGCAAGGCATACAGATTGCTCCTTTTACCCATTCATCCTTGTTTGCCTGGAGTGCTGAAAATTGCATTGGGCAGGTGGATGTCCAATCTTACGTGTGAGAAAGAGCGCAACCAGGATCATTATTCTGCACTGAGCCTGCCTGGACGCGCACGGTGTGAAGATGGGGTGGTCAGCAGAAGCCCAGCTCTTCTTTCTGTTTGCTCCAGTCTCCCAAGTACGGGCAGCTGAACTGCTTAAGCCCTGCACTGAAACATGCTCTTAGAGTGGACAGCTTCTTTCAGGGGCAGGAGCATGTTTATTGCTGAAGTGTTTGCATAGACCTCCTTCATCAGCATCACACCGGCTGACCTTCCTCTCCTTGCCCTCCTACCCCTCCTCGCTGTCACTGAGCTACGGAGGGTGTAGTGTTGGGAAAGACTCATGTCTGTGTCCTCATCTGATGCCTTCAGCTGCACCCGTGCCCCGGCAGGGCAGGCAGATGGGAGCACGATGGGCAGGGAGATCCTAGGGCTGTCTGCAGCCCTCGTTCCCAGAGCCCAGCAGTGTTAATGGGCTGTTCGCTGGCAGACAAGCATTGCACAAAAATAAGAGAAACGCGGTCACTTTGGCTCCCAGCCGTCCACTGGGATGGCACGAGAGGACGGTAATGAAAAGAGAAGTAAGGAGTTCAGTATACCTAATTTTGCAAATTTAAACTCAGACTAATCATGTAGCTTGTCTCCAGAATCAGTGGAGAAAGAGGGGGACATGTCTGGTTTGTCATTCAAGACTCCTGTTTTTGAGGGAATCCTATGTAAGGATGGGCTGAATGTTCCTTCAGAGGGGTCCCTTTTTCTTTCTGTCTTCTGGGAGAGAGTGACTTCCCTTCACTTTGGATGGCCTGCATGAGGTGAGGTGAATGCTTCGCTCTGTGTCTGCAGAGGGGCTTGCAGGAGTTGCAATGCGCAGGAGTGGAAGGTGCTTTTGAAAACCTGCTGGGTGACAGACATCTGTGCACAGAGAACAGGCTAAACATTTCTGCAGACTCAGCCCAAGGGCTGCAGTTAAGTGATGGCCAGAAGTTCCCCTTTAGTGTGGGGTGTAGATAGAGGAGAAAGGAGTTTTCTGCTGGTCTTCAGCTCACAGCTTCATTCAAAGAGAAATCAAAGCAAAAGACTGGAATGAAGGAAATACAATTATGGGACAATGTGCATGAGAACCTCACAGCTGCTCTGAAGACAGGGAAATGAACTTGAGGACTTGCTGGGTCTTTTCCATGTGCAGTTTGTGTGATACGTTCCTATGGCTGCATACATCAGTGTCAGGGTTTGGACACTGTCCAGTGAGCAGCTGGACGTCCAGGGCTATGGAGAGAATGAAGCAATAGCAGGAATGCTTGAGAACAGGTCTTTGTCTGATGTGGGAGGTGGGAGAAGGCCAGCAGATCCCCAAACAGATTTTTATGGCAAACCTCAAGGATTTTCTGCACTTGTAATCCCTTGCATGTGGCTTTTTGCTTCAGATCCACCATCAAAGGAAAACCCCTACGAAGACATTGAGACCAACAGCCGCTGTTTGGGAAAGAAATGTGTCCTGACCTTCCCAGCATCCCCCACCTCCTCTGTACCTGGGACCCCCACTAAGGTACTTCGGTTCATATGGCCATAATCCCTGGTCCGGGAAACCTTTGGGTGAAATCCTGCTCCTGTGTGAGAACGGGAGAGTTTGGCCACTGGCTATCATAACATTAGGGATTTTTTCCCTTTACATCTTAATCACCGTAGAGTGGGTTGTGACAGGGGATTTGTTGTCTTTCAGCAAAGTAAAAACATCATTCCTTTATAGGTTTGGTGGTGATGGTTTCGTGGCTTTTACTCTTTTTCACCTTTCAGGGCTACCTTCCCCTGATACTTGGCATCAGGGAAGCACTTAATAGTGAGCAACTGGACAGAAAGAGACTGAATTCTTGGATGGTAACCTGGGCTTCTAGGCAGCTGCATCCTAAGCCGAATGTGATAAAAAGAGCATTTTTTAAATGAATATATGTTCCCAACAGGGTCTTTCTGTGTCCCTATACCATGAGCAATTTGTGCAATAAATGTAAAGCAAGAAAAGAACAGCTTTGGATTTCAGCCAATTCATATGTGCAAAGAGTACAGGAGTGTCAGGCTTGAGACGTCAGCCCTTCCCCTCTGGAAACCTGCCTTCAGAGTCTCAATAAATTGGGAGTGAAGATGAGCTGAGGTCTCATCCTGTTCTTGCTGGAACATGTGGATTAAGGAGCAATAGATACAAATTGAGAATCCAGAGATGAGTGTATTCATATTGATGCGATGGTTTGGATTTGGGAATTAGCTCTGATTCCATAGAAAAAAAAATCCCAGTGAAATCATGGTGAATGGAGTGTTCTCTCAAAGGAGGCTGCTCAAAGAGCATTGGCAGAGCTGTGGATGAAAGCTGGCCGCTGTGTTTTTTGTCTTGGACCTGTAGTGAGGTACCCGTACTGAGGTACTAAATTTCTTCCAGATACTGAAAAATGAGGGGTCTTTACAGAAAAATAGTCTTCAGCCTTCATTGCAGACCCCGGGAAGCCCTCCCGTGTGGGACAGTTCTCCCCTCCCTCCCATGGTGTCTCAGTGGCTGCCCAGCCAAAGGCTGCCCGCTCTTGGCTCAGCATCTGGGGCACCGTGCAGACACCGAGGAACCTCTGCGCCCCCTCCCCTAGGGTGGTTCCTCCTTGAAGGAACTGCTTGCTGGCCACTAATGCAATGTCAGTCCCTGGTCAGGGAGCCAGCCCTAACCCTGTGGACTCTCTTGTTTCCTGACCAGCAGCGCAGCTCACAGCCCGGTACTGTTTTCTTCCTTGGCAGGGAGAGCAAAAGAAGAGAGGCTGCTCTGCACCTTTTGCTCAGAGCTCAAGGCTTACCAAGGGCCAGCCCTGATCTCAGCTCTCGAGCTATTTTGGTTAGTTTCTGCTCTCTATTTAGATAGTCCAAGTCCAGAAGGGCATGGGCAATGGGACAAACAGAAATCATCCTGGCAATAGCTGTGTTCACAGCAGATAGCAGGGATCTAGACCTGGCTTTCATGACCGGAGGATTTTCCCATGCTTTCCAGGTTGCACCTATTAGTAGAGCTGTTGCCCAACATCTTCAGAAGCTTGGCATGCAGCCAAGCATGTTTTCCTAGCATGTTACTGTTTTCCAGCCAGTTTAATCAGAAGCTGATAGATAATTTGACACTTTAAAGTAAAAAATAGTTGTCAATCCATTCTCTTGCTAGTTATGACCAGATCAGTGTGGGTTGTCAGTGCTGGAAAAAAATGGTTTCCCTCAGAGCACTTTGTAAGGCTCCATGCACTCTTTTTTCTCCACCCGTGCTATAGAAACGGGGCATGAGTGTTGCACAGGTTTCCACCTTGGGTAGGGTTCTCAGCAGAACAGGTAACAAGGAGCTGAATGGGAGTGACTCTGGTCCACTGGGGTGCTTCAACATCCAAGGCTGTGGTCCTCAACAGTGAGGAAATAGGTGGAACTGCAGTGGAAGTCGCACTGGAGAGCCTACCTGGGCTGCGGCCTCACAGAAGTATGTTTGGGCAGCTGGTCAGAAGCAGATTGCATCTGTAGTGTGAGAGTCTGCAGCTTGAAGGCTCTGCTAAACCCATCAGGAAGTTCCTATGGATCGTTGTGGTGCTGGGAGGTAGTTTACCTTCAGTTATCTGCAGCTGAACTTTCTGCTGCTCTGTTGCTGGTTTTGGTCAGAGGCTTTAAGAACTTTATGCTAGTACTTAAATATATACTATTGTGCTCCCTCTGAACTTACTGATGGGTTTAGAAGGAAACCAATCTCCATTATTATCTATAATGATATTTTCTTGTATCCTCCTTTGAAATATTTGATTCTGGTCACTGACAGAGACAGAATATTTGGGTCAGACTGACCATAGTTCTTGTGGTCTCACTGCTGCTCTGTTCCTCTTGACCAGCATCCTTATACCAAGTGCTTGTGGTTGACAAATTGGTTAGTCTTGTCCTGTTTACAGTCCCGGCCCTTGTATTGCACAAGTCTTGGGGGTTATTTTGCACAGTGGAGTGAGGCCCCTTGGCCAACCCCTGAGACTGTGTTCCCTTCTGGAATGAATATGTGATGGTTAAATTGCTTGTCAAACAGTCCTGGTGTGGCTCTGGAGATTGGGTGAGTTTCTCATGTGTGCCGAAATCTGTTTGCGTTCCAAGAAGCTGTGCCATTTTGCGAGCTGGGTGCTGTGGTTGCCTCACTAGATTTACGGTCCGAGACAGTGTTAGCAGCAAAGCAGAGGTACATCAAGTTCTGTGTTCATGCATTCCTTCTCCTCTCTTTTTGTCTCCTTTTCTAGTTGCTTTCCAAGCCCATTTTTTTCCGACAGAGCTCAGAGCGACGGAGTTTCAAACTACCAGATATTCGGAAACTAAACCGGGATGGGACTGGGTCGCCATCCAAAATCAGCCCTCCCTCAACCCCCAGCAGCCCAGATGACACCTTCTTCTCCCTGGGAGACCCTCAGAATGGCAAGAGGAGAAGGAAGATTCCCAAGGTAACTCTAGGGATTTCTCTGTTTTGCTTGGCTTCTTGCAGGCAGGAATGTGTGAGAGGAAGTTTTCTTCAGCTTCCAGTCTGGTGTCCCTGCAGAATGGTTGTTGTCCTTCCCATTCACTTGACTCCTGTTTAACCTTCCTTCTCCCTGAAGGAGAAAAAGGACAAACACTTCTGCAAGCCTTGAAGTTATTTTTCTATCTGAGTTCTATCTGTTGTGGTTGTCAGGAAGGATTAAAAAAAGACAGTTTAATTTTTGGACAAAACTTGAATTTCGTCAGAGTGGGGGAAAAGCAATGAATGTTTTGTGCAAAAAAAGAAAGAAAGAAACAAAACAAAACAAAAAACCATCTTGTTTCTTTCCTTTTCTGACAGATGGGCAGGCAGTAATGGTCTGTGTGTACTGTTGGTGTTCCTGCCAGCAGTCTGTCCGATTGAGGCATTCAAGGTGGGGTACGAGTTTAGGTGAACAAATGTGACATTAGAGTGACAAAATGAGTTGTCTGTAGTCATGGACCTTTCCTCTTAGCATCATCTCCTAGCATTTTTGGATGTGCTATGACTCCGTTTCAATTTTATTTTCTTCCAGATTTAGCAGGAAGTGTGTTCAGTCCAAGGGAGTTTTGGCAGCTAGCTATCCATTGAACATTTCAAAAACACAGTTATAAAAACACAGTTGCTCGTCCCAGTCTTTGCAGAGGCTACCCAGGCCTGTCAGTGGTGATTTTTTTCAGAACTCACAGTTTTCTCTCTGGGGGAAAATAAGGATGTATTTGTATCTCCTGTTTGTTTCCTGATCGCCAGATCTGTGTTCATATTTGCACACGTATTTGTTCATATTTGTATCAGACCCTGTCACTGTTCCCCTTAGCTCCTCAGGGATGAGCCCATGGCCACACATGTCTAAGATTTTTATTTCCTTGTGTACTTACACTTGTGTGTATTTGTTCGAGCTCTGTCTAGGTGTGTGTTTGAACACTTAGGTTTGTGCCAAGTGCTGTGAAGGTAAGGTGACAAGTGTGTATTTACTGGGCAGTGCCTGCAGGACAGGCTCAGAAGTGAGATTTACTGGGTGCAGCAGCAAGACCAATGTGAGAGTTGGGCTGCACTCAACTTTGGGGTTTTACAAAACCAAATCACTAGTCCTCACCACTCTGTGGCCACATCCCTTGGATCAAAAGGTTGTAGGATCACAGGATAACTTGCTTGGGAAGGGGTCTTAGGAGGTTTATGGCCCGACCTCCTGCTCAAGGCAGGGTCAGCTCTGAGCTCAGACCAGGCTGCTCAGGGGTTTACCCAGCTGGGGCTTGTAAACCTGTGAGGATGGCGATGGCCCAGGCTTTCTGGACACTGTCCTGATGTGAAACAGCTCGTCCTTAAATCCGGTCTGAGCGGCTGTTGCTGTGAGCTGTGCTTGTTCCCTCACCCTCCCACTGCTGCGTGGGGTGGTTGCAGTGACCCCTCGTCGGGGCTGGGGCTGCTATGACAAGAGAAGCCAGTGCCAACCTGTTTTGGGGAGCCCTTGAGTTGTGTGGTCACCACTGCTTCCCCCTCCCAGCAGGAGTGCCCAAAGCAGTTTCCCCACAGGTAGCCCTGGAAGGGCTTGACCTAGACACATCTCAGTCACTTAGAGAGGAGGGTAAATCTCCAACAGAACTATGACTTTCCTCTTTGCCTGGGGAAGACACTAACCTTTTCTCGTTTGTTTATGTGTTTGCTGAGCAGCTGGTATTGAAAATCAATGCTATTTATGAGGCACGGAGGGGAAAGAAACGTGTCAAGAGATTATCGCAGTCTACAGAGAGCAATTCAGGGAAAGGTAAAGGAACTTTGAATCATCGTAAATCTAAGGCTTTCTGAGGGCTTGCTGGGAGTTTATGCTGATGATTTATGTGATGTTTTCCTATTGTTTCTTCCAGTCTAGAGTTAGCCCAAGTTGGGGCTTCCACCGCTTTTTTTGGAAAGCCAAAGACTGTTCCGCCACCCGAGAGCCTTTCCTGAAAGCCCTTTTCTTATACTTTTCTTGATTCATTTTCATTCCAGTGTTCTCCATGATAACCTTATAGGTCACACCAAAAATGTCTCCTCTTTTTGATGTTTATTTCTGGAACTGGCTGAAAGCTTTGCAGAGGAATGTTCTGTCCAAAGAGGCTGATCTGTTGAGGTCAAAATATTTTGTGAGAATGTGTCACTTTACAGAATTGTCCAATGGGAGATGATAGATTTCGAAATGGGCCCGAGTTCTTCAGCATCCCAATAAACATGTAACGTCATTTGGGAATCAGGGTTTCTAGGCTCTTCGCTGTAGGACCGTCTCCACCTTCTCAATAGTGAGACATTCAGCCCTCCCCTGTCAACTGAGAAGTCTTAGAGCTTAGGGTTTGCTCCTGGCTCATCAGAACCATTCAGAACCAAACTTCAGAGCTTACTTCAGAACAATTATTTATAAATGTCTCTTCTCTGTAAACTTTAAAATTATGTCATTCTCATGCAGTATTTTTTCGCCAAAACATCATAATTTCCAGTGCATGTTGACTTCCCATTCTGTTTCTTTCCTTCAACTGCTTGTTCATATTTACCCTGTGCTATATGTAAGCTTTGTGTGTATCTGTCTGCGTGTGTGTGTTGTGTGTGTATGTTTGTGTATAAAAGCATGGATGAATTTTCAGGGATAGGAGCAGCTTCTACAATATTTTTTCAACCCATCTTTGCAGTATCAAAAGCAACTGCTCACTGTTAAAAAGGGTCTAATAGTCCCTAGAGACTTTATGTCTGATTCAATCTGTCTACTGGCTTTTTTTTCCCCCTTATCCTGCAAGCAGTACACAAAAGTATTTAAGCTAAACACATTCATCAGGATTTTGCCTCGAGGTTGTGCTCGTGCAGGCACGAGCAAAATGCTGTTCTTGCATTTTACTCTTTATGCAACTCTCCTGCTGTGTAAAACTATTGTGTTGCATTTTTCCAATCCCTGAGTGAATAGAAGGTAGTGGTTTGGTGAGTGAAGTGTTTGTGGGTATGTGCATCCTTGAAAAGGATGAGATCCTCAGGATCTGTGCTGCCTGCCTTCTGAAAGCAGCTAGACTTGACTTTAACTTGCCAGTGATAAGAAATGCACTGTTATGCTTCATCTTCCCCTTTCTTTTTTCCCTAGTTACAGATGAAAACAGTGAATCAGACAGTGATACTGAAGAGAAACTGAAAGGTAAGGGAAATATAAACTCTCCTCAGAGTTCCTGGGGTGGTCAGGATCTCTCTCTGGCTTTGGAGAAAAAGTTTGTTTCAAAGCAGAGTGTAGAGACAAAACAAAGACTTCAAAACTGCAGAAGGAAATGCACAGGCAGAGGACTATAGGAGACTAAAACTAGTGTCTGCACCAACTCCCATCTGAGCTTTTTACACTGACTGTCACAGGAAGTGGCTTGGGCACCATGAAAGTGCTCTAGGTGTCCCTGCTTGAGCAAGGGAGTTGGACTAGATGATCTTAGAGGTCCAACTTCGACCATTCTGGGATTCTGTGGAAGTGGAGGGAGTACAAGGGCACAAATGGATGAACAGTTTATCAGAGGCAGCATCCCAAGAGAAGAGAATGTCCAAAGCTCCACTACATAGTTACTAAGGGACAAAACTCACAAACCAGACTGACAGGCTAGAAAATTGGCATTGCACTATATGATTTATTGTTAATTAAATTCTTTTGCATTTTCTGAATTATGATGAAGTACTGCAGTGTTTGCTTCACTTCAGTGGAGGTGTGTAGTATATTGGTCTCCAGAATATTCGTCTCAAGTCTTCTTGAACTGGTAATCAGTCTTGTGACATGTTGGTGGCAGTAGACTTGTAAGGATTAATACAGCAAATTAAAAAATCTCAACAGAGTCAGAATGCAAAATTGGAACTCCTTCAGATTCCAGAATATCCTGATTCTGGTCCAGGTCCACACCTGACCTGGGCAGCTGATCTGTTCCCGAGCTGAAAAGGCAGGGATAAGCAGCAGCTCCCAGCTCAGTGGGTTGTGCTTGGCAGTGCTCATCCCTACTGACTCTCTTTTATGCTTTTAAAACAGGAACCACAATCTGAGTTCCTTCGTGTGTTTGTGAGCACCCCTTCCCAAGCGAGAGCTCCTGTGTGCCTGCTTTTGCTTTCACTGTCATTGGGAAACTTGGTCTCTGTACAAAATGAAACCTGCATCTGCCTGCCTTTAGACAGGCTTTCAGGCTAGCCTGGATATACAGGGGAAGGGGTTTGAGCCCAAATCCTTAAGGGATTCATTCACAATGAGCTTGAAACGTGGTGTTATGAACCGCAGTCCATGTACAGATGTAGCTGAGGAAGACGGTGTAGATGTAGCCAGGAAGACTAAAACTCTCACCCTGATGGCTGGAGTGAATCATGTGCTGCACCCTCTGTATCTGCATAACGTCCTACTACTTCCCATCTGACAGCTTTGCATAGGTCTGTTTTCTAGTCTACTGGCCAGAGTCTAGAGAGGAGAGCCGGGGAGATCTGAGAGCCATCAGTTCTGACCCCAAGTGAGTCTCAAACAGGTGTTTTTTTGTTGGAGATTGAACGTGGATGTACATAAATCCAGAGAAAGGAACATTGCTTTTGCAGCTAGGAATGCTTGTAGAGAGGAGGATGGAAATGTAGCAGAGTCACCCCAAGCCTGACAGCACTGGCCTCTGAGCAATATCCACACCTGTACTTGGATCTGAGTGACTGTGATAAAAGCCTCCATGTCCAGAAAAGGCTGCCTAGGAGCTTTGATACGCAGTGACCGTTTGCTCTAGCTGTGCTGTGTTCTTCCCCTTAGGGCACTGTGGACTTTGGTATTTTCAAACAATAGGAAAGTGAGATGATTTAGCAAGTGTTTGTGGGAAGGAGGAGCCTTTCCATTTTATAAGTTTTGCTTAACAGACCAAACTAACCAGCAGTTCCCACTGCTTTGCAAGGTGCTGTGCATCAGCTGAGACACAGTAAATCACCAGGCTGCAATCAGCGGGCTGCATGTCAGAGCCGTGTGAATTGACCCTTGGGAAGGGAAAATGTTCACAGGCAATTTCTGCCATGATGACAGCAGTACATTCCTGGTACCTTGAGCAGGTTGCACAGAATATAAACAGGCAAAGCCTGAGTGGGCTTTTCAGGAGCACTCAGCATTGCTCTGACACCACTTCTTTTGAAGTCCCTGGTAAAACAGAGATCAGTTCTGAAAGCTTCGGAAGAATTACAGCCTTAAAGCAAATAGTGTAATAGCTGCTGAGAGAAAGGAGACTAAGCCACCTTTGCAGGGCTTTCACTGCTTGGGGACTGTTAACTCTTCGCTGTAATTCAAAGGACACCTTGAGAGTGCTCTGAGTTATATTGTCTGAAGTAGTCTATGAGTGGCACAGATTAAACAGAGTCAAGAGTCTGTCCTAAAGTATCTACTGCTTCCCAGGAAGCGCCGTCTTCCAAGCAGAGCACTTTTTATTTGTTTGCTATTTCTGCCAGTGGTGCTTCTTTCTGTCAGAAGCATTGCATTGCCACCCACTTCAGCAAAAAGCACGTTTTTGGGAAGTGTACTGTAGTCTCTGCTCGTGGTTAACTTTTTTCTTTTGTAGTGGGGCAGGGGAGACTTGTGGAGATTGAGTTTGGGAGGCAAATGTAAAACAACGCAGGGGGATGGTTGTAGGGAATCTCATCTGGTCTCTTCCCAGCAGGCAGCTTTTCATTACTTTCCATGCTGGAATGTTTATTGTCCCACAGCTCATATGTGTTGCAGTTGGAGCTTGCTTGGCAGATTTTCTCATTTTCCCCTTGTCTTGGGTGAATTTGTAGAAACGTGGTCCTGAGAGATTAGCTTGAGGCACAGGAAGAACTGGCAGGAGGCAGCCGTTTTCATTTGCACCTCTTCTCGTATTTTCTGTCGTTGGCCTGCAGCCCAGTCCGTGTTATTACAACTTGGGAGTCCCCAGCATTACTCACCCAGTTCAGCCCTAGCCTGACCTGATATTTAAGTGCTGGGCTCGTAAAACTGGGGATCACTACCCGCACTCTCCTCTGAACAAGGATGATCAGTTGCACAAGTGTGCTTGCTTTGACTGAGACATAAATGAGGACTCATATGAATGTCCAGATACCTTGTGTCACTGTGTGTCACTTTGGCTTGTCTTCACCTGTAAAAGCCACTCATGAAATCCTTCTGCTGCCACAGCTCCTCGAGCTGCTCCTGATGGGTGCACATCCTCACCATGCCCCTCCGGGTGCTCACATGAGTAGGTCCCCTCTCTGTGACTGTGGTGCTTTCTCAGTCTTTGTTATGCAGCTTCCAGATCGTTCCCACTTCTTGCTCCGCCTCTCTCACAGTGGATGCAGTGAGATGGTGTTCCAGAAGGACTGGACAGTGACAATCTCCTCTCTTTCTCTCTGCAGCTCATAGCCAGCGCCTGGTGCATGTGAAATCTCGCCTGAAGCAAACGCCACGCTACCAAACCTTGGAGCGGGACTTGATTGAGTACCAAGAGCGGCAACTCTTTGAGTACTTTGTTGTGGTGTCACTGCACAAGAAGCAGGCGGGGGCTGCCTACGTCCCTGAAGTTACCCAGCAGTTCCCATTAAAGGTGAGGTGCCCAGCAGGAACCTCCTGGCTGCTCCAGCATGTGCTACAGAGCTTTCGTTGGGGAGCCACATATTATGCTGGTAACCCCTTGCTGTGGCATAGTTCAATAAGCCTGAAGATACTGGGGCTGCCATAACCCCTTGAGAGTTGTCATGATATTCCTCATTGCTGCAAGTGCAGCTGTTTACATCTTTTGCTGCCCTTGATTGAGACTTAGGCAGTTATTCCCTTTCTCCCCCTTTGCTCTTTAAAGAGAACCAGCACTGTATGGCAATGAGTGCCATTCTTAAGGAAGACATGCTTTTAAGGGGAGGGCACTACTTTCACGGTTAGGCTAGCTAAGAACAGGGAGTGAAAAATGGGACAAACACGGAGCAAATGTGACAGTGTGTTTCTAAATGTGACGTAACAGGAGTTCCCCTCATACTTGTTTTTCTTCTCTTCCCTGGAATTCATGTCCCAGAGCAGAGGCACACTATTTCAGGACCAGGTGTTGCAGAAGTAGGGCTAGGTGGATTTGGGAACAGAAAGTTACTTTGAGTATCTAAAGATTAGGTGAGTCAGAATCACAGAAATTTTAATACCTTCCAGGCAGAAGCTTAGTCTCTGTCATCACCTCTTCATTTGTCACAGCAAAAATATTTGAAGTCATTCCATCCCCACACAACTAATTGGAAACATTCCTTCTCTCTGCTAGCTTGAACGCTCGTTCAAATTCATGCGTGAGGCAGAAGATCAATTGAAAGCTATCCCGCAGTTTTGCTTCCCTGATGCTAAGGACTGGGCCCCCATCCAGCAGTTTGCCAGGTAAATACTGTATTTTGTATCCTATAAGAGAATGGATTTATATATCCAGCTAATAAAATATGAGCGTTGTTATGGTAGAAAATCAGATAGTGCCCTGAGTAGATTGCATTGGAAATATGAAAGATTAAGTCAGAGATGTTGTGTATGAGTGATAGGTATCTTTTCATTCTAGTTTCTCTTTCTGCAGTGAGACATTCTCGTTTGTCCTGACTGGGGAAGATGGGAGCAGGCGGTTTGGATACTGTAGGAGGCTGCTGGTAATTATCCCTGGTTCTGTTCATTAGCAAGAGGGAGCGCACCTCTCTTCGGGTCTAGTGGTACTGGCACCCCTTACAAGGAGTGAAAGTTGCTGCTCTTCTCTTCCAGTGTGGAAGGAAAGGATGGGAACAAACCGGCTCTGTCCTTTTCTGCCCAGTGCAAAGGTTGCTCTCTGAGACCACCCTCTGCCCCCGACTCAACTCTTCTGCCTTTTCCTCATGCTACCGCTTAATGTTATAAACATGGACTGTCGTTTCACTACTAAGCTGAGTAGGATTTATCTCCCTTAGGTTTAGATAGCTAGTAAATAGTTGTCCAAACCCATGCTGGTCCTGTAGGTTCAGAGATGTCTCTGTAGAGCAGTGTGCCCTGCCTGACTTAGGAAGGCTGGGATCATGCTGCTTAGGGACCATTTTTCCCCACTGTTTCTAAGATGTCAATGTTTTGAGCCAGTCTTAAAGTGTTACCTTCTGCAGCAGGCCAGTTCCTGAGCAGCTAGCGAGTTGCAGGTGCTAAGGCAGCGGTCCTTTGGTCTCTGCAGTAGTTGTAACTGACTTTTTTGGTGTTTTTGTGTGTGTGTATGTGTGTATTTGCCTTTCTCTTGAAAGCCCACTGGGAAAGGGAAGCGTCTCCCAGAAGTTTACTGTATTGTAAGTCGTCTTGGATGCTTCAACCTGTTCTCTAAGGTGAGGGGGAGAGAAGAAGGGAATTTGTCCACAGAAAGGGCCCTGAGAGTGTAGCCGACACCAGAATGGGGATCAAGGAAGCTACTGCTTGGGAAGGGGAGGGGGTTGAAATGGTGTTGTCAAGGCAAGCACATGCTAGTTCCAGCATGTAGAAAAATACTGTTGAAAAGAAAATCTGTTGTGAGCTGTTGGCTTGTTCCTTCAGCAGAACTACCAGGACTCGAGCACTGCGAGATTAAAAGGTGGGGTCCTGGCTCCAGAGGCCAAGGGGTGTTTGCAGTGGTAGCTCTCCCCTAGACCTCACTGGTGCTGGGTTTCTCTTGAGGAGGAGAATGAAGGGTTTGCAGATGCATCTTTTCTCTCTTTTGACTCAGATCTCCATGTCAGTGCTGAGCTAAGGAGGGAATTTAGATGCTGTTTAACTTCATTCCTGCTACTATCTCCCTCCATTGCTCTTAGCCACTTTTGTGACTTCATGGTTTTGTTTCAGATCTTGGATGAGGTTGAGAAGAGACGGGGCATTTCGCCCGCCTTGGTGCAGCCCCTCATGAGGAGCGTCATGGAGGCACCTTTCCCAGCTCTGGGCCGCACGATCACAGTCAAGAACTTCCTGCCAGGGTCAGGGACAGAGGTAAAAAGAGTGTCCTTGAAGGAGAGAGGTGTGGGCCAGCAAGTGCTGCTAGAAGCGCATGGCTGGCCACTGCGGTTGGGTGTGCATTGGGGTGTTGTGGGGGTGTTCAGGAAGGACGGCTGGTCTGGCAGCTCTGTGCAGGGAAGCGAAGGAGTGAAAGAGGGGACCTGAGAGGACAGCCTGGAAGTTTTTCCAGTGACCTCAGATTCAAAAAGTTTCCAGAATTTACTTGTCCTGGAGACCCTGTCCATTAAACCTGGAAACTGAAATTGGCCAGCTCTAGATTCAAAACTTAACAGTTTTAAAGTTAGCTTTTAAAGAGGAGGGAACCCGAGTGAGAGAGCATGACTGCATGTATCCCATTTCCTCTAGGAGGAGCAGGGTAATCAGAAGGATTCTGTGAAAACATTTGAAAGATCCGCCAGATGTAAGATAATACTAACTGGCAACACTGGGTTGATTTTCCTCCCCCCCTCCTCAGTGTCAGAAGGCCCATAGTGTATGTTATGAAGACATTGAAGACATTCAGTGGGGTATTTTTATACTTCAGTCTTCAGAAAGAAAAAGATCTATGGTCAGATATTTAATGGTATTAATACTAATAGTGTGAGAATGCAGAGTAGGACAGGAAAAGAATTGGCTCAGGACGCCTTGATTGCATTTAGGCAAAGAGGACTGGGGAGATCCACGGTGCAGTTGTGCAGAAAACAGTGGCAGTGATTTCTGAACATCCTGTGAGCAGTGCTGAGAATGGCAGGTCCCAGAGGAACAGAAGAGGGTGGCCTAGTGTTGGCCTGCAAGCAGAGAGAAAGTGAAGATTCAAAGAAGTGTGACTTGGTTTGACCTAAATTTGATTACTGGAAATATACAGGAACAAAACATAGAATGAGCTTATATGAATCTAGAGATCATAAGTTAGTGAGAAATCTGCTTGGATCTGTGAAGACTGAATCATGTTAAACAACTCTGTTTTTCTGCTCCGAGGTACCTGGCCTGGTAGGGAGAGGAGAAAGGGGGAAGGCTTTTTAGAGGACTTTAGGATGACTTTCAGCATAGTATTATGTGATGACAAGCTGAATAGTACAGACTAAATTAAATTCCTGTACACCACTTGCTAACTGGTTAAAAGTCTGCGCTCTAGGAGTAGGTTCCCAATAGTTTGCTGTCAGGCTGTGAGAATGTTTCAGCATTTTGTTACTAGGATCCTTAAATGTTCATTAATTATCTGCTTGATGGTATAAATTCCGTGTTTGCACAATAGATGGATGACAGCACAGAGATGGATTGCAGGCACTTTGGAAGAGTAAGGGATTAAAATTCAAAATAACCAGTGAATTGGTCTGTAATTCAATATGGACAAGAGAAAATGCTGGGAAAGAGAAATCAAATAGTCTAATGCAATATGGAAATAACTGAGTGAGCAGAAGTACTTTGGAGAAGGATCTGGTGGTGCAGTGGACCACTGAATGAGCCAAAGTAACACTAGGATGTTATTAAGACAAGATCCTACATTGTGAAAAGAATATAAAAGGATGGATTTGAATGATTTGTTTGGAGTATCATTTGAAAAAAAAAATTGTTTCTTTAATATAGAATGTGAAGGACAAAGCAGGGCACATGACAACCTTCCAGCATGCAAGAAGTTGTGCAGAGAGGAAGGTGACCCCTTGTTCTGCGTGTGCCCTGAGAGTGGGGCAAGGCGTAGGTGGAGGAATTTGCTGCTGAGGCGGCATAGTTACAGGGTTGGAGTTGGTAAGGATGGTTCCCAACTGGATTACATTTTCTTCTGGAGTTTATAAAATGTCCATTGTTAGAGGTTCGTAGGAACAAGTCAGTTGTATGCCTAAGGTACTAAGTGTAAATGCTAAGGTACTGTGACAGAGGTTGGTGAAATAGATATGGTGGAAAAAAAGGCTTCTTGCTGTTCTTTTCCACAATTGATATAAAACTTTGTAATTGGTACATTAACCATCCAAACTCTTGCAGTAAAAAAAGAAAAAAAAATCGTGACTGTGAAAATAAGAGGGAAAAGTCCAAAAGCACCGTTCCCCTCTCCAGGCATGCCAGGAAACGCTCCTCACTGGATACAGACTAATTTTCCTTCTCATAAAGAGCTCCCCATGCTCTCTGCGGCGGGGGAGCTTATGCTTGGTGTCCTTCTGGGCCCAGTGGGCTAGTCTCTGGGTAGTCCAGGAGAAGGCTTTTGTGGGAAGGTTTATACTGAGAACGCCCGGGATGGGCGGAGGCTCCGAGCTGACCCAGAGTCTTCTTTCTGCTCCAACAGGTCATCGAGCTGCGGCGGCCTCTCGACTCCCGTCTGGAGCACGTTGACTTTGAGTCCCTGTTCACGTCGCTCAGCGTGCGGCACCTGAGCAGAGTCTTCGCCTCCCTCCTTCTGGAAAGGCGGGTGATCTTTGTTGCAGACAAGCTCAGGTACCTCTCGTGCTTCCTAAAACAAAATGCTGGAAGGAGGGAGCCTGCGGTCAGTAGTTCCCCTGCCTTGCTCTATGGGTCTCCTCAGCACCTTTCCAACTTGTTACCTGATGTGAGTAGGGCTCTATTTCCCCAGAGTGGGCAACTTGGGAAGCCGCCTGCCACAACCTCTGCTTTGCAGTGTGCAAAGTGAGAGCTTTTCCTCATCCCCAAGGCGAAATGTGTCCCCTTTCCTCCAGATCGTTTCCGAGCAGAGCGCCAGTGCTGGGGGAGCAAAACCCCTCTTGCTCCATGGTAAGGCAGTGGAGCAGCACTAAGTTTTCAGGGAGCCTCAGGCAGAGGATGCTCTCCCTTCTGCGTTGGCCCCTGGTGTCCCAAGACTTGTTGCCTAGATTTTCTTGCCTTTGTTTTAATGTTTTAATGCTAATTGCTAAAGACTTTTTGTCATGGGGCAGGGAAAAGGAGTAAGGGGAAGGCTTCAGTGAGGAGGAATGAAGCTGAAGATTTCCTTTTCTCTTTTCAAATTTGCTCTGTTTTCCCCTCCTTTCTCTCTCTCCCCTAAGTTATGAAAATGGGTCCAGGTTTCTTTAAGATCCTGTGCAGCTGGTGGCTGGCAGCTCTCCAGCCCTCGAAGCACTTGAAGATTCAGGCAGGGAGAGTTCGCCAGGCCTGGGGAAGGAAAAACTGCTTGGATGAGTAATGACACCGTGGAGCTGCTCAGGTTTCAGGAGCGCCCAGTGCCCCCAGGCTGTCTGTTTTCACAACTTGCAGCCAGCAGGCTGCATCTCTGGGGCTGGGGCAAAAAATGGGGAGGCCCCTCTACAAGGGAGCTAAGGCAGAAGTGAATCCTGCAGGGATCCAGCGCTCTCTGCGGGAAGAGCTCAGCCTGTCTCATCGCAGCACTGGGAAGGCTGGAGAGGGGGAAGCTGCAGCACAGGCTGCTCACACATCTTGGCAGCTGCCCTGGGTTTGCTTTGCTGCAGTCGCTGACATATTATATGGGCAAGAGGTTGTTATTCTCAATCCTTAAGCCACACGTGAGAATTCAGACTTGACTGAAACTGAGGGATTTCATCCAAATGCTGTATTTCTTCATAGGGCGTATGATTTGTGTGATCATTTATGGTAAGTTTTGTTTTGGAGGAGTGAGGGTTCTTCTATCCTATAGGGCAGATTTAATCTCCTTGGAAAAGTCTATTAAGGACATAGGCATCCTTATATTATCGAAATGAGGCAGGGTGAGAAGAGTAGGTTGTAGGGCACATGGCTTGTTTTGTTTTGCTTCTTTAGGGCATGCTTAGAGCACACCTTTACTTCGCAGAGCTTTCCTTGTCAAAGCTTCTTAACAACAGACACCACTGTGTTTTCTGAGCACTCTGTGTGTTAAAGAGCAGCTCTGATTCAAAGCACTTCTGTGGGTTTGGCCTCCCCGCTGCCAGCCTCATGTCTCCTGTCAATATCCAGGGATGTTAGGAACGAACCTGGCTGTCCAGGCCTGAAAAACAGCATTGGAGAGAGCTATAGAAAGATAGTTTCTAGGAACTTTTAAATGTAGCATGAACAGCTTTCTTCTGTAGGGAAAAAAGAAAGTCATGTTTTAAAGATTCATTCAGAGTCTGCGTGACTGCAAGGCTCAGAATCAAATATTTAGTATAGACCCACCAGCACCAGCTCTCTACAAGGCTTTTAATATTAGATGCTTCTGAGACGTTGTTCTTAGTGTCAGGCAGCTTCAGGAGAGTCTTAGTTTTTCTTTTCATGTAATAAAAGATGAAGTTTCTCCAGCTCTTTTTGTTATGGAGAAAAAACCTCAAAATTGCTTTGAAGGACTGTAGAGACTTGGAAATCAGGAGAAAAGAAAATAACCATCCCAATGAAGTCAGCTAACCCAATCCAATGGCTGAATTGATACGTTGGATTGATGCACCTTTTGTAGATGAGAGGTCAAGAATCTCAGTCTTGCAGTGGAAATCCCATGCTTTGAACAGTAATGATGTTGAATATACAGGACCTCACATCCAAATGCTACTTCCTTTAGGATAGGAACACACTGAACTCAATGAATATTAAATACTATTTACTGCAAAGGTAAAAATGCCAAACTCAGGGAAAAGAAGATAAAGGGTTTTTTTGCCAAATAGCTTAAGGCAGGGGGAGGGAACAATAGAAGCAGCTGTTCAAAATTACTCAGAGGTCTGGAATGCTAGAAATAATCCAGCAGAGATGGATTAAGAGGCAAAGTGCAGGTGACATGATGGAAGGTGCATAGCAAGTTACATTTACCATGAATCTTTGGAGCTTTCTGTGTGGGAATTATCGGTACCCGTATCTGTACATGTGCATAAAGGTGTGTTGTGTGTCAGCGACACGGAGAAAATGATGTATACATTTTATTTATGACTTCTAATTGCTCTGAAATCTGTCCCTGGGAAAGAAAGCTGAAATGTCTCCTGCCAAACACTGTGGGAACTGTGAAATGTTTTCAAGCTGAGCCAAGAAATGCATCTAACAAGTGTGCAGCAAGTGAAATGCTTTGTCTTTTCCATCTTTCAAATGAACCTTGTCTTTTAAAGATGGGTTAATCCAAAGGTTGGCAACGGAAGAGGAAAGAATTTGGTTTATTGTGGTTTTTTCTCCATTGCCATGGGAACAGGTATACACTCCCTTTCAGTCCAGGAAAATGACTTTGTGGAAAGTACGTTGTTCCGTGTCGTCCCTCCACGGCTTTCCCTCGTTCCGGCAGCGTAAGCCTTCGGGTGGCCTGAGGGAGATCTGTTAAATGCAGAGGACTTTTTATATCGGAAAACTGACCTGGGCTTCATGACTAAGGCCCTCGTTTTTCTAGATCTCCATCAAAGCCTGTTTTGGATCTGACCAGCTCAAGAAACCCCATCTGTCCCTGCCAGGAACTACAGCTGTGTCAACACCACAGAGTGGTCGTTGTTATCAAAGGCAGATCTAAAAGCCGTAGAGCAGGCACTTTAAATGTGGTCATCACCAGTAAAAGACATTTAATCAGCAGCCTTTTCTCTGTTCTGTGAAAACAGCCTGACCTGATCCTGTGCATCAGCAACCCAGGCTCCTCATTTTGTGTTATAGTTAGGGAGAAGAAGAAACCAAAGGAAGAGATAGGTTGGATATTAGTATTGTGGGGTTATTTTTTTAAGTGTAACCTTTGCTTCTTCACGTGCAGTAACTCGCCTCTTCAGTGGTAGGTGCTAGCAGCCCCCAAAAGCAGGGGCAGTGTCCTGACAAGAGCTGTGGTGATGCGTCACGAGGTTGCAGTGCAACGGTGGGAAGCTCCGCCACCTATTAAACATCACAAAACAAGAGATCTGCAAAGCAAAGGGACTAAATCCCGACGTGACCCAATGTCAGAAACCCAAAGGTGTTTGTAAAATGAATCCTGCTGAAGCAGAGTTTATATTAAAGAAATAATAATAATAAAAGAATCATACTGTGGCAAATCATAAATTGCCAAATGCCAGCACATTTCAGCAGTCTGGGTAGTGCCGGGAGCAAAGGGTTTACTGACATGAAACTCCAAAAGGCTGATGGACTGAGTGGCACATGGTTCTCTTTCTGGGTTTTTTTTTGAAGAAATCCTGAAGAATCCTAAATGCAAAGGATCCTTGAAAGATTCTGCTTGCTAGACTTCTTAGTGAAAACGCTTGCCTTTGGAGACAGAAGCTGGAAAACCTGTCGTCAGTCTAGGGCAGCCACAACCCCTCCTTAGTTGTTGCTGCGAGTTGTTCAGCATCTTCTTTAGTGCAAGTCAGGCTGGTCTTGGAGCTCGAGGAAGAAGACTTTGCCTGCAGTTGCAGCGACTGTGCCCGGGTTCTGTGTTGACCACCTCTCTATGAGGCTGCAGCCACGTGCGGCAGCTGCAGTTGTTCGTCTGGTTTTGCCCGTGATCCTGGGCAGTGGAAGAGCCTGTTGTTTGAGCAGATAAATGTCATAAATTGCTACCGTGTTATATCAAGGGACTGTTCGGCAAGAGGCCGATGTGTGGGTCAGTGTCCGAATCCTTCCAGGCGGGAGTCTGCCAGGGCTCTTCACGTGCATCAGGACCTTCTGGGCACTCTGCTAGCGACAGCTCCATCCTGGTCTTACCAGCCCTGCGTGACGGGCAGCCCAGCCGCTTTCCCTGCAGGAGTCTGAGCGAACGCAGGAAGGGTGCTCGGGGTCTTGAACGTGTGCCTTGCTCTAAAGACCTGGAGTGCTTTAGTGGTCAGCTGTTGAACCCCAAAGCCTTAAAAAACAGTGGCTGCCTCCCAGTTAAACAACTCCCAGGGAGCTTCTGCAGCCTGAGGTTGGTGCATGACGCTCCCCAGAGCACCTGCAGGCCCGCAGGGCAGAGCTCGTGGTTCCTGGTGGCCTTTGGAGCACTGAGTCGGTGCTCCAAAGCAGAGCAGCAGAGAGCAGCAGGGGTTGTTGTGATGCCTGTGGTGCCCCTAGATGTCCGTGGCTGCACTGCGTTTTGGGATTTCCGGTAGGGGTGTTGGTTGTAGCCACACAAGGGTGGTGCTTGTGATTGTGACTTGTGGCTTGGTGATTCCGTAGAAAATTCTCCTATTTTTTTTACTGATACACTGGCAAGGCTGTTCAGACCTGTCTCCACTTGCCTTGGGACACACACCCGTCTCATAGATAGAGGCATCCAGCTTGAGCAGAGCACAAATCTTCAGTGCTTAGGCCACCTTGTGGAGATACCTGCCACATAGATGGGAGCATGTGTTACAACTGCAGTGAAATCCAGAGCATCTCCCCTGTCAAGGATGGCAGAAGAGCACATGGTTATGCAGAAGGCACCTAAGCAATTTAGCACATGGGATTCTTCCCTGTGGTTCAGTGACCTGGGTGTGAATTAACGATTTGTCATTGCTTTTGGAAAGCCTTGTGCAAGAGAAGGAGGTATCTTAGATTGGGTTAGATTCATCCCAAAAGACCAAGACTGCTCTGCTCCTGGAAAGCTGCAACCCCTTGGAACCCTCTGCAGAGTGATTCTGACCAAACCACGTGCAGAAGAGATGCTCCACTGGGACCTTCTCCATGTCTGTCTCTAAAGTGCTCCGTCTTCAAGGGAGACCTCAGCCCAAACCGCCTCGGACTTACTAGGTCCTCATTTTGTTATTGTTTCCATGTTGTTTCTCGTCTTGGTTCACTGATTCTCTCTTTATGTGGTTTCTCTTCCGTGTATCTTTTCTTTCTTTTTCCATTATGCTCTTTGTGAGGAGGGGACACGTCAGCTGCCCTGCTCTGCGTTCGCTGGGTCCAGCAGACGTGGGCTTGCTGACGAGGACGGGGCAGCTGGAGAGCAGAGAGGGAAGGGCTGCTGGCAGGAATGAGCGGAGAGGAGAGAGGGGCACTTGAGACCTTCCTGAACAAGGATGTGGCACTGTCTTTTCCCTTTTGAAGGTTCAGGATGCTTGTGCGTGGTGCAGTCTGTGAAGGGTCTGCCTGTTTGTTTTAAACAGTAACTCCAAGTGTCTTCCAAGGGCTCTTCCACACCTATTAGAGTCCTGGACAAAATGCTCCCATTAAGCAGATTCCGGTCTCTCCCAGGGATGTAGCTATTTCCAAAAAGCATCCTGTGTTTCTGATAGGGACATGGCCCCCCGTGGGCTGCGGTGGGCTGCCCCCGACATGGGCGAGGGCTCGTGGGGCCAGAGCAGCCCAGCGGCCGCCACCTGCCCCACTCCGCAGAGCCCCAAGGGGGCCTGGCCAGGCCCTCCTGGAAGCTGTCGGTGACAGGGCTCGGAGCAGAGGCACTGGTAGCATTTGAACAGGGAGGAGAGAGGGCTCTCGTGCTGGGAGAAGGAGGATGTCCCCTGTGAGCAGGCGTTGCGTGGAGGGGGGTGCTCTGCGTCAGGGTGGCACACGGTCAGGCGCTGAGTCCGGTGAGATGTGTCCTTCCTCGCACGTGTCCGGTGCGGGACCATCCTCCCTCAGCTGGCCTCTGGTTTCATCTCTTCTGTTCTGGAGTTAGCGAAAGGAGACAGAATTTGGAGAAGCTCCTGATGACTGCAGAGATACCCACAGAGTGGCGCACGAGCCCCAGTTTCCAGTGAGTGCCCCTGGCTGACGCGCGGTGTGTTCTGCCTTGCAGCACCCTGTCCAAGTGCTGCCACGCCACGGTGGCACTGCTCTACCCCTTCACGTGGCAGCACACGTACATCCCGGTGCTGCCGCCCGCCATGATCGACATCGTGTGCTCGCCCACGCCCTTCCTCATCGGCCTGCTCTCCAGCTCTCTGCCCCGCCTCCGGGAGCTGCCCGTGGAGGAGGTGAGCGGCGGCCGGGCCCGCGGCGGCGAGGGGCAGCGCGGGGCTGGGGGCTTCCTGCAGAGCCGCTGTGGTCTGCGGGGGACGCGCGTCGCGGGAATAACCCTTTGCTGCTTTTCTTCTCGCTCTGTTAGGTCCTTGTGGTTGACCTGGTGAATAACCGGTTTCTGAGACAGGTGAGCAGAGCTGCTTCACATCCTGCATGTTCTGCAACCGTCCCGCACCGTGCCTGGCCCCGGCCCCCCTCTGCAGAAACCGCCTGCCTGGCAGGAGCATTGCTGCCCGTGGTAGTGGCTGCTTGCGTGATGTGTGCTACTGCAGTCCCAAAGCAACCACAGATGCTAAGGACCAGAGCACTGTGCATTGCTGTGTTTTCTTTTTCCTTTTCTTACTTTTGGGTAAGAGCTCGCACGGTCACCCATGGATCTGTGGGGACTTGTTAAGTCTCTGTAGCACGGTGACTGTGTGAGCGAAGCTAAGCAGGCAGTCATGCTTGCCTGGCTGCACGACAGCACTGTGCACCCACGCTGTGTCTGGGGAGTTACTGGTGCTCTGGGACGGATAGGGGAGCTGAGGGTGAGCCTTGGCAGGTCGCCTCTCAGGTCAGACACCTGCAATCCTTCCAAAATAGGGGAGTATTTGGGACAAGACACCTCTTTTCTGCTCCCCTCATCCTTTCTCGATAGGCCTGGCTGGGAGTTGTTGGGAAGGTGCCCAGTATACGATGAGTTCTCCCTCTGCTCGCCTTGCAGTTCATTTTCAGTGCTGCCCTGCTGTGGCAGGGGCTGATGGAGGAGAAGGGCAGGCCCCTTCCATGCAGCAGCCCCAGGCCCTGAGGATGTGGCTCTGTTTTGCAGATGGAAGATGAGGACTCCATTCTGCCTCGGAAGCTGCAGGCCGCCTTGGAGCACATCCTGGAGCAGAGGAACGAGCTGGCAAGCGACAAGGAGGAGGGCTCCGTGAATGGCAAGCAGGGTAAAGCACAGCATCTTTCAGCGCAAAACCGTGTCTGTTCCTGCCTGTTCTTCTCCTGTCGCTCCCTAGAGAAAAAAAATAAGTTTGGCCTGGATTTAACACCGCAGAAATCAGAGATAGGTCAGGATTTTGCTTGAGGTTTTATTAAACATTGCACTGTGCAGCCCTTATTCCCTTCTTGGTTCCATCCTTCATTTCCTTTTGGCCCTAGGGAGCATCTGTAACCCTTTCAGGTGTGGATTACACAGCCCTCTCTCTGCTCATAGCCATGTGAATGATGCAGACTCCTGTAGTGGACAGTCCATGTGGAGAATCAGTCTGTGAAGCAGCAGTGCAGGACTGGGCCTAGAGAGCTCTTTTTACAGGTGTGTGGGTAAAACCTGTTTGCAGAAGAGCCAGGACAGGGCTAGGTATCTTTGAAATTAAAAGCATCCCTCTCCTTTTCTAGCAGACATTTCCTAGGATGGTGTCTCTCTCCGTTGAGCTTTTCCCACTGAGGCTGGGTCTGAAAAGGCCCAGAGGCTGCACGTGGAGGGCATGAGGCACCACGGGTGGCTCATGGAATGGGGAGCGCTGCTGCTCCTCACCCCTGCTTGCAGCACTGCCCTCACCCCGGCCTCTTTCTTGTCTCCCTAGAGTGCAGCCCTTTGAACGAGGTTGTGTCCGAGGCCTTTGTGCGCTTCTTCGTGGAGATCGTGGGCCACTACTCCCTCTTCCTGACGCTCAACGAGCGGGAGGAGCGGACGCTGCAGCGCGAGGCCTTCCGCAAGTCCGTCTCCTCCAAGAGCCTCCGGCGCTTCCTGGAAGTCTTCATGGAGACGCAGATGTTTGGGGGCTTCATTCAGGAGCGGGAGCTGCGGAAGCAGGGGCTCAGAGGTGAGGGGCTCTGCCCGGGGCGCGCGGAGGCGCCGCGCTCGCTCCTGCCGGAGCTGGGATTCGCAGCAGCTGCCGGCTCCGTCCCCAGCGCGGTGGGAAGCTGTGCTGTGCAGGGATGCTAGGAGCAGGCAGCAGGAACGCTCCGGGGTGAGCTGGCTGCCCGTTCCACTATCCCCACTGGGCTTCAAGAAGTCACTCATGGCTATTTTTCTCTCTGCTTCCTTGTCTTCCCAAAGGAGGAGCATCTGGTAGTGCCTTACTGGGGTTAGAGCCAGGCTTCACCACCGCAATAAGTGACATGAGCCGCATCTTCCATGTGTGCCCCTTCCAGTGCCTGCTGGATGACACGGCTGGCACAGGAGGGCCTGTTGCTGGCACTTCATTTACCATTGCACCCCTTCCTCCCAGGCAGGGGACCTGGGGAAGCGCGCCTGCAGGAAGAGCAGCCTGCTTTAGCTGCGGCTGGTGCCTCTAGTGAGAGACGCAGGTGCCAGTGTCCTTCCCAGGGCGGCTGCTGCTGCTCTTCCTCTCTGTTGTCCCATGGCTCCTCAGGCCCTGCTGGCAGCCGATGTCTCAGCCCTTCTGCAGCTCAGCGCTGGTTTAGCAGTTTCCCTCAAAGTGCTGATGCAGCAGACTTCGAAATGGGTGGTGGGTGAAAGAGCCTTCCCAGAGCGCTCCAATGCGGATCCCACGTGACGGTTCCCCAGGTCACCTCCCTTTCAGCCCTTAGCCACATTCACAGCAGAACCAGCGGAGGGTTTGTCTCTTCCCTGTGAAGCACAACAGATCAGTCAGACCTGCAGTGCAGGGGGGAGGCAGCAGCCTACCTGGGAGCCCCGTGGACATGGACGGTGCCCCGTCCCTGGGCCTTGCTGGCAGAGGAGGTTGGGCGAGTTGCACATTTGCCTGTGCAGCAGTTCATTGGTAACCCAGCACCACATGCTTTCAGCTGTGCTGCTTATTTTTATGTATAAGGCAGCAAAATAGAAGCCGCTGACTTCTGTCTCTCCCTGCAGGTCTGTTCGAGGTACGGGCTCAGGAGTACCTGGAAACACTTCCCAGTGGGGAGCAGAGTGGAGTCAATAGGTTCCTGAAGGGACTGGGTAAGGCATGAGCAAAGCCACGGGCTTTTCTTGAGGTTTGGGCTCTTCTTTCCATGCTGCCATGCCCAGGGATTCAGCAGCAGGGGTGGTGACCAGGGGGCAGGAGGACTGTCGCGGTGCCTGCGCATGGCTTCTCGCAGGACAGTGCTGCTGTTCTGGAGTGAGCGGTCAGTGCCCGACCCCTGGCACGGGGGAGCCGTGGGGGAACCTCTGCTTGGTGTCTCCCTGCTCTGCCTCGCGGCTGGATCCCTGCTCATCCGCCTGGAGCTTGGTGGGATACCGGAGTTGGACTGTGAGCTCTTCCTGAGGCTCCCAGAGGAGGAAGGAGGCTCTGGGGAAGCGCTGGAGCGAGCGGTGGCTCAGGGGTGGTGGATGCTGCTCTGCATGGGGGGAGTGACAAACTCTCTCCAGGTTTGAGCTCTCACTGCAGGGATCAGAGGTGGGAATTGCTGAGAGATGTCGAGAGGCTGAATTCAGTTCCCACTGTGAGGGGTCGGGAAGGAGGCTCCAGTCAGAGGTTAGAAGCCCTTGATGAGCAGCTCTGCTCCCAGCGGGTGAGCAGAGCAGCGAGCTGCGCCGCTCGGGACCCTGCGCCGGCCCTTCTCCGCATGGCCTCGCTCAGGCAGTGGCAGCAGGGAGCGTGACGCTCCTCTTGCCTGCTGCTCTGATAAGTCTGTTTTCCTTTCTCCATCTCTTCAGGCAGCAAAATGAAATTCCTCCACAAAAAGTAAGAGCGAAGCATGTGCTCATTCCGTAGAAGAGAAGGGTTTTACCGTTTAACAGCAACAAATTGGACTGTTACCAATCATTCCCACTTGGCCCGCCAGAGCCGGCCCTGCTGTTCCCAGGGGCCCGCGGCCTCGGGGAGCCGACCCGGCGTCGGGAGGAGGCCGGGCTCTGCTCGCGTGGCGCCTGGTGCCACCGGAAGATCTGATGGCCGCGGAGCTGCCTGGACGAGCCTCTGGATTTCTACAGTACCGTGCACTGGACCAAGCGCACTCTGAGCTCTGCACTGGCATGTTGCAGATGTCCCAGCGGACTGGATCTCTTAGCTAGTCAATCCTTTGGTTTGTTGTATTTTCCTATTTATATTGGGGTTAGAACAAATATTAACCGATGACTCTTGCCCTGCCTCCTCTCCACCTGGTGTTACAGGAGGCCAGGATGGGACTCCCACAGGGACTGAGCAGAGCTCTGATGCTGGGGAAGAGGAGATGTGTGGAAACAGGTCTTCACCAGACTGAGGGCACTGAGGACTGCAGGGTGCAGACCGACTGGGAGGAGCTTCCGAGCAGGGGGAGCGGGTGAGGGGGAACCACTAAACCTACTGAGGACTTGAGTGGCCAGCCTGACACCAGGGTGGCTGTGCCGGGGGTCCTGGCACGAGGAGAGGCCTTTCCTTGCGCAGTGTAATTAAAAGCGAGTGGTGTAAAAGGTGTGCGGCACCTGGGGTGCTCCCTGGGGAGAGGGCTGAGTGTCAGCGTGCTCACCCCACTACGAGTGGAGGTGGCTGCTCATGGCCCTCCAGCTGTGCTGGGAAACAGGCTGGTCCTGCGGGGACTGGTTGGAATAGGAATCATCAGCTCAACCAGGACGTGCTCCATGAGAGGCGCTCCATGAGAGGACCTCTTTGGAGGTGCCGTCTGGAGGAGCTCCTGCCCAGCTCGCGGGGCTGCCGCTTGCCCTCGGTCACTGGAGCTTCTGCTGTTGTGGGGCCCGTGCACCGCTTGTGAGCACAGCCACCCAGGAGCGGCTGGAGCACCCTGTGCTCTCCTCTGCTCTTCGGAAAGGAGGCGAAGGGGCAGGCTGCTCACTGGGAACCTCCCGCCCTGCCCTGCGAGGGCTGCGGGGCGCTGGAGGCAAGAGCCCGCCGGGGAGGCGTCCCTGGGCAGCGGCGTTCGGGGCAGCTGCGCCATGCAGCACTGCTGCGCCCGGGCACACGCTCCGAGCTCCCTCGGGGTCAGAGGGGAGGGGAGGGGGCTGCTGTGGGGAGGGGGCTGCTGTGGGGAGGGGGCCGTTCGGAGCAGTGCCAAGGTTCCAGTGAGCTCGTTCCCAGCAGCGCGGCAGGAGCAGAGGATCCCGTAGCTGCCGGCCTCTCCTGACGCCTGTGCTTCCAAGGACTGAGGCCGTGGCAGCCCCCTCCCCAGCCGTCACCCACGTGGACAGGCAGCACCGTGACCTCCCGACGGATGCATGGGGACAGTCGCAGCAGCGATCACATGGGAGCTGAGGAACCTGCACACAGCCCAGTCTGCAAGCGCATCCGTGGAGCGTGCCCCATGTGCAAGGCGTGCAGGCAGCCCCGTTACCTGAAACGTGTGGCGTTTGCCCTGGCTCTAACGCAGTAATCTGAGTACTCTTCACAGAGCTGCGCTCGTTTGTTACAGCCTCTGCCGCGGGGCTCCTGGCAGAGCGTAAGAAAGAGCTCGGAGAAGGTGCCCGCGGGAGGAGAGGCCGGGAGCGGAGCCCACAGAGGAGCCACGAGGGACGGGAGCTGCTGCGTCTGGGCCAAGGGGTGACAGCGCAGCGAGGGGTGGCAGGAGGACGGGGGGGTCTGTTCAGCCCAGGACCTGGCAGGATTAAACCAAGGCTTTGAAGACCAGAAAAGCACCTGAAGGCGACGCCAGCCTAGGTCACTGTGAGCGCCATGGGGCACGGCGAGGGCCGAGGCACCGACCGCCGCGTGCGCAGGGCCAGGCCTGCCGGGCTCGGGGCGTTTCCCGGGATGCCCAAGGCTAGCAGGTGTCGTAGCCACACTCCAGTTTCCACATGAGCGTGCTGAAATATCCCAACAGCCCTAAGTGAGATGGGTTGTCGAATAGCCGCATGTGCTGCCTTGGGGGCAGGACCACTCCTGGTGTGCTCTGCCCCCCAAGCGTGTCCGCTGGCAGCCCTAAGGAAAGCAGGAATCAAACCCACACAGCTCACGAGATCCCAGGGGCTGAGAAAGCAGCGGCGTGAAAAGCACAGGGGAGGAAATGCTTACAAGTTTGTAATTAAGAATTTAAAACAAGTATTAGACAAAACAAAACAAAACAGGAAGTTGGTCTCGGCTTGCAGGCCGGCCTCTGCGGTGTTCTGCCCAGCTGTGTGCCCCAGGATGAGCAGGACCGCTGTCCTTTAAGTGCTTCGTGTGCCTTGGAGGACCCCGCCTGCCAAGGAGAGGCCTAAGAAGAGATGGTCCAGGCCCGACCGAGGTTCCCCTCAGCCCCACACCTTCCCTGGCCCGTGCCAGCAGCATAGCCCAGAGGAGACCGCACAGACGGAGCCCGTGTAAGGGGCGTGCCCTGTGTGCGGCCTGTCCTTCGCTCCCGGGGCATCTCCCCGTATCCCGCGTTTTAGCAGCCTCCAGGGCTGCCAGGGCGCTCGAGAGGCCGGCGTGGCCACTCCGGGCCGGGCATGGCAGGGGGTGTCCCCAGGCCGGGGCCCGAGGCCTGGCGGGGAGCGGAGCCCTGGGGCGGCGCTTGGCCTCGCCCGGGCCGCTCCCCTTGGGGGACGAGACCCTGCTGGGCCGTCGTGGGGGAGACCCGGACGCTGCGGTCGCTGCCGGCGGCGGGACGTCCCCTTACCTCATTCCCGGGAGAGCGCCTTGAGCTCACACGTGCCCCTGGGCGCCTTGCAGGTGTAGAGGCCGAGGCAGCCGTCGCAGTCGGAGGGCCTCTGGCAGGGCCGCGCCTGGATCCCGTGGCACGAGTGCTGGGAGGAGAAGGGGTGGCCGTGGCGCCCGCGGCTCCCGGCGAGGCCGCAGCAGGAGCCGCCGCCGGGCGCTTGCCTGCAGCTCCGTGAGCTGGCAGCAGCCCCAAGGCGGGAGCTTGGAGGAGCCCCCCGGCCTCCCCGCGACGGGCTCGTGAGGGCAGCGGCGTGCAGAAGGTTGTAGCGGGATGGGCATCCGCTGCCCCACGTTAAGCGGTGAGACAAGGTTTCACCTGGGGCGCTGTCCCCACGCTGCCCGGCTGCCCGCGGTGGGCGCGGGGACCGCGTAGGCGCCTTCCTGCGGGGCGAGCAGGTTTGCGACCTGTGTCCAGGCAGCTGCGATCTGCTGAATAACAGCAGTTCCTCATCGGGGAGATGGGGCAGCAGTGGGGCAGCAAAGCAGCTTTCTAACCCGCTCGCCACGCGTGGCTACGGGCTCTGCCCGAAGCCTCATGAGGGGCCATGCTGCTCGGGGTACCCGCAGGAGGGCAAGCGTGAGGGGCCGGGGCGTCCCGCTGTGCCGTGGGCGCAGAGACCCCCCTGCCTGCAGGGCAAGCCCAAGAGCTTGGGTGCCCAGTGCCAGCGGCTGCTCGTTCGGCTGCAGGCGTCGGGGTGGTAAAACTTGCTGGGGGCAGCCGTGCCGACAGCTACCTGAGACAGCTGAGCTAGGATGAGAGAATACCCTTATTGCCCCGTATCCCGGCTTGGAGCCACACCGTGGGCTTGTCCTGGTTGCTGTCCTCATCTCTGCAGCCGTGGTGCCGCTCTAACTCGGGGCCCGTTCCCAGCTCATTCCTAGTGTCTAGGACCAGCTTGGTTTGCTGGACGGCAGCCTCTTAGCATCAGGGATCCCCTCCTGCCCGCCCGGGGGAGGCTGCGGCGCTGCGGAGCGGAGCCATGGGGCTCCTCCTGCGGCCCTGTCCAAGCTCCGAGCCTGTCCCCCCACCCGAGCCCTGCAAAGCCTCGCGCTCGGGTCCCGGGCTGGCGGGTGGGTCCAGGCACAGGGCACCGCGTGCGCGGAGGGCAGACCGAGGGGCCCTCACTCACCGTGTCTGAGTTGAACTTCCCGTAGCCTTTCAGGTGGTGGCCCAGGCCCCTGTTTCTGTGGGGCTGGTGCTTGGGCGGCTTGTCCTGCCTCGCGCTGCCCAGCAGGAGCCCGGCCGGGGCGGCCCCCGTGCCCTCCGGGCCGGTGCGGTGGCCCCTCGCGGCGCCCTGTCCAGGTGCGCTGTCCCCTGGGGCTGCGGGCGGCGGCACCGCTCCAGCATGTGGGGCTCCCGGCTGCCCTACCGGGACACGGCCCCACGCTCCCCACGCCGGAGCTGGGGCTGAGGACAGCAGCAGCAGCAGGAGCAGCGCGAGGGCCGCAGCGGCCGGTGTCCGGGCCCTCATCCTGCCTGGGCGGCTTCGCGTGGGCTTCTGCTGGCCTGGAGGATGCGGTGGGGGCTCCTCGCTGCCTTTCCTTAGCACGGGTGCTGAGGCGCTTTATAGGGCAGGGTCCTGCCCCAGGGCACACAGCCCTTTCCTCCCGCCCCCGCCGTGTCCCACCTCCCCTCCGTGCGCAGACGGGGCCGCTCTTGCTCCCGCAGGTCCCATCCCCTCCCTGGCTCTCCAAGTCGCCGGCGCCCTCCCCGTGTGGGGCTCCGCGGATGCGGGCAGGGGTGTCTGTGCACGCGGTGACCGCACGTGGGCACAGAGCTGGCACCGGGCGGGCACCGGGATGCCTCGGGGGCAGGCGGGCCCTGCTGCCCTCAGGAAAGGCGGCCGTGGCATCGGCGTTGTTGTTTCTTGAGGAGAGGCCACGTTGCGGATGTCCTGAGCTTGCTTCGGGTGGCTCTTGTGCCTTGCTGTGCCCTAGAGGTTTGCTCCTCAGTCACGGGTCCTTTCTGGTGTCCGTGCTCTGCATGAAACAGGGTGAGGACATACCTGGGGCTTACCGTAGCTCTGCTATAAAAACATCCAGCCCCAAGTGCTAAATTCTCTGGAAATCAGGTGTGATCAGCTCCAGCGTTCGCTGAACTGCTTGCCGTGCACTAACCGGGACTGCAGTTGCAGCCTGTGCAGCCCTCGTGTTGGGAGCAGCGTGGCTTCTCCTCAGGCTCCCAAGGGAAATGCTCTTGCCCCCTCATACTGGCCCGTATTTGACGGGATGGTTTTGGGGAGGTGAATACAAGATGTTGGCGCTGGTGGCCAGCCAGGCACCTCGCCCATGGTCACAAGGTGCCACCGCCAGCTTCCCATGACCTGGCCTGAGTTTGAAGCAGGCACCGAGGTGTGCAAAGCCCCTCTGCAGCCCGCAGCAGCAGCTCATCCATCCGTGCTCCTCGACGGGCCCTGCTCGGGGCCTTCTCCTGCTCCGTGGTGGCCTCGGCAGGGGGCCGTGGCCTGGGCCACATGCAGCAGCCGCAGGAGCTCTGTGCCACCCGCACCGCCGTGTGGCCGCGGGCAGAACGTGGCAAAGGGCAGCGCGTGTTGCTGCCCGGGCACTGGCAGCCCGGTCCTGCAGGGGGGATGGCACCGCAGGCAGGGCAGGGCAGCGCCGTGGCGGCCGGCCCCCTGCACGTCTGCTGTGCCAGCAACGGGGCCCTCGGGGCTCAACCCACACCTTCCTGTCTCCAGGGATCTCCAGGGATATACCTTTTGGTCCTATGAAATTGCCAATTAAGGAAACTAAATTCCAGTGCTTTCCAGAGGCCTTGGGGAAATCTGTGATTCCTGACTTTTTTTTCTTTTTATTTTTAATCCTGTTTGCAACGTTGGCTTCCGATGCAATCTGAGAGCAGCTTCCTCCTGTCTTTGTGCCCATCCCAGCTTTTAAGCTGCAGAAGAAAATCTTCCACCACCACCGGCTCTTGGGCAGAGCTGCCATCCCACCTTCCTGCGCGCGGGCAGGAGGGAGGCTGGGCCACGAGGAGGCCAGAGCTAAGTCGCAAATCGTCTCTACACATCTGCTGCTATAATTCTTTGTACAAACAGCAGCGGAGGTCTAGCAAAAAATATGCATTTGCATTCACAGCCATTGTAAGTCTGGACTAGGAAGCCACAACCAGCTCATTGACTGTGTGCCTCAAGCCTGCGTTGGAAGCCTGACCCTTTCCCACAGCCGTCATTTTGGTGTTTGCAATTACATGGTGGGCGTTGTGATGTGGAGCAGGGATTTGTTCACATGGTCACTGGCCTTCTCCTATGGGATCTGGGGATGGGATCTCAGCAGCCTTTGGCCTTTGGCTGTGGAGGTGCCAGCGAGCGAGCAGCCTCCGAGACCCGCCGCGATCTCCCCCTGCTCGCCCACGGTCACCGCTTGTTGTTGTCCCTTCAGCAATGACTGATCCGGCGTAACGCGTAAATAACAGAGGCAAAGCTGGAGTGGTCCCTCCCTAACCTTTAATCTCTCAGGGTTGGAAGAAAATCACAGGAGCTCTCCCTGGGAGCCAGCTACACAAGAGAGGCTGCAGTAGCAGATTTCCACAGCCAGGCTAGCTGCACTATTCAGCTGCTAAAGGCCTATTGACATGACTTAATTCGTATAGAATTGCTCTAGGTGTAGATGTTCTTGCTGATAAAGCTTCTGGAAAGGGTAAAGGCAGAGGTAGCACCATGCAGCTCAAAGCTGGGACAGAGGTAGAGGCAGCTCGGTTCTGCTCTCTGCTTTGCCATGGACTCGCTGTGAACTTGGCGGCAGCATCATGTAACTTACACAGCTTGTGTGTCTGCCTGTCAATGAGGCCCATGCTTTCCCACCTGCCTGGCGACACTACGGTTGTCCTCATCCTCAGTGGTGGTGCTGGGACTCCTCTTGCTCTTGAACACCACAGGGAAGGGAAGGTGACATCAAGCAACGTGGCCCCTGCACTTAGTGCTCCACGAGGGCTGCTAGGCCATGCGTGTCTATCGATGCAGCTGTTCAGTCACCCATGTGTGGGACATGTCCTGCACCAGGGAGCCAATGGGTTGGAAATGGAGGAGTTAAGAGAAGAGCTGCCTCCATTCCTCTTAGCCAGGATAGCTGGGCCCCATATAACCCTCTGATTATTCTTGCCCACTTTGTTCAGGGATGATGAACTTCAGAGCAAGAAAATCCAGCAGAAAATAGCCTGGGAAAGATCAGTCAGTCTACAGCACTATGGGCCTGCCAGCTGAATCTTGTCACAGGCAAGACTCGTGGGAGATGTTCATGGGAGGCGTTGGAGAGAAATCAGGAGCGAGGAGCAAGAGAGTCTGTTGCTGCTGGGCCTGCCTAAAAATAAATGGTCTCGAAGACCTGGACGGTAACAACGGAGGAGCTGTTGAGAGGAGAGTGATAATGTACAGCAGTGACATAAAATGGTGATCAAGAGATCAAGCAAGCAGAAGGTGTAAAAGAGCTCAGTCCAGCTTTTCTTTACAAGGGTTCCCTGGCTTGGGGCCTGGGCAATTTTCCTCAAGATCCGAGCAGCTCAGTGCTCCCATTAGAGTGTGAGATGCGATAAATTATCAACAGGCGGCATGCAGAAGAACCAAGTTGCAGTTGCAGC
This sequence comes from Eudromia elegans, assembly GCA_003342815.1. NCBI lineage: Eukaryota > Metazoa > Chordata > Aves > Tinamiformes > Tinamidae > Eudromia > Eudromia elegans. The sequence continues at coordinate 1,255,919 of PTEX01000047.1, forward strand.
TTGACTCAACACACCAAAGGAAAGAGAGAGGAAGCAACAGGGGACAAAAGTGGGCGTGTGCAGTGCCATACAGGCAGTCACCAAAGGCAGCCCGTTGGCAGTTCACCTCCTGAAAGGCAGAGGATGCGCTGCAAGTCCAAGTCAGTTTCTGAGCTTGAAACTGGAAAGGTTCTGCTGCCTGGCTCTGTTAGGAAGGATAAGGTGGCGAGTGGGAAAGCCACGGTGCAGGAAGCTTAGTCCATCTCCCACATCTTCACCTCTGGCCAGTTCCTGCTCTTGACTTGCTCCAGGCTGACCGTGCGAGTGCTGATTTCTGGGGAAATGGGCTCGTAGGAACGGAGAGACAAGTCTGCAGCAAGAAGACCCATCCGGACGCAGGTATCTGTGTCATGGTTAGCAAGCATCCCTGCGATGATTCCTGCCATTAAACTGTGGAGAGAAAGGAAAGACACTGATCATTTGGGAATGGATTTGACCTCAGGAACATAATCATTAGTAAGTGAATTCATTCAAACACAAACCAGTAGCAAAAGCAGAAGACATCTCAGGTCACAGAGGAGACCCTAATAAGTCCCAAAAAAAAGGAATGAAAATGTAATGAGAATGTTTTGCTGTCTTTATTTTTAAATTTGAGGCATCAAAGAGTGCTACTTACCTGCATTTTAGAAGCCAGTGGCTTCTCATGGGAGAAGTTGAGGTACTTTTCCGTTCCACTCCATTTTATTTCTGCCTAGTTTTCCAGGTAAGGCAGAGGAAAAGAAGGGTGTCTGAAAAGGGGAGAAATCTGCTTTTCCCTTGCTCTGTGATTATTTTCATCATTTGTCTGTCCTTTGCCTGCTACCGGCTATACTCCTCCTTCCTCCCAGTTAGGAACGGGTGGATGGGAAGGCAGGTGAAGCTTCCATATGGATGTGCAAGAAGCTACAGGCACAGCTGGAGAAAGAAATCCAGCGTTGGAGTGAGATTTTTGATACGGACTGTCCTGAACTCCAGCTGTCACTTTCCGTTTGAGAATTCCCGGTAAAAACGGGGTGTGTTTGGAAGCGCAGCTCCCACTCCCAGCTCCTCGAGAAGCGCTAAGGATCGGTCCGGACGGCAGGACTTTGCAGGCCTGCAGCAGAAGCCTCTCCGAGGGACCGTTGTGTGTTCCTGGCCTGCTGGGGGTTGTGGTTGTTCGCAGCTAAACACGCACCCTGGCAAGGGGGTGGCAGGAAGGCAGGAGGGACACCAGAGGCGGCAAAGAGGAAGGGAGGTGACAGTGGCACCAGAGAGGAAGAAGCAGGAGGAGACCGTGAGGGTCAGTGATGAGATGGACGCCCTGAGCAGTGCCGAGGGGCAGCTACGCGGAGCAGCCGGAGCACCGGTGCTGCCCCACGCTGCCATGGGGCGGGGTGCCCAGGGTCGGGGGACGTGCTGGTGCTCAGGGAGCCGGCGCTCCCGATGGCAGGAGCGGGGACAAGGGCGGCTCTCACGCTCTGCTCCGTTACCCAGCGCCTGCCTCCTTCCCTAGCGGTGGCACCCGCGACCGCGCTTTCCACGAGCCGCTCCAGCTCCCAGCGCTCCCGGATTGGGGTAAATGTTTGGGACAACGCTCCCTAGCAACGCGGAGTGCCTGTGCACTGTTGCGTTGCCATGGCAGCCAGGTCGGTGCGCTATTGCGTTGCCATGGCAGCCAGGTTGGCGCGCTGTTGCGTTGCCATGGCAGCCAGGTGCCCGGAGCAAACAGGCGGCGGCACCTCCTCGGCAGCCCCTCCGGCACCGCAGCAGAGGCTCCGGGCTGAGAGGGATTCACAGGGACCTGGCCACGAGCACAGCCCTGGCACGGTCCCCTGGTAAAAGTCCTAGGCCTCCTGCATGAGGCGAGTTTAGGCATCTTTGTAAGCTTGTATGGGCGGCTGGTACCACGTATGTGACTGCAGCATCGGGGCCTTTACAGCCCCGGATCTGCTTTGGGCCCCAGAGATTTCTACAGGTCGGAGTAGCAGCCGTGAGTTGTTGTCTCTGACCAAACAAGAGGACTTTGTGGGCTTCGGACTCTGGGAAATGGGGCTTCAGAGAAGACACCCATTTTTCTTCAGCACTAGGGGCAGTAACGGGCCCTAACTTTGAGAGGGTGTTGGCAGGAAGCACGAGCTTAAAGCACGCGTTCTGTTTGTCCCGGTTGGTCAGGGGCACGTTTTGTTTAGCTTTTGCTCTGCCTGAAATTAAGCTTTTTGAAAAGTGAAGAAGTAACTGGAGACCCTGGTGCTAAGTAGATTAATTAGTGGATTAGTGAGTGGATTAATTAGATTGGCAAGAGGTTTTTGAATGATCCTAGCTAAAACACTGAAGACCTCTGTAAATTTCTATTAAAGTGAGTTTTCATTCTCCGCACCCATAGGAGAGAGAAGGAATTGTGTTGATATGTTGAGTTATTGGTAGGTAAGGATAGAAAAATACAAGGGAAATTCTGTCACATACACCCTTTTAGTCTTGTCCAAGGCAGCCGAAGGCTAGAATCAATTATTGCAGCATATGAAGGAAAAAAAAGGGCAGGAGGGCTATGTATCTGTGTATAGATACCACTCTCACAATACCCAGCCACATTCCTGTGTTTTTAGTGCCTGATTCTCAAGCAGTGGAATGTAGTTTGTCTTTGCAATAGCGTTTAAAAGAAATCAGATTATGAAGGTCTCATGTAACAGAGGGAGAAGATGGAGCAGGTAGCAACGTACCTGTCACCAGCTCCTGAGACACTGACTATGTCCTCCCTGCGGATGTGGGTGGCCGGGTAGTGGGCGGCACACAGGCTGCTGGCAGCACTCTGCATGAGGAAGAGCGGAAGGAAGGTTAGTGGGCAACGGCCAGGCTGGGAAGGGGCCCTGAACATGGCTGATGTCATCCAGTGCGGCACTGATATGGAAGAAAGAAAAAAAGTCAGTGATCTTTTTGTACACTTTGAACAGGACCTGTTTGCATCCATTGGGGAATTGTTTTCCCTTTACACGAGTGCAGCCATTTAAGTTCCCAAAAATAAAATTTGCACTTGTTAATATTCATGGAAAGTCCCTTTTAAACTAGCTGACTATAAGCACTGCTGTCACGAGCCAGGAGTGCCAGGACAGACAGTTTGAATGGTTTTGCTAATCCACAGATCTGTGCACTCTTCCCTTCCAAATGTGTATTTGCCACAGGGGCAAAACACTGGGGCTGTTTTCCAGGATCGTGATTGAAATAGCAAGAGACTGTTTCATCCCTGACGGAAGGAACTGAGACCTCAGAGCCTCTTTTCTGTGCCCTTACCTGGTGGTGAGCTCCAGGATGAAGCAAGACGCTCCCCCCTAGGCTCCTGCCACACACGAGGACTCCATGAGCGCCAAGTGTCACCACCACACAGCGCAGCTGCGTCAGCAGAGGCCTGGCCAAGGCCATGGCAGTCTGGACCGCATCTTCCAACGTGGATGGCGGCTCTTTAGATAGACAGCAAGAGAGGGAGAAGGGAAAACTCTCATGTAATGCCAAAGATTCTGGGGTAACCCTTTTGTAACTCTGGGCTGGCAGCCTATTTATCAGCACTAATGAAAATATGTTTTATATATATACATATACATAAATATATACATACACACACACACATATATATGTTCAGTTAAATCACGAGAAAGATGAAGATTTCCAACCCTTGACTTCCACACCAAGTTTCTGTCATTTGCTGAGGAATCCGCTTCCCATGGCACTACACCAAGCAGTTTTGGAATGTGACATTTTTGCCTTAACACTACTGAATTTCTGTTGTGTGACAGGAATATTTTATTTCTCCAGAAGCTAGTTATTGTTAGAACAATGGCCATCAGAGCCTCATGCTTCACTAAAATGGGTAAAAAAAATAAGGATTGTTCCTTTTTTGCTATTTATTGATGGAATGGTAAAAATGAGATCTCTGTTTTTGAACAGAGAGCCATCTCAGGCCTCTTTGATAAACCAGCAGCACGGCCCAGTCCTTTCAAACCACGCAACGGTGGTTGTAAGATGAAAAAAGCTGAAGATGCATATAAAAGCCCACTGTGTTATAAGCCAATGATGTGCTTGAAATGAAACTGAGGCTTATTTTAACAACATCAGAACCCCTCAAAAGTGATTGAAATGGGCCTGTGCATTAAATTCAGAGGGTACACAGCTTCTCACAAAATCCATATTTTCTCTCACAAAGTGTTGTGTTGACCAATTCTAGTGATTTCAAACAAGCTGCAGTTTGTAGGGTAGTTCATTGCTGCCATGCAGGAGGCTGCTGTGTGGGCGTTATAAAGCCTCCAAGCCTCTCAGTAGCTTTTAGAGCCAAAGTTAATGATTTTGGAGCTGGAATAAAATCACTGCCCCAGAGAAAGCAGCCAGAGAAACCCAAAGCAAAGTACTATTGCTTTGGCACCTTCTGATTTAGTACCATCCTGACTAACAGTCAGCAAATGTTGTCATTTTGGAACGGCAGCTGGAGAGGAAAGGACCTCTCCAAGGTCTAGGCTGTCTGAAAGAGTGACCGAGTGTTCAGTACCTGCTGGCAGAGGGTTCCCGAGGGTGCGATTTATTGCTCTGAGTTCCTGCAGGTTGGGGGAGATGAATGTGAGCGCTTTCCAGCTGTCTGAGAGGAATGGCTTGGACGCCTTGTTCTCATCTGTGGGCTCATAGCATACTTTAAAACAACATTGCAGTTGGTTAGTTAATTAATTCGTTAGCAGTTAATCTCTACTACAGAACAGGGTGCAGTGTGAAAAGATTGCTGTGAGCTGCACAACAGGGGTGATACTTATAAGCTCTTAGCAACTTATGTACCATTTCCCCTGCACTGGGTACAAAGTCTCCTACTTCCCCTTTCTTTTGCTCAGAAATGATGTGTTGCTTCTGGCTCAGGAACAACGGGACCAGGCTTTGGGTTTGCCACTCCTTCTATTTGGTTATGGAGCCCCTGCCAGGTTCTAAGAACTTTGTCTTCCTCTTCTTCAGAAGAGGAATTTGCCTCTAAACCCAAACGTCTCTGCAGGCTCAGGAAGCCTTGTGAAGAGTCCCCAGCATCCTGGGGAGGGACTGTGTGTTTTATGAGAAGTGGCAGACAAATTCCTCAGAAGATTTGCTGGCCCTTATTCTGAGAAGCAAGCCATGCTGTGTTCAAACTGGCAGAAGCACACACATCTGTGCTCGCCTTGAGCTTAAAGGCAGAGAGCAGAGCACTTCTCACTTTCTGTCAGGGCTTTAGAGCTATAGCTTTGATCTAGTGGGAATGTCATTTACCTGCAGACTGAAAAAAAAAAAAAAAAAAAAAAAAAGAGAAAAAAAAAAGAAAAAGAAAGTGGAATTGTTTCATCCCTTTTAAATAAGGGATCAGTGCACAGGAAGGAGCACAGCGTGTCAGACAAGACGTGGGAGCGTACTCGGTGTGTGCAGTTTGTTTTGGAGCGCAGGTTGTTAGGAGCCACGGGCCAGGGCAGGGGGAGTCCTCCCTACCTGCCAGGCGGTGCTCCCTGGCCAGCTCACAGACGTACTGAATCGTGGAAAGAGGCACGTTTCCATCGACGCAAACCAGCGGGGCCCGCAGCAGGCTCTCCTGGAACTTGGACACCTAACGAAAATCAGGAAGACACAGAGACAGTTGGAGCCGCTGCAGTGGACAGGAGTGACTGCTCTTCAGATTCAAGATGTGTGATTTTCACTCATATTGCAGCCTTTAGACACATGTGTGAACCTAGAAGAACGATCCCTTATGGAAAATGGATCCTTCCTTTTGCCTCATCTCCTTTCTGTTTCCCGCTGTGATCCAGAGCTCGATTCGGGGGCCTGGCCCCTCACTAGAGCTATGCAGGGCTCCAGGATCAGCTGGCAGATCTGTAGGGAAAGGGGATGCTGCTATTTAATGGCAGGGGCTCCCCGTAGGATTCCCTGTGTTGTGTCTGGTTCGGCTATACCTTTGCTTGCTGTGTATGTCATTCAGATATTTTGTGCACAGCCACTGCAACCTGCGCCAGCTTAACAGCTTGTTGTTCATCACGGTGTTTCACTCCCTGGTCCTGCCAAACTCCACAGAGTTGGAGGGCAAAGGTCTGGAATGATAAAGGGGTACCTACATTGTTAGGCTTATTGATACAAAAAAGAACGTGTGACTGGCCCACTGAATAGAGTCCACAGAATTTTGTGGATAAGAAATTAATAATCCATAAAAAATCATGTGGCTGGACTTCCTACACAACATGTGGGAAGTACTGGGGACCTGACCTTCTGCAATGAAAACAGGCAGGCAAAGTGCGGAGAGGCAATTGCAAGCAAGTCAGCAAGAAAGTTAATTAAGAAGCAGTGAAAGAGAGGACCAAGCCTGAAAGCGCATTTTGCTTCTGATCTTGGTGCTAACACCACTGGTGGGATGGGGGTCTTGAGTCTGTAGCCCCCTTTCTTGCGGAAGGACTTAAGTGACACCCTGCATGAGGCATGCAGACTGGCTCTTTTTCACATTACATCTTGCTTGGTCTCATCATGTCCTGTCCACCCTTAATGTTTAATCGAGTGGTTGCAGCTCTTACACACAGCTCTGTGGTTGTTGCCAACTACCAAGCAAGCAGAGCGGTGAGTTGCTGCCGGCCCTTGAGGCTGTCATGAGCATCAGCCAAACCCCTGGCCAGGGCCATAGATGCTCCTGCAGCTCCCCTCCTTCGGCTTTGCTAATCCTGGTGGAAAATAAGGCCTTTCAAAATACACTCTTCATGAGAAGATTGGCTCAGAGTTTCCACTGCCCCCTTTTCACAGTAGCTTTGTAAAGCTCGTGAGAATTAAACTGTCATGTAGTGGTTTTCTATGTCAATGCCTGGGAGAGGCAGGGTGTGGATGGAAGGGGGAGCAATGACCACTTTTTTTCCTAGGAATTCTCAATCTTGTAGGGATCCCACTGGTAAGTAAACTGCACTTAACTTCCATGTCGCTGTCAGTCATGAAGCAGAGGCTTTTGTTCTATCAACAAAAGAGTGCGGTGAGGAAGGAGGGTGCAGTTATAGGGGTTTCCTTGAGTCAGTCCTTAATCATTGCTCCCATTACTCCTGTCATTTTGAAGACTTGGGCATGCTGAGAAACACTGTCTGTTTATACAGTGCAGCATGTAGCAACAACAGGGAGGGAGAGGAAGAGATGGAACAGGAAAATTTGCTTTAATCCATATTCTGACCACATTTGGTTTTTCCTAGAGGGAGGAATACCTTCCATGCAGGTGAACTGGCTTTATTGCTGGCTTTTAAGGTGCCGAACATGATGGACAACTTTGGACTAGTTACCAAAGAGGGTTCTGGCCTACAGGCACGGGATGATAGCAGTGGTGATATCTTATGGGAAAGAAACAGAGAGAAGCCCCATCTGGCCATGTGGCAACAGACAGCTGTGGTGGCCACGCTGCTATCCCAGTGGCCAAAGCCTGGGGTCAGCTTCAGGGTTTCTCGTGTTCCCTTCGTACACCTACTCCCTCCTTGCATGGTTTTGCTGGCTGCTCCTTCTCACAGACCCACTGTCCTTCCATAAGCAGAGATGTATGAAACAGACGGTGTGCATACGTAGTGCTCTGTTATCTCCTGGTGGATGTCCATATCTCCCAAGCCAACGCTGAGCTCTCCGGCACCAGTGATGACAGCACAGTAAGTGGCTGTGTTCTTCCCCTCCAGCTGAAGGACAGCGCTCATGTCCTAAAACAACAAGAAAGTTATAAAGGGAGCATTTATCTTCTGGGCCACATTGGGCACAACTTGAATATTCTTGCCCTGCACCCACCCAGTAGATAGCAATAGCCCAGCTCGTTGTTCTCTCAACTTCTCTGCTTCCTTTAGATAAGCAACATTTCAGAGGAGTCTCAGACCAGACAACACTGGCAGATAGCTATTTTTTAATACTTGCCATGCAACAGATGCCACAGCAAAGATTAAAGAAATCATTTGGTAAATGAGAGTGACAAGTCTCTTCCATGCAGTTCCATGCATGTTTCCATGCACTGTTACTGCAGTAGAAAGGAGGGTCTGGAGGGTGGCTGAAGCTTTGCCTACTCCAGCTGTCCTTTCCCATAGTTTATATGAGACACCTGATGGCTTCTCAACATGCTGGGCTTGATGTGGTGGCGTGTATTAGTAACCTCACTGAGTGCACACTGTGCAAGTCTGGTTTCAAAAGTGCTCTTGGGGCTATTTTTACATCAGTGTTGTAGACATAACTGTAATGTTCCTTCCTCCATGGATCTTTTTGAATTATCTGCTTTAGAGAACGCAGAGCATTTCTTCAACTACACATGTGTCTGGAGAAACGCATCCCACCAGCAGGTCACAGAGAGGCTGAAAGCTTCAAGGAAAAGTTCTTCTTCAACACTGATGATTCTGGCAACGCGTTTTCTTACAGGCAAGTTCTGCCTGACAAGTTCCCAGCTAGTCCTGTTCCATCTTCCCTTAGGAGATTGTTCACTTTGATGACACAGGCTGGAGCCTGTTTGCATGGAGGAGCGATTGTACACTTGCAGCTATGAAGTCTTTCTGTATCAAAAGAGGGCTTTTGTTCTTATTGCTTTTATAGACCTTGGTACCTTAGGTACCAAGAACTCCAAGCCCCATGGCTTATTTACCCGTGCATATTCACTTGCCAGGTTCCTAAGTGCACCAACAAGGTTTTGCTCCTTATTCCATGCTTTCTCCATCTTATGCTTCACTCAGGCTTTGGCAGTGTTTCTCCTCAGGATCATGCTTTATGTATTTCTGGCTGTGCTTAGGCCTTCCTACGTGTTTTCATGGCTCCTTCTGATTTACCCCTCCTTCTCCCTCAAACATCACTTCCCAATGCTAAATTCAGGAACAGACAAGCTGGGAAGAACACAATTGCTCTGGGATGGGGCAAGGAAGGCCAAGAACCACCTACAGTTTTAAACATCAGGAGAAGTTGAGGACAGCAAAAAAAGGAGCTTTTTTCAAATACATCAGTAACCAAAACAATATTAGGGAAAATGTGGGTCCATTGCTGAATGGGACAATACTCTGGGTTGGACTAGATGATTTCAAGAGGTCCCTTCCAACCTCAATTATTGAGTGATTCAGTAATTCGGACCACATGGTTCAGACCCCTCGCCATACAAACATAGAGCCTGTGTTTTGGCAGGTGGCTCCCTGCTTTCAAATTGTCAGTAGTTAAAGGAGCACTTAATTATTCTTCCTCTTAGCCTGATGGAAGATGGCTCTAATGCCTGTCAGGGTTGAGAAGACCCTTCCCTCTACATAACGTTATTGCATACTTGCGTTTGAGGAGCCACTGCCATAAAACATACCATGTGGTGACAGTGGTGTAGAATGGACCCTGAATGTTCATCTTTTCCCATAGCTGATAAAAATAGAGGAGTCAGCCCAAGACGACTTAAGCAGTCTGAAAGCAAATGGAAACAGATTGTTAATAAGTCCATCAGAGTAGCAGGAGCACAACCACAGCCTGTGTAGGATGACTGTAGGAAAACCTTCTCCTGGACAACTTAGATCAGTCCTTGTCTGGTCCTCTGTGTTGCTCAGGATTAGACCTCAGCTACAGTTGACCATCAGACTGGCAGGGGTGGAATGAAGCAATCTGTGGCTTTCTGCAAGCAGGAATTCAATCTTTTGGTTTTTGCTTTTGCTTTTTTGGAGCGTGTGAGAGTGGAGGAAAGAGAAGCGGGAGGAACTTCTGTGCTTCCCTGACACCCTCCTCTTTCAACTCTCACAGGCCTATGGGCTTTCCCATGTCACTTGTGCATATGGCCTTTCTAGCTGCTGGCCTTCTCCACACTGCTGGGCTCACTGGGCTGTCTTAATAGAACTACCAAATCTGAATGAATCCTTTCTTCGTCTCCCTTCAAGTCTGAAATTTTACCTCCAGGGATAGATGGAAATTTTCTTCTCAAGATTCACCACTTGTGAACTTAAATAACAGCAGGTTTATGCTAGGAGTTTTAAGGAAAGATAAAAAATTCGAGGTAGTCTTAAAATCCTTTTGTAATATGCCCCCTCTGCCCCTGCTAATTCCAGTTCTGGTTCCAGTGCTTGCACCTTCTTCTCTCCCACTCTCCCACAGGAACTCCTATGCTCTGTTTCCTCTTGTTCCTGATGCATGGGCAACCATTTCGGAATAAGGCCCTTCCTCTCAAATTCTTCCTCAAGTCCTACTTTTAATGTGCTGTAACCTGACTTTAATTCCACTCTGAGGACCAGACTACTCATCAGGCACTGGGGATCACCAATGCTTATTTAACTCTAATATGAGGATCACTGAGCTGTACACTAGCTAACCTGTTGTTGCAGCACCTTTCTTTTCCCATCCCTTGCCCAACTCCCTCCCCTCTTATTGCTTGGAACGGCGTTTTTCCAGGCGGTCTGCCCCCCGGGATACTGCCCAACATGTCTCCCAGATCCCGACAACATTCAAGGGCTCCTGCTAGTAAAGGAATTCAAAAGGATGGATCACATCTGGCACGCATCCGCGGGCAAACCCGAGCACTTGCAAACCTGCCAAGTTTCTTCCAACGCCGCCAAAAGATCTCCGCACTCTTCCAGCATTGGTTTGTCCACCGCCCTGGAGGAACAAGTCATTAGCTGGCAAAGCCGAGAGCTGCTTGCTGTAGGTGCCATGCCTCTAGCTGCTGAAGTGAAGCTGCCACTGCTGAAACACAGGCCAGCAATTAGGAGGGGCAGATGCCATCCAGCCCAAGGCCTGGGAGGGGTGCAAAACTTCCTAGCCCACCTACAGGCTTCAACTCTGATAATAAAATCTGACTTCTTAGGGGATCCCCAAGCTTGGCATCCCCAAGGTCTCCTGGCAAAAGAATTACCTCAATAAATGGGGTCCCTCAAACAAATCCTACCTGACAGCTGATTGAACATGTTTGCAAACTTCTTTGGAATCTGTCATTGGCTATCAGACTATTCTACGGCTCTTATTTAAAAAAAAAATGGAACATATTCTCCATTTATAAAGACAGTTTGCTAGTCAATTGTGTTCATAATGTCCTTCACTATTCTGGGTAATCCAGAGCTTTCAAGAGTATGCTAAACATTTGGCTGGGATGTGCTGCAATATGTGTGTGCCCATACATGGGAGCTCCTGGCACAGACTTGTTCTGCCTCACATCTGTCCGGGTGCACCAGGTACCCCTGCCCGTGCCCACTCTTCTTCCTTGCAAACACTTCTACCCACCCTGCGTAAGAAAATGTCCTGCCATCCCGCAGAACAAAATGTTATTATCCCACCCTCTCAGTTTCAGGGTGCGCCCAAGACCCGGATTTAAGCTCCCTGCGGGCCCTTCTTCTCCTGTGCTGAATCATGGACCCTGTACAGCTCTCCTTTACACGCAGTCCCTTCCTCATCTGGTCATGTGGCTGTAGAAGGCTGCTCTCCCATGAAAAGAGGCTCTTTGATTACTCTCTTCCCATCTCCAAGATTCTGTTTCCCTCGACTCTCCTCAGGTCTGTAATTTTTTAAGATTTGGTGCTAATTATTGACCCCTTTGCTCTTCTTTCTGATGGTTCTCCAAGCCCCAGCCTTCTCAGGCAACCTGTGCAGACCCCTATGTGCATAAGCAGCCTGTAGCCTCTCTCCATCTTTCCACTACTTGTCACTTCTCATTAATTAAGCTCCCCACTGTCAAGCCCCTCTCTTACATTTGCTCACACTCCCTGTGGATTGCCACAGGCACTGTCAGGAATGAGGCTACTTCCATCTGTAGCTACCATGTCCCTTGGACTGGAGCAGATTTGCAAAGCACTGAGCAGGCCAATTTTATCTCTGAAACTCACTGTCCATATCAGATGCTGCCAGGAAAAATGAAATCTATTCCAAAGTAGAAAAGCAAGGGTGCTTGTTTAGGCAAGTCAAAACACTGATTTTAACATCACTCCCTATTTCAGTATTAAAAGAGGGTTCTAACTTCTGCCAGTAATGAGGACAAACTCTATTTTATGCAATTCCACTATATATTTCTCTACTCTGATGCCAGCAGGAATGCTGAAAATGCTTGTGAGGTTCCTCTATGAGTGGCCTGTTGATGTGCTCTGCCAGTCCCCCTTCCCTGTCCCCATCCCAGAAGACAGCAGCTCAGTCTTTGTCAGCTCAGCCTGCCAGCAGCCTGGAGGGAGCAGCCTCTGCCTCTCCAGGAGCCAGCTGCGAGTGCCCTCTGCTGCTGCACAGCTCCCCGAGAGCTGAAAGAAACGCTGCGAAACATGTCTTTAACACAGCACGTGAGAGAGGGGAGAGGGAAACTAGCGGCCTGCCTCTGAGGCAAAGGAAATGTCTGGCTCTTAGCAGATCTTGCCAACCATGCTGGTGACTCAAACTCAGAGTGCTGCTCATGCCTCTCTTCTCCTCTCTCAGCTACTTCTGCCTATCGTAAGAGTATTGCTTATAAGCACAATGCTTCTTCCAGCATGTTCACTAAGAAAGAAGCCAAGCCCCTCTCTCTGCAGGCCACACAGCTCCTCATAAAGCACCCTGCTCCTGGACAGTCTTGGAAGCCACACGGGAGTTACAACCACCACCAGCTGCAGCCACTCTCCTGCTCCCTGGGACAGCGTGAGGTGTGAATGGTGTGAAGCCCAGTGCTCTGCAACAGGTAGGGCAGTCACAAAGGTGGGACCTGCTGGGTGCTGAGCTCTTTGGAACAATCTGTCTTTAAAAGCCTCAGTAGAGCAGTACTGCTGAGATGGCCTTTTCCTCCGTGTCTAAGCACAGCAGCTGTCAACAGGAATGCTTTGCCTGTCACTTCCTGTGTCTTTCTGGAGCTGGGCATCTGAGTTGCTGCCACCATGTGCTCTAGGGCCAGAGAGGCAGCCAATGCCTCACTTCTGAAGGCAATACTGAAGGAAAAAAAAAAGCACTTGTTCTTTCCCTTTTCCCTTGTCAGCTGCTTCCCCCTGGGGTCTGCAGCCACCCTTGGTCCCTCACCATGCTGGGCTGGTCCAGGGATCTGCACTCACTGCTGGCAAGCCAAAGGGCAGCCACTCACCTATCACGCTTGGGATGCAAGTTAACTTTTTGCTCAGATAGCTCGTTGTGGGAGGTTGTGATGTAGATCTCAGCTGAAGGAGTTAGACTTTCTATTTCCGAGGTCTGCACAGTTAATGGTACCACATGCATCACCCCTGATCAATATACAACTGTCTGGCCTCTGTCTCCAGGAAGCTGAGTAGCTTACTACCTTTACAACAGCTTCCCCAACAGGTCTTGCCCTGTCTGACTGAGAGGTCTTCATATACTGCCCCATCTGAGGGCAGACGATTTTTGAACAAGCCCCACACACACCAGTTGTGGTGTTACCTACAGCTCAACAAAAATTGTTGGCTATACATTTGCTGGCTATACAAAAGGCTGTCATCTACAGTGGAGAAAGCCCAGGTCTGTGCCACCTCTTCTGTCCCTCAGCTTCTTAGTCATTTTTTGAGCAAAGAGAACCGAGAGGCAGAGGGTCTGGTGACATTTACAATGATCTATTCTAAGTGTTTTGTGTATGCGTGTGTGAGAAAGACAGAGTCCCAAATCCTCTATGATTCAGGCAGCTGGCTTTCCTGTAGCTGCTGTAGCTGTGTCACAGCTACTTCTCTGAAAGCCTCTGAAATCATATTCTGGTCCCTATTCTTGTTGCGTTGCATTGCTAGGAGAGCCCAAGACAGAGCTGGCTCTTATCTAGGGATTTCCTCCATAGAGGGTTTGTCTTCGAATTACACAAGTTAACAGCACAATGAGGGTCTTCACCTGTTGCTTCTAGCTCTTTGCATATGTGCTTTGAGGAAGACCTGCACAGTTCTTCTGCTAAAACAGCTTTTTGGTGGCCTGTGACATCACAGAAAAAGTCTGAAGCATCTTAGCATGGACTGTGGAGCTACAGACTGCTGCTCTGGCTCAATCTTGATTGGCAGGAATAATGCCTTGCAGCATGGGATCAGAGTAGGTCAGTATGTACCTCCCTACTGCCCATCCAGACCACACACCAAGTACGTAGCACTATGTCTCCCAGGTTTGTGGATGTGTCCCCCTTCCCATGCCCTCTTCTTTGGCTGGGCTCTCCTATGAATGTAGCTGAAAACAGCAGTGGTGCAAAGAAAGCTGCTGGCCATACCGTACCAGGATGACAGAGTTCTGTGCCTTGGCTATAAAGTCAACGTTGATGCCTCCAATCACCACCTTTAAGAGGGAAGAAAAGGGCAAAAAGTGGGTGGAAAAACTTGATGGAGAAGTTCTGAGTCTTCTTTGCTTTTCCTAATCACTTCAAACACCCTCTTGAAATCTATGACCTAGTGTAACAGCCTACTCTTATTTGGCTTTGCTAGATGCACAGTCCCAGTTAGAATGGATAGAAATCTCTTCAAAATGTTGTATTTTGAATTACACCTACTCACAGCCAGCCAAAGCACAGCAGGCCAGACATCATGTGTGCGTAGGGCTGCTGCATGGGGCCATTTCACTGAGCACTGTTAGAATTATGAAAGAAGTTGCATGGATGTAGCTACATCAGTGCCCCTGAGGCCATCTCTCTTCGGACAGCTTTTGACCTGTCAAATCTCAGAGGAGATGCTGATACCGCTGTTTAAAAATACAAAGAAAATGGAAACAAATGGCTAGAAGAATTAGGTAATTTCATGCAAGTTCCCAGAAGAAACCACCATATTCAGAGGTCAAAGGCAACTGATATTCAGCCTCACCCAGTGACAATTTATGGATCATTGTCTTCTTGTCATACAAATGCAGAAAAATCAGTTTACAGCTCCACAGAAGGAGGCTGCCAAATTCCTTGGGGCCATACATCTGCTTTTTTCTTGTTCTGCCAAATGCTGGGCTGTCGCCTTTGGAGTCACTGACCTCCCTTATGTTGACAAGTGCTATTGCAAATGAGTTTCAGAAGCTTCTCAAGTCTCTAACAGCTGCCTAAAATGGATTTTCTGTAAAGTATGTGGCACATCTAGCATTTGTGATAGTAAATGGTGTATTATGGTAATAAAATAAGCATTAAGCAAAAAGGCTGGTCTTTGGCTGAGAGAATAGATGTAAATGCTTTTGGGAATAGATGTAAATGTATCCTCAATGCCGCCAGTAGAGACATGTTATCTAAAGGTCAGGAGAGGACTCACTGGCTGAGGTGGGATCACGTCCTCTCTCCGAGGCAGCCTCCTCTTTCTTGTGGCTTTTTGTAGTTTGTTCAGGGCCACTGCAATGCAGCTGCCCACTCTAGCATTGTTCTGGATCAGAGCGATGTCTGCATGGGGTTTCTTTGAGGAAAAGAAAAAATGCCAGCAAGATGACTGGCCTGGCAGAAGCCTCTGTAGCAACTAGCTTTCCCTTACTGGGAGAAAGCAGGAAATGCCATCTGGAAAATTTGGTAAGTCTGATCCCACTATGCCATAATCCATTGTCAACACATACATTGAGTTGAAATAATATGCATATAGCCTAAAGCTTCCAATGTACTCATCTTCCCCCCTCCTGGGTCTCCATAAAGGAGAGGAAACCCATTATCTCTATGTTCACACATAGAGAATGGAACCAAAGGCCACACAGAAGAGAAAAGGAAGTAAAGTGCTTAGACAGCAGATAAGAACCTAAAAATTTCTAGGGATTTTGGGCAGATTTTTCAGGAACAGATGCCTATTGTTATTTTTGCCATACTTCTGTGTACCTATTCTTATTGATTTCAATGGGAGCAGAGAATCAGAGGCTTTTAAACGTCCCACTAGATGACTACACGCAGCTTTAAGCATCCAAAACCTCTTTACCAATCTGCCTTGGCTGGCCAGCTGTGAGGTCTCTCAGAGGGCTGGCAGCAAAGCCTGGAGGTGAAGCTACTTCCCCCAGAACCTACAGCAGCATCACAGCCAGTACACTTGCCTTTCTCATGCCTGTGCAAGAGTAATCAGCTCACACAGGAGCATTTTCCTTTTGAGCTTGTCTTACTCTGCACGAGCACAAAACCTTACCTAGGATAGCATGATGTATCATGCCATGTGCTGGCCCCATGTGCCAACCCCACCACTAGCAACAGCATCCTGAGACTCCTTCATGGACTAGGTGAGCTCATGGATCAGAAATGAGGGAATCTCTTCAGGCTTGGACACCCACTACTAGTGCCAGTCTCTTTTTTAAGGTAAAAATGGAGGGAGACAATAAGAGTATTGCTGAACAGAGAGAGAGAAAAAAAGAAAAAAGGATTCAGTTGCTAAGCTGTCCTCCATTTGCAGATACTGAAGTGTCTGCCCCTTTTGAGAGTGCCAGTAAAGTGACAGTGTTTTGCAGCGAGCATTGCTGAGGGGATATGATATGAAGAAGCACAACGGAGAACCTTCTATCCCCATTCAGTGAAAGGATACTAGAGTCCAGTGATTCACCATTGGTCAGGTCACTGATCTTCTGTAACAGAAAAGGAGTCACTTCTTTCCCTGTGATCCCTTTTAACCTGCAAATATAGAGAAAGTGACTGTTAATGAGGAGAGCTTAGCAGCATCAAAGAAACACTGTTGCTAGCAGATAATCTACCTCAGCAACTGCATATCATAAAACAACGTTTAAATGAGCTTCAGGTTAGACAAAATGACACTGAAAGGCTCATTACGGGCTGAAACATGCCCAACATTAAAACCTAAGCTCTCCTGTAGCCCTTGTGGTTGTCCCCTGAAGTTGTTTGCTTCCCCATGACCACAGGGTGAGCAAAGGGTGCTCCTCACCTGGCTTCACACAGTGCTTGCTGGATGGCCTCTTCGATGCTGTGGCCCAAGGCAGCTCGCTCCTGGGGACAGGGCACTGCTATCAGCACCCCACTGTTCAGGCCCATCCCCAGAGCACTGGCTGCGAAAGGACAGTTTTTGTTTGTGATTCTCCTCGGCTGAAACAAATACTGACATAAAAAGACAGACAAGAATGCATGCAGGGTGAGTGGGGCTGTGATGTTTGAGCTCCTGTTCCTAACCGGTCCAAGCACAGGTTCTTTTCCAGCTATCTGCCTATTTCTTTTGAGTCTGTCTGTAGCATAAAATGAATTTGTTGTAAACATATTATTGTACTTATCCCCTCCAGTTCACCAGTGTATAAGCATGCCAAGGTGGCTGCAGCTATCTGTAAAAATCTCCTCTGAAGATTCAAATTCCTTGCTCCCTCATTTCCAAGGCACTGAAGCAGGATAAGGATAGGCTTATTTTACTCTGTGCAGATTCTTCTTCAAGTTAAAAAAAAATATGAAAGTGCCTCATCTGAAGTGACTCTTGTGACCTCTGTTCCCAGGGTGCATGTGGACCTGTCACTGCTGAGACGCACCGATGAGTTCGGCTGCCTCCTCCTCGTTACGGACACAATACGGAGCCTGGAAGCCACTTTGGCGTGAGAAGAAGGCTGGAAACTCCCTTGACTCTCCAAAGGCAGCTACGCAGACTCCCTGAGTCTCCTGCAGCAGTGGAGATGAAACAAGCAGGTAACTGGCAGAGGGAAAGGGACCCACCAAAAACACCTGACACTTCCCTTCTACACAGCTGTGAATTGGATTTCTTTAGCACCGTGTTTCATATATCAGCAACATAGTATCAGCAAAGAGCCAGACATAGTAACTAGTCAAGCAGAATTTGCCTTAAGGATGTTCTGCAGAAATACACACTCTGAGCACACGCCTGTGCTCAGGGCTGAGGAAAAAGTGTGGAGCTGCTGTTGCACCACAGTGAGTCCAAGGTAAGAAGCCTAATCTTTGATCTGAAGATAAGTCATGAACTGAAAAGAATAAAGATGAGTTCTGTTTCTGTTACTTTACCAAGTCTCAGGCTAGAGAAAGAGGCCATGGCTAGCACTGCCTTGGGCTCCTGAGTAGCAACAGATGGAACAGCCTCTCGGGCACCAAGATTTGTGTTACGGAGCAGTGAGTGCTTCAGCTCAGCTGAACTCAGGTCTAGTGAACTGTGAATGTGATTTCTATCATCTCAAAAGATATTTCCTAAAGATCTTAGGCTAAATACATGGCTCAGCACCACTGGGCATTCTTGGCATTGCTGGGTTCAGCTCCCAAAGTACAACATTATCTGCTTTAATGCTCAGCAGCCCACGTTACCTACCAGATATTCCAGAGTCCTACCAATATCCAGGATGGACTTGACTCCTGCAGACACAACAGCAACCGGAGTCCGTCCTAGCTCCGTCAAGTCAGCACTCACATCCAGAGCTGATTGGGGGCAAGCAGAGTTGTGTTAGTGAGAGTGCTGCATCCTTAAAAAGCCATATCTGTAGGAAGGCCAAGGTCTGCTTGGGTCTTGGGCCACCAAAAGATACTGCAGGTTTAGATCATGCCCTTAGCTGTGGAGATTGTTAAGACAAAATGAAAACAGAGAAATCACATGGCCCAGGATGGAGGTGCAGACCTGCAGTGTCTTGCAGCTGTTGCATTACATGCACTAACAGCATGCAACAAGCCAGCAGAAAAGAGGAAAGAAGGTGTTACAAAGCAAGAACAAAGTTTAAGAGACTAGAATAAAAATAACTAGATTCTGATTTGGCAAAATATGTCAAAAAGAAGGCTTCCTAACCTCACGAAATTCTGGTCTGGAATTTATGTCACACCTAAAAGAGACACTGGACATCACTGCTGTATCCTGTGCTATGCTAGGGATGTGTATGACTAAAAACTAACAATTTGCAAGAGGAACAATTTGAAGCTCCTGGAAAGAACACTCAAGAGAGCAACATGAGTAGACCAAACAGATCAGCTGGGTGCACTTTGTTCTTCTACAGCACTGTTTCTAAATAGCCTCTTTTATGATTTTCCTCAGACAAGGGAGATTTTCTGAAGCCTGTCCTAGCTAAAATGTGTTTTGTATATAACAACCATAGTATGGCCAAAAAGAATGATAATTCTTTACTGAGCAGAGAGTTACTGCAGGACGAACTGCAAATGAGGAAAAAGACTGAATTAAAACAGAACAGAACAGAACAGTAGCAACATAAAGCAAAGCAGCATGAACTGTTTTTCTTACTGTCCTCTCCTCCACGATGGACCCCTCCTATGCCTCCTGTCACAAATAAGGGGATTCCTGCTTTGTGTGCTGCAATCATTGTTCCAGACACCGTAGTGCCACCAGACAAGCCCTGTTGGGGACAACCAGTCACAGTCAGCAGTCGTGGTGACCCAGAGAACGCTGCATGCAGGCATCTACTGTCGTGTATCCCAATAGCTTGCTGTCACCAGCTTAAAAGAGGAATTTTGATATAAACTTCCATTACGCAGAAAAAACTTAATTGGAAATTTAAAAACCAGATTCAGATGCATATGGTGATGCATTTTAGCTTCTCTGAGCACTGAGCTATGACAAGAGTGAGTGGAATCCTAGAACTGAGAGGAGCGCAGAGGAGTCACCTTGGAATGCAACTTGCCTCCAATTCATGGCAAGTCTAAATTAATCCACTATTTTAACTTCCATGTTCCCATTCACCAGTGCCTGTTGTTTTTCCTCAATAGAGCTGCTCTTTGGTTTACTTGGACATCTATATAACACATCTGCTGTGTCTTATAGTCTACCAGTACATATAGTAAACTAACATGAGTTCCTTGACATATTTAAATTTGTTAGGTGTAGTTTAATGGAATGGAAGGAAAACTAAACTCAATGGAGCATAAACCAAAACATGCTATGGAACTGAAAAAAAAAAAAATTTTAAAGGTGACACTAACACCCAAGTTGTGCTACAGTTGGATTACCTCTAGACTTGCCCAAAAATAATTTTGGGGCTTTGAGGAAAGCATTTCCTTACTACCTAGTGGTCCAGACTAAAGAATTAAGCTATAATAAAAGTTTGAAAATGAAATGAAACTATTTGCTTATCATGAACAAAGATACACTTTCCACATTTCCTGTACAAATGGAAAATTACTCAGTGAATGCTCTCAAGATTCATTGCCCGCACTGCGCAAGCACTCTTGTCCTGGCAGCAAAGGCCTTCCAAACAGCAGCTTCCATGAGCAGCCAGTGTCACTTTAAGCACCCTGTGTGTTATTTATGATAGCCTGCAAGTCACTTAAGTTCACATGTAACATGATGATACCTTATCATGCCAATAGGAATGTTCTTAGCCAAGCCTTTATTTGTTCCGTGGTCAGCCAGCACAGAATGACTTTATAGGAGTTGTATTTCACTTCTGCTATTCCCTGACTCTGCTGATTTTGACTCTAGGTTGGCACATGTTTGAGTATATGGGTAAGATAGCCCTTTGCATGGTATTTCTATTTTCAACTGTCTTGAAGCTAGAAAGCACACTATTGCTGTACAGAAGATACTGAAGTAGGAAGTGTGTGTACCATACCTGGCTGAGGACGTAAGGAAGATCTCTCCGGGACACTTTAACTACATTTTTACTGCCTGCCAAGAACTGAAGTTCCTCGTCCGTGAGGCCAATGTGGATTCTGCCCCTTAAAACACCCACAGTGGCGGGCACTGCCCCATTTGTTGTTACAATTTTTTCCACCTCTCTGGCTGTGCTGGAATGAGACAGATAAGAGAATGATGACAAAACTAACCAGGCAAACACTCACACCCAAGATCTGCCATATTTGATGGCGATTGATGAACAGGGTCCAGTTCTGTACAGTTCTCACAATCTCCATCAAGGTCAGAGTCTCTTCTGTGTCCTCCTAACAGCAGAAATCTTTATATTTAATTTTACAGTATCCAGTGCTCCTGTTTTCAGGATCACAAGCTAAGCTCTGTGCTTCATTTTTGAGGTAGCATTTAAAAAATTTCCCAGCTTAGATGAAAATCTGATTGTACAAAAGACTGCTGAATATAGAGGATCTTCTCAAAAACAGGACTTTTTTGTTTCTAATAGTCATTATTTCTGAAATCTGATAATTAATTCTATTTAACACCATAGACCTTCATGGGAACCCCAGATACCTCAAGCTTAATCAAATAATCAGGACATTTGATACTACAGACATTCAGATATAGCATAAAAATAGTGCTGAAAAGCTACATCCTGAGGATACGCTACAGCTACAGAACAGGTCTGTTAAAGTTTTGCAAGTTTTATACTGTTCATTTGCATGCTATTCTGTCTTCTCAAGACCAGCTTCTTCTCCCTTTCAAAGCTATCTGTAGGTATGTCAGGCAATCTCTAACTACCTCTCCCCAAATCTGAATTTTTAGAGCTTGGTTCTAGTGCCAAATAATGCCCATGTCAAAAGCAAGATGGAAAAAAAATCATATAGAAAACTTTCTGTGCCTTGTTGAAGCAAGGAAAGGGGGAACTGTCATCCGCTGCCTAGAAAGATGTGATTTCTTGCACCAGCTCTCACTGGGACACAGGTCTATGGGACACCAAAAAAACCAAAGCTTTCACAGTAGATGTTTTGAAAGGAATTAGCGAGAAGATTTCACTGCAATGTTCTCTTCACTTCTATACTATGCAAAAAACTGAAGAGTGTTTCTAATGTCTATAAATATCATGCAGCCATAAGTTCTCTCTATTTTAGAGTAGATGATGACTCTACATTCTGCCTCTTTTTAAAGACGGGCAGGAATTGAAGGTGATGGATAAAGAAATAAATCAGCACGTGTTTATCGTGCTGACGACATACAACAGTCTTACATCACAATTTATACTCTGCATGTCTAGCAACCTGACATCTCCATCCAACTCTTAGGAGGGTTTGGAGTAGGCTAGAAATACATGTACTGATCCATCAGTTCCATGACTCATTCTTTGTTGAACTAGGAACACAGTAACCTCAGATTGTGAGGATAGGCCATGCCATGGGTAATGATGGTGCTTTCCAAGGCTACAACTGGTCTCCCTTCCATCAGTGCTTCCTGTACGGAGGGCTGAATCTTGAAATAATCACCTAGGGATAAATACAGCCAAGTTAGTGATTTGCGATAAGCCATGGGTATTTGATAAAAGGTAAATTTTCATCATCACAGTAAATTTATCCCCCTTTTCAGCAGTTCTTTGAGGAGAATTAGAGTGCACATATGTGCTCAGAAAGACTAAAACTGTGTTTTCATGCTAAGTAAGTGTCTGATAACTATTTACCACTACTATTAATACTAATTATCACCATCATCATCATCACTGGGTGATAGTCCTTTCCAACTATTTTACTGCTGTGTTCTATCATTTGTTCCCATAATATAAGTTTAAATTCCTATTAATGTGAGTGAAAGAACTGAATATTGCAATCTATCATGCCTGAAGAATGACATGTTTTTCAAAAAAAAAGAAGGATTGAGAATTCAAGATACTGTAAAAGCATCATTGCTGAAAATTTCACCTCTCTATGGTGTCATTATCAAACAACAGACACTCTTGTGCATTTAAGGCTTTAAGTGTCCTCCTGAAAGTTGAAAAAGCTCATCTGCCCTGCTCTGCTCCCAAAACATTGCCAGCAGTGTCCCTCCAGGGGACATGCAGAGGAGGGAAACGCTTTCCACACAGGGACTGCTTCAGAATACACTACTCACCATGCAGAAATCTTCTCACCTGGATGGTCCTACTTGCCACAGCAGACACATGTCTTCCTAGACTGCAGGTCATCTTCCTAATCATCTTCTGCAGCAGATTCCAAAAGTCACATAAAAAAAAAAAGGAAAGCTGTTTTTCAGCAATTTTGTGACCATTGGCATCAGTGTTTGCCCTGACCCCACAAGTTAAAACAATCCTGGACTTGCCCAAAAG
Organism: Eudromia elegans; assembly: GCA_003342815.1. NCBI lineage: Eukaryota > Metazoa > Chordata > Aves > Tinamiformes > Tinamidae > Eudromia > Eudromia elegans. The sequence goes on from PTEX01000047.1 coordinate 1,278,596, forward strand.
TTTGCCAGAAACTCATGCTGCTGCAACCCAGGGAGGCAAAGCAAAACACTAAACAGTGGAAATGTGGTGGGAAGTGTCCATCTGGCCTTGTCAGTGTTGAGCTGAAATCATGAGCTGAAGGAGTAGAAGGAAGGATGAGGAGTAACACATGAGTGATTAACCTTTTCCTTTCCAAAGCTCCTTGTTCATGAAAAATTGGAGGCTCAGACACAATTACCTCCAAAGTGAAAAACTTCACGGAGAGAGCTATGAGGCTGACACAGGCGGAGGAATGCTTTGAAAAGACCATTTTGCAGGTGTCCTGGAGGAAACAAGCATTTCAGTAAAATAAAGCAAGCCAACAATCAGAAAGGCAGAGTGTAACTACAGGGAGGAAGCGGCTGCTCTCCCCAGAGCCAAGGGTGCTCTACCATGCTCAAGTTACAATATCCTTTTTCTCGATACAGAGTGCTGGCAGCAAAGGCACAGTTCAGCCCCAGCAAAAACGCCAGGACTCCTCTGGTCTCTTAGCAACTCCTACTCACTTCAACTAAATTCAACTCCAAACTGAGAAAGAGGGAGAGAAAGTTGTGCAGGTTAAGAAACTGGTCTGGCCTGAGCCTCAAGGCAGTTGCCTTCAATATCTGCTTGTTTCACAGATTTTTTCTGGGCCTCTGGGCATACTCTTCAAGTCTTTCTATTCCTTGCATCTCAGTCATCAGGAGAGGAAGTCTTTCTTCTGTCTTGTGTACCTATTTCCCGGTTAGACTGTAAATTAATATGAATACTGTCCTCTATTCACATTTCATCTAGCAGAATGCAGCTCAGATCTCAGCATAGTATGTGGTGCCACAGCAACACAGAAATATCTTATATGCAAGATGATTTTCATGCCAAAATGTAAAGACTTGAGCCATGCAGGACAGCTTGGGCTTTATCACAGAGCAGTAGGAACCAGTTCTGCCTGACCTCCTTCAAGCCACCAAGGCAGACGTGACTGAAACAATGAGATTTTTTTTCCCACTTTCTCTATCCTCCTTAAGACAAAAATCCCACTGATATTTACGGAATCAGATCAAGACTAAAAGATGACAAAATCTTTATACCTAAAATCTCAGCTTCTGCAATGCAAAGCTCAGCAGTCAGCAGTCTGCAAAGTCCATGCAAGCTATTGCTGTTGCTGCATGTGCGCATACACCCCCCTCACTCGCCGGGGCAAAGTCAGCTTTGGAACAAATCCATTAAGCCAGCAAGGTCACGCCAAGGATCAGCCGGGCTGCTTGAGCCGTGCTCTGAATTTCAACAGCTCCAAACTCCAAGTGAAACGGCAAAAAGCGCCCAAGCTGTGCTGGCCCGTGGAGGAAAGCCAGCTGGTCGCCACCTGAAACCCTGTACGAGTTAGCTGATGTTTGCTGGAAACTCTGCCAGCTCTCAGCCCGAGCTGGCTGAAGGGCTCCTGAAGCTCGGCAGGCACCACAGTGAAGCCCGGCCGACGTTCTGGTTTGCAGCGAACGTCTGCAGCTCCCTCGCGAAAGGTCCACGCGGCTCGAGGAGACACCAGCTTTCTGCCCTCCTCTGAAGTGTCCCCGCTGGTCCGCACCGCGGTGACAAGGAGGCTTCACCACCTGACGGTGCCTCTTACCTCTGGGCGCCCGTGTCACACGCGTGAAGGCTGCTGTGGTTGCAGGGCACTTTGTGCCCCAGGAGGAGGCGGGACGAGCGGGGCCGGCACCGCGGGCCGTGCCGGGAGGGCCCGGTTATGATCAACCCCTGGGGCGGCCGTGCTGCGGAGCCGCTCTCCGCCTGCAGCGGGTCAGCCGTTGGGCGGCGGGGCGAGGAGAGCTCCTTGGTTTTGTTCTCTCGGGGCCAGATCGCCCCGTGCTCCTGTAAATGTTTCTCTCATTTTGCAAATTCCTTTATTGTTGTTTAATCAGCGAATTCGCACGTCAAGTGCACAAGAATCCCAGGCACGCTTCCACCCAGGGTAGGGAATGCTGCAGGTCTAAGGACAGCTGTGGTGATGCTCCTCACCATGCCGACACCTGCACAGAGAAATACTGAGAACACCAGGTCAATTCACAGACAGACAGAGACCACTGCAGCCACCCGGTGCAAGGACACCCATTCTGACAGGGTACGGCTGGCTTTGCACGAGGGCTTTGAATGGAATCTTTGCCCCCTCATAAAAGGGATAAAAAAAAATAATGTTACTCATATAACTAATACATTGATATGCACGTTTGGGTACTGCAAAATGTCTGTTCTGGAAAAAACGATCTCAGTTCAGAGTTAAAGGTGCATCTCTGTTTTAAGGAATAGATTTATAGGATAAAGGATAGATATGCAACTTGCATGCACAACATATAACTAACTAAAGTATTTTCCAGTTTATTCTATGCTGAAGTAATTGATGATAGAGGACTGATTTTACTGTGGTCCTGTCATTGGGAAACTGGAAAACATTGTCTTCTGAAGCACCACTCAGACCTTACATTTGCCCATTTCAAAAGAAGCTCTCTGCAACTTTTGTTTAAGAGCCCAGAAGTCAATGTCTTGCTATTCTGCACATCCCTGCAGTCTTTTCAACTAAACACATTAACAAAAAACCACTAAGTTATAAAAAACTCTGACTTCTGCTACATGGTCTGCAGGGAATTTCACTGCAGGAATGACAGGCTGCATCTGCAAATCCCATAAAGGAGGCTGAGGATTTTGCGAACGGTGTCTTCTTATTGCAGGGATGGGAGGCTAAATGATGGAAGAGAAAATGTAGGTGCCTTTTTGAAAAATAGTCCAAAACTGCAACCACGTTATTTTACTTCCATTTGTATCTGTTTAGCGATACTGCCATCGCAGGAGCCCCGTTGCACCTCCGCGCTCTTTGGCACGTTGCCCGACCAGACGATTTAGCAGTGAGGCCGGTTTCGCGCTTTCCAGCTGTCCCGTGGTAACTTGACCCTGGAGCCCAGGCCCACGTTGCGCAGCGAGCGAGCCGAGTGCAGCCTGCTGTTCCCGAGAAGGGAAGGGCTAGTACAAAACCAATCTTAATTGTGTTTCTTTGGCTTTTTTTTTTTCCCCCCTCTCCCTAAACGAAGTGGAAGAACAGCCCCTCTGCTTGCCGGATTTCTATCCCGGCGATCCACTAACCCACGACACGAAGCAAGGCCGCAGCAGCAGCTTTCGGGGGGCACCTCGGCAAGCTTGCGCATGCCCTCCAGTTTCATGCTGGTTGTCTGGCGTCTTTGGGGTTTATTACAACAAAAAAAAAAGAAAGAAAAAAGGAGTTTATACGTGCAATTTTCAAGGGGTACACCCCAGGCCAGGAGAACACTGAAGTCTACAAAAACGCACATGCCCCTGTGGATTACATAATGCATAAGTGAATTTTTTTTCCCCTCAGCTCTGAGAGGCGCCTCCAAAGCCTCCGCTGCCCTCATCCCCCCTTGAATAAACCCCAGCTCCCTCCAGAGCAGCAGGATGCCACGTCCCAAAACACTGCTGTGCTGTAAGAAACTGGGCCCTGTAAGAGGGGAGCCCAGACACGCTTCTTGCTTGGTTTAATTGCTTTGCCTTGGCATATAATTATTGAATTGCTCCTTATTGAGGAACATTTCACACATTTCATGGCCGCACTTTTGAGGACATACACATTTAATTGTGTATATATTATATAGGGCTACGTGCACGGTGTGCAGCTACGCAAGTAACCCACGGGGAGGCCCATGACGCGCTACAAAATGGCGCCTCCTCCCCCACCAGGCCAGAAGAGGGGCGGGGCTTCTGGGGCTAGAGGGGCGGGGCGAGACCAAGGAGGGCGGGCGTGGGCGGGGCTAGAGCCGGGGGCCCGTGCGCAGCCGCGGCGGCCCGAGCCGCGCGAGGGTCGGGGCGGAGCGGGGCCAGGACCAGGAGCGAGGCTGGGACCGGGGCGGAGCAGGGTCGGGACCGGGGCGGTCCCGGCGCCGGGCTCCGCGCTCCGCGGAGCGGGACACCCCTCGTGTGTCCTGCCCGCCCCGCCGCCCGGCCGTGCCTGAGCGGAAGGATGCGCTGCCGGAAATTCCGGCGCTGTCGCTGCGTGGGATAAACAGTAATGGCGGAGGCTGTGGCGCTGGGAACAACGGCGGGCGCCGCCGCCGCCGTAGCGGCAGCCACAGCAGCGACAGCGGGGGCGGCCGCCGCGGCGCCGGCGGCCGGAGGCGGCTGGACCAAGCAGGTCACCTGCAGGTGCGTGCGGCGGCCCTGGGGGTGGGGGTAGGGGGGAAGAACCGCCCCCCCCCGCCGCACGTACGCGCGCGCGCGCGCCCGCCCGCCGACCAACGGATTCAGCCGCGCGTCCGTTGGCGCCGCCAGCGGCAGCGCGGGCCCCGGCGGGGCGGCCCGTGCCGCGGGGCGCCCGCGGACTTGTGCGGCCCCCGCGGACTTGTGCGGCACCCGTCCTGGCGGGTTTGACGGGGAGCGCGATGTGCTGAGCGCGGGGATCCCTCTGTGTGTATGGTGAGCCCGCTTTAGTTTGCGGGAGCTTCGTTATGAAATCTCTAAACTTGCGTTAACTTGGAGTATGTATTGCCGGACAAGTGTGCTAAAAGTAATCTGGGATCATGTAGGAACACTTTGGGAGAAGAGTAGGAGGAGGCTGTAGACTTTGCTGACCTATCTGTGTCTTTTCTGCGTATTTCCCCCCTTGTGCTAATGGCAGCCTCAAACAGTGATACGAAAAACGGCTGCTGGCTCTTGTGCGGTTAAATCTGCCCTGGTACTTGTTAGGTGCCTAACGCATTTTTTGTTAACCGCTGAACACCAGTGCGCTGTTAAACATGCCTGTCTGAGAAACGGTGTTTCTGAACTCTCCGTGTTTCTGCCAGAACTCAGCCTTTGAATAGCCGGGTTAATATTTGACATGGGGCTGATAAAAGTAGGTCAGGGAGGAGGAAATGGCTGCAAATTATGCCTAGTTCGGCTTTACATGGGCTGCAAGGGCAGAGGTTAGTTCTCTTAATATATGAGTTGTCTCCATTTCTGAAGAGTTAAATGTATTGGGTTTTTTTGTTGTTGTTTTTGTTTTATTTTGCTCAGGTAACAGACACAAAAACAAACTTCCACAGTTTTTAAGTACTTGTGTTCACTAATGTCAGTAGAGTGTAGTGAGTCTGCCTAACAGATAAATCTTTACAAATGCTTAAGACTAGCAGGAAGTTCAGAGCCGTTCTTTGTAACAGCATGCGTGAACGTGAGCTTGACCAAAAATGAGTTCTCAGCTTTAGGCCTGTATTGTACTCCTCCTGATTTTTTTTGTTGTTCTTTTTTGAGTAGTATTTCTATTTATGCTATTGATTTTCTTGCTGGACTTTTTCAAATTGTCAGTTGAATAGCTTTCCTAAGATATTTTTAAAATTGATGGTCTGACTGAGCTGTTGGGACTGTCATAGATTCAATTGGGGTTGGAAGGCACCTCTGGAGATCACCTAGCCCACCCCCAATAAACAGACTTTGGAGCACATTAGCACTTTTCCAAAGACCTTTTTTCAGCAGCTTTTAATTAAGTTTGTTCTTAATAGGATGCATTTTTTTTTTGTTAGTTCATGAAGATGATGTATTCCAGTCTGTAATATGAATGTTAATTGAATTAAACCATGTTTTACCTTTGTTACTGTGCTGAGGTTTTAACAGTGAGATTTAATAGCTTTTCAAAATAAAAGTTATTCAACAAAGTAACTAGAGCAGCTTCTGTTTTGAATAACACTGCACGGGTCTCTTTAAGGACTTTCTTGTTGTATGGGTGGCAGCAAGTGCTGTCTGAGGTTTTGCTTGGAGGAAGGTAGTCCCTTCAGTATAAAAACCTCACGTTTTATGTCTGGAAAAATAATATTGCTGTTTTATCTGTAGAAGTGGAAGTCCTAGAATTGCTGCCCCTTTAACTACCTGGAACGATAAATAGGTTGCCTAATCAGTTTTGTTATGTTGTCATGATGTCCGCTAGATTAGATTATTCTCATCTGAGTGAGGATTAATGAGTAAGATTGAGGGACTTTAGTTTCTCCTAGGCTTTTAGTTTTGCATGCTTTATCCTTATTCTGAAGCTAAGGTTTAAAAGCTTGAGCATGAAAAGCTATGTATTCATTGTGTTCCTTGACAGAGCATGAGAAACTAGCATTGCTACTGTGGTTTAGTTTTCAGGCTTTTGTGGTGGCTAATTAGTAATGTTTTAATATAGGATAAACTGTAAAACAGTAAAACTCAAGTTCGTAAATACTTCTGATGCTTTCATTAGATGGTATGTTTCAAATAAGAGCAGCAGCTTGTAGTAAGTTTCTCTGTCCTTTGTTTAGATGACTGTGTGGTTTTACAAAGCAGTGGTATAGCCAGCATTTTTTTCCCAAAGACTTTCCATTAATACTTGTTTTCCAGATTTCACAGCTACTTTAATGAATTGAGGTTGCTTTTATAGATCATTTCATTCATGTTTTTTATAACTGAAAAGAAACAATTGGAAAACCTGGTTAGGAAAGAATTGTTTCTTGAGAGTTGACTGCATTATCATTTTCTTCTCTATTCCTTCTGAGAACTTAGAACAAGCGTTTATCTATTCTTAATATGAAGAATCTGATCAGTAAAGTATGCATTTAGTTCGATGTGGTAATAGCAGTAAAGTGTGGAGCACAAACCCCTTAAATTCCTTTTGTTACCCTTTCTTAGCTGCTGTCTGTTGGATTGCACTCATTTCCTGCTGATAGAGGTTATCTGCTGAAGAGACAGGGTAGAGAGACCTACTGTTTGTCTGCCTTTTCTTTCCTTTTTTAGGGTTGTCGACATGTGTAGAATTTCATCAGCCGCTCTGTTGGCTGAAGGCCCTATCTGCCCAGCCAGGTTAGCATGGCTGCTCTGTTCCTGGCTGTTGTCCTTCCTGGGAATTCTCTGTCTCTGCATGGCATCAAAAGAACATAATGAATATAGCTGATCCTTATTCTGAGCTCCCTTGTTTGTCAGCTGTGGAAATGTCCCCATTTTTGTAGGGCCCTCAGGCTTATTGCCAAATGTGACATTTTAATTAGGCCAAAGCAATAGTTTAATAAATGCAATGGTTTGACCTGCACCAAAATTAAATGTACCTAAGGCTTGTTGTACATGCAGACCTATTCTATTACAAGGTTTAAAAGCTTTGGGAATGAAATGTGGCATATATATATTAGGTTTGCAGCAACTAAGACTCCTAAAATACAGGAAAGAAATATTCTGGGAGAAGGTATTGCCGATTTAAACTGTGATTATCTGTGTTCAAAACTGTGTTGACTTCCTGATAAAACCAGTCGCAAATGCTTTTGTTTGAGCTGTATCACAATTAATGGCAGTGATCCTCTTTAATACTTGAAGTGGAGAAATAAAAAGGCTTTAGTAGATTATTGTGCTGTAAAGCATCCCTGAAAGTGAGGCAATAGAAACCTAAATGAACTATAAAATATTAAGTATTTCAGTGATGGTTATAGCCTCTGTAACACCTGCACTGCCTAGAGGTACTGAAGATCTGACTCTTTTTGTAATCTTGGGCAGGTATCTTCTGTGTAATTTAAAAAATACATGTTTAAGTGTGCCTGCCAGATGTTGTTTGCAACTTGGGGCTTTTACAGGTGCAAAATTTGATTTTTATGACACTCTTTTTAAGCCCCCACCCACCCTGAAAATAAGGATTATTGTTTGAACCATTTTTCAGTGCCAGCACAGGCAGTGAGTGCTTCCTGCAGGACTCCTGCATCGCACAGTCAGGCAGTGACCTGGGGAGCTGATCTAGGGTTGAAGAGGAATAAAAAAAGGAAACCCCAAGCCTCACAGCTTTTTTCCTTGGCTGGCCCCAGATCAGTTGTTTAATCTGGTTCTGTGTGCAGCCTCAGAGGTTTGTGCCAGTACAACTCAGTGGTAAAGGCAGGCTGTGTTTTGGCAAGAATAAATGCCTGCTGGATGGCAGCATCACAGGTGCTTTAGAGAAGAAATGCTTATATACCTGTCTTGATCCAGTTTTACCATTTCAAGTGAAATTATATGTATTCTTTATGTTTTTGACAAAATACAGATTTCAAGTTTTCTTCTGCATGTCTTTGAGCATGACAAGTAATTCATATTAATCTTGGTGCAGAGAATCATTTTCCCCTGGGTCCAGTAGCAATTGAGTGATATTGGTGGTATGTGAAGTCGTAATTAAATTGAACACCCTGCGTGGGAAGGTGTTTTCCAGAGTTTTTCTTAGCTTTCTAGATCAAAATAGCATAGAACACATACTCTGCACTTTAATGTGCTTTTTAAATGGAGGGAGGAGTGCATTTAAGCTGGAATTGCCATTTTATATGTAAAATGTAAACTTTTCTAAGTGTCTGTAAAATTAATAATCTCTCCCCCTTTTTTTAAAAAAAAATGAGTGTAATCCTTTGACAAATTCAAATTAATTTATTCTACCTTACAGCTGTTTCAGATTTCCCACTGCAGCCCCCCAAATCATAGCACACTGCGGTGATGTGATGACAGCTTCTAGAGTGATCCTGAATCTGTTTTTGTAAAGACGCTTCAAATTTAGGCTAGCGGAGAAGGAAAGGGACTTGGGAGCTCTGTCTGGCCAGCGATTGGAAGGCCCTAAATCTGAGTATTTTATGTTCAAGATCACATGTTTTGACCAATATTTCGTAGCAAAAATCCTCACTTTAGCCTGATACGTTCCTCTTAGCAGCTTGTTTCCACCCTTGTGCTTTACCAGCTCTCTGCTGGCTTGGGGAGTGGTGTGGCTGAGCAGCGATCCGGTCTAGATTTAAAACAACCATGTGGGCAGTGAGCACAATGTCAGGTTGCATCTGAAGTTGTTCCCTGATGCATGTCAGCAGGTTCCTGTGAAACCGCCTGCCCTGGTGCCAGGGCAGCACTGCAGTTTGGAAGCGAGCAAAAGGAGAAGGGAGCAGTCATTAAAGTCATACTGGCAAATGAGGCAAATGATCTCTTTGTCACTGTCTTTTCCCATATTATTCAGCACTGAGACTTGCATAGCTGTAGAATATTTGAACTTTTAAGCCATATTAAGATGGGATATTACAGGTTTTCGGCAGAAGCCTTACAGACAGTGACAAGCACTGCAAAATGTGCTTATTTTTCATTTTCATTTCAGAGTAAATATCAGCATCTGTCTTTATCTTAGCATCTTCACCCACTTACACCTTCTTTTAAAGATTTAGAGATTTTAAAAGCCTATGTGTTCAATGGCACGTTACTTTAGAAGTCTGTTCACTGGTAACACAGTAATGGGTATGCTGACTTAAATCTGTTTTGTTAAAGTGTTGCAGACATTAAATTGCTCTGCAGTTTGCCAGAGGCAGTATTAATATCACGCAAACCAGCTGCTAGAATTGCAATGCACCTGAAATTCAGCTTTCTTGTTGTACTGTGCTTCTTAGAGTAGATTATCACCGTCGAAAGGTATTTAACCTCTAGTTTCTTGTTTGAACCTCATTCTAGAGATTACAGTATGTAATTTTTACCTACCACAGAAGAAAGGGGAAAAAAAAAAAAAAAAAAAAAAAGAAACCCTTATAAGTTAGTCCACTTGTTAGGCAGATAGTCAGTTTATTTATTGACTGAAGGCGTTGAGACAGCAGGGATAAGAATTTCTTCCATGTTTGTTTATATGCTGTAAGCTCGTGAAGTGAACAATATCCTATTTGGAAGTGACTGAGGTGATTTCCTCAGCTAACATTTTTACAATCCCGTGGATTTCTGTTTTCCCTTGTCTTTTCAAAGACCAATAAGTTTGTTTTCTTTTCCTTTATCAGAATATCTTTATCTCGTTGGCTCAGTAGTGTTAATCCTTTCATTGAGAAATGTAGTTATACTATGTGCAGTTTGTATTGTGGTTCGCAGAATTTGGAAATAGTGTTTACCACTCATTTGGAGACAAACAGATAGACAGTACTGGTCTGCTTGCATGTTGTCCTGAGGCCGGTGCAGTCTCTTCCAGCCACCATAAGGGGAATTTTGCATGAGAAGGGAAAAGATCATTGAGGGCATCCAATTTTAATAGCTCACCCCCCCCCCCCCCCGGCCTTTGGATTTCTTATTCTAAGTATAAAGAAATAATTGTTATTACAGTAAAACCAAGTGATGTCATGCTTTAGCCAAGTCATGCTAACATACTGTACTCCTTCCTACCTGATGGCAGATGAAAAGTAAAATGTTGGTGTGGAGGAGCTTTGGTCATATTAATCAGTGCCCCACAGAAATTCATGCAGTTGAACAACTCTACTTCAGTACTTTTAAAGTCTTGAAGAGCTAACTTGAATGTGCAGTTTTGCCAAAAGCCAACCTGATCTTAGCCCTTAATGCCGTGGAAATGTGATCCTGCTGTTGCTGTGACCATAGAGTCAGTTGTGTTGAAGGACCTGGTCCCACTTGCTCTGTAAGCAGCAATACAAACACAAAATGGAGATGAGTGGCAGAAGGGGGACAAAGTGGCCTTTTTGGTAGCAAGATGGACTTAGATGGGTATAATCTGCTTAACAGGGGCTAAGAAGTAATGCATATATGAAGTAGAATGCTTTTGCCCAGGTGGAGCAGAAAGCAAGGGTGCTACAGACAGCTACCTAAAGCTGCCGAATGTCCAATACCAATGTATTGATTGAAGACCAAGGCAGCTTGAAAACTGGTGGCATTTGTTAAACTGTCTTCGAAAGCTTTGAATTGTCATTGAATTCTTTAAAGAGGGATAGGCAGCACAATATTGACACATTAGCAATTAGTGCTTCCAAAGATTTCTGTCTCCTGTAGCAAAAACTGATGTGTGAATTTTGTAGCATCTATTGCAAGTATGATTTGCATTTTTGGAGAGGGAATTACTGCTAAATGAATTGCTCATAAATTCAGAATAAAATTAAGCCCTTAGAAAACTTATTTGAGGTGTGGCTGTTTTCAGCTTTGTATTTGGTAGTGGGTTTCTCTTTCATCTTTGTTGGTGTTGGAACACTGAAGCTACGTTATATCCTTACTGGCTTACTCAGAATCTTCTTTCCTTCTCTGTGTTGTAGCCCAGGATAATATTTGCAGTTTTTGACTGGCTTTTTATATGCTTAAATCTATAAATGTGCCATCCGTTAGAAGAGCTATGACTCAGGCTTCCTCTGTTTTCAGACTTTCTTATCTGTATGTTTATACTGGGACATATCTCTATGACATACTATTGTATAAAATATATTTCACCATACCTTGAGTATAAAATAACTCATCATCCAAATACTGTGTATACAGTTTCAGTTCTTTTCCTTAAGTCATGGTAGTCTTCTCTCTTGCAGATATTTCATGCACGGAGTTTGCAAGGAAGGAAACAACTGTCGCTACTCCCATGACCTCTCCGCTAGTCAGTTTGCCATGGTGTGCAGGTATTACCAGCGAGGATGCTGTGCTTATGGAGATCGTTGCAGGTAAGGAAATGCCATTGGCTATTTTAGGAGAGTAATTTCTCTTAGAAATTGCCCTGAGTAAAAAGCTCAAAGACAGACAAGAAACAAGTCTTGAAATATTTTCTTCCTGTATTGCAACAGCAGGGGTTTTTTAATAAAAAATGGCTTCTCTTTGGAGGTTGCCTTCTCTTGCTAAATATTGTAGTGTTTGCTTTGCTACCTAAATAGGCAAAAGTGAGACAAAAATAAAATGATTGCTTCTCATAAAATGCTGCCTAAAGAAATTGGCAGTATTAAAGGTATTGGTAAAACATACTATCACCATGAAATAAGGAAGAACATGAACCCAAGGAACTGGTGCTTTCACAGTGTAATCTCCAGTAGATTCACGGCTTAACAATCTTACAGATATTCTATGTCATCCTCAGTCCACTTAGTTAACATTTTACTGCAGTCTTAGCAATCTGGCAACTGTTATATATCAACAAATGTGTGTATCATGATTGTAGGTAGTGCATCAGTTAGTTTTGCGTTTCTGTTCCTCATACAGTTACTGTATATGAGGTAGATTGCCGTCTGCACATCTGCCAGTGCTGCTTTCTCAAAGGTCTGCTTTTAAAATCTGTGCTTCACAGCTTACGTTTCAAACCTGATATTTGTTTGGGAACTTCTCTTTAGTATAAAATCTCTCAGTTTTCAATATGACACAAGGAAGCTGAATTGCAGTTGCTTAAATGTTTCATATAATCATAGAATTGTAATCCCCGTGAATTATTTCCCTTCTGCCTTGAAATCAGTCAAGAGTTATCTAAGATATCACAGGAAAATAAATCACAGGTCCACGTTTGTGGTGTACCAGTTAGTGGAAGACAGAGTTTTGAGAGAATCAGCATCTTCTTGGTGGTGGATAGAGACTTGTACAGTTCTAAATATTTTCCCCAATAAGCTTCTAAGAGTCAGTAGATACAATTCTTAGTTTAACCTGGGGCAAAATGCTGAAACGTATACAAAATATTGGGAAATAGTGTAGGTCAGAGGAGATTTCTAAAGTCACCTGGTCCAAATCTAATGCTGGGCAATTCTCAGCATCTCCAAGGATGGATATAAGGAAATTCTGCAGTTTCCCTGGCCATCTGTTCCAGTACTTAACTGTTCCCTCAGTAACTCTTTTCTTTTCTCTTGTTTTTTTTTTTTTTCCTCTCCTGATTTTGAATCCCCCCTCCCCTGCCACCACAATTTGAATTTGCTGTGGTGCAACTTGTGTCCGCCTATTCTATCCCTATCACTGCATCTCCATGAAAACTCTGGCCCTGTCTCTCCTACTGGGTAACTAAGTACAGGAGTATCTCCCTCTTGTCTTTTCTCTAAAAGCCGAACCAATATTTCTCAATGAGTAATACTACTTGTGGATAATAGCTGTAGGACTAGCTTTAGACATAGTTCAGTAAAAGTAAAATATAAGTAGGTTCTATGCAAGTTAAGTAAACAGTGTGCATGTTGCTCCATTTCCTGCCAAATCACTGAATGCATTCCTTAAGCTGTACTGTCAGGTTACACAAGTAGGAGAAGCACTTCCTTATAAGGGTATCAGTGGCTTTCTCTTTCAAGGCAATTCCTCCTGCAAAATGGCGTTTTACATCTTAATTTGCTTCCAGTCCATAGGGCTGCTGTATAAAGCTGTTTCTCATCAAGAGCTGATCTGTTTTAACTTGTTAGATATGAACATACCAAGCCACTGAAACAGGAAGAAGTGACTACTGTGAATCCAGCTGCAAAAACGTATCCCTCAGTATCTTCGGACCTCGCATCACTCCCAGAAACAGCCGAAGGAAGTACTACTGAGACAGAGGTTGAAATTGCCAGTCTGGCAGCTGCAGGAGTAGGCGCTGAAGACTGGGTGAATGCTGTAGAGTTTATCCCTGGGCAACCATACTGTGGACGTGGTAAGCTGGTCGTAGGATAACGGTAAATTCCTGTTGTAGGTCAGCAATTTATACTTAAGTGCGTTTTGATGTGTTTGTTTGAGTGCAGTTACTCATATTTATAGTTTGGATTGATCTGTCCTTACATTTTGCATGAACTCTCTGGCATGGAAAGGAGAACTGGTTTCCATCTGCTGCTTTTGCTCTCCTAATGTTCTAAAACCTCAAGCAATCTCTGTGTACCTAGATTTCTCCTCTTATGGGTCTGAAAGACTTGGTGAATCTCCTTCTTTGAAGCTTAGTTTGCCTATACAATAGGAAAAGAAAATAATGTTTGCGGTTTGAATGTCATTGCACTGAAAGATAAACTTTATAATCATATAAGAGTCTGTTATACTGTGACAGTTTATGTTGAAAGTGAAGTTGAAGTTGATTGTGTGGGTCTAGGCTGTTTAAATCATGTGTCTGGCTCTTGCATCTTCTGCAGACAGACAGCAGGGAAATTTGTGACTTTTAGGTGGAGAGTTGCATGTGTGTATTGTAGCATGTTTTTTAATATCCGTCACTCTACAATCGATACTTATGGCCATAGTATTGAAATAATAGCTTGGATGGATGCACACAAAATGGACACTTACTGTCCAGAAGAATATGAAGTTCTTGAGCAGGGATCAGTTTATAATGCTTTGCCCCAACAGCAGTACTCAGATTCTCAGATCTGAAAGCAAGCATTACCTCCTCAGTGTTAGAGGATGGTGCTCTGGTTTTATCTGAAGAAGAACGGAGAGGAAGGGAATGGTCCAGCAGGGTTAACACTGTCTCTCACCTTTCAATGACTCACCTTATTTTCATAAAAGATACAGTTCCTGCATTTGAGTCAGATAACGTATATACATATTTTGTATCCTAATCTAAGTGGAATCATTCAAAATGAAGGGGCATCTACATTTCATCTAGTTCACTCTCTGCTTAAAGAGTCAGAGTTAAGCAGATCGGGTTGCTGAGGGCCTTGTCCAGTTAAGTTTTGAATATCTCTAAGAATGGAGATTCCACAACTGCTGGGCAGCTGTTGTTGCTGCTTGACTTTTTGCACAGAAGCTGTTTTTCTAATATTTAATTGCTTTTTTTTCTTGCCTTGGCTTGTATTCTGCCTCTTGCACTGTTGCTGTGTGCATCCAAGAAGAGTTTGCCTACATTTTCACTGTACTTTTCCCTGAAACAGTTAAGGACAGAAATAAGATCTCTTCCGTAGGGTGAATAAACCCAGTTTGTTCACTTTCTTCTCTTTTATCAGTTGCTTTCAGCTCCCTGATGAGGTGGGTGGCCCTGAACTGAAATCAATTCACTGCTAGTTTAAACAGCTTCAGTTCTTTTAAATATATTGTCTTACCTTGCACTTTACAGGAGTGCTCCTGCTTTTTCTTGAATTTCTGAAGCATAAGGGCACTGTTTTGTGCTTTAACCTGCTTTGTCCTACTGAAGCCGGGTGCTGTATTATGAAGTTTTTTGGTCTGTTTGTTTTTCAGTAGATCAGGCATATTTTTTTAATGGAAATTCAGGTCTCATCATAGGTAACATTCTCAATCTTTATCTCCTATACTGAGCAGAGCTAAGTGTTATGTAATGCTAATTCCCATGTCATTTTCCTCTTAAAACTGCATGTTAAAAAAGCTCCTTTGCGTTTAAGATTTTTTTTTTTAATGCTGAAGGTTCAGCATTGGCAATTTAACCTTGCATAGCTTAGGCTACAGTGCTCATCTCTTATTATGAGACAGGACATTCTGCCAGTGCAGATAATTCTCTGATTTGGGGCCACATGTGGTGTCCTGAAGTTGACCTTTAATGCGAGCAAAGAAAATAGTGACAGTTCCTCAAGCATTGGCTTGCCCAAGTGAAGGGGGTGTTCCATTTCCAGGCTTGTTCTGCTGCTGCCTCATTTAACTGCTGCGTGGAATAACAGGAAGGATAGATTTTCTATCTCTGGCTATTTTTGTGGAAAAGCCTGTCTTGCTTTGCTCTTATTGATCCAAGTACGCCTTTAATAAATAGGAACAATAATAATACTTAAAATAGTACTTCTCTAAATCTAGAGCTCACAAGGCTTAAACAAACAAACAAACAAAAAAACTATGGATGATTTTACTCTTGCAACAGCTATTGTTTATGTGAATGAAATCCAGTTCTTAGTATTTACTCTTGTTTGCTCCTTTCCATTTTTTTAAGTTAACATTAAGTTTCAAAGTTGCTTTATTTTTTTTCCTGTCTTGCAACTCAGCTGATCACCCTGCTTATGTAATGGTCTCAATCATTACATAATGACTTGTAACAAGTACAATACAAACAAGCATATGGTAAAGAGCTGTAAGGAGAAGTGGTAAGCAGAAGCTATCTAAATAGAGCAGTGTAAACAGAGTTCAGTTCAATTTAGACTTAGGCAGGGTTCCTAGAAATTGCTGAATTTCTTTTTCTTGGGCTTTTGAAAAATTGATGGTTAACTTAGAATTCTTTGGAAAGACCCCAAGTTAGAGCCTCATAAAACTAGGTTTACCTTCCTGGCTCAGGATGCCTCTTGGATAAAGCCAGACTAGATACCTGTCTGAGATGAAAGGTTTGTCATTCTCTTGATTGCTCTTTCGACTGCTCTGAACTGGAGGCTGATGTCATTTGTCGGTGTGCCAAAAATGGAGAGAAGCTGAGCCTATGTTTATAAAGGGCATTTCTAAAGATGTTGCCTTAGTTGGATACTTCTCTAGTAAGTGATATATGTGTTTGAATGAGTTTGGCAAGAAGAATGGTTAAAGCTTTTGTATCATTAATGCAGAATATACATGGGAGTCTGTAGATGAAAGTCACTTGAGCCTGAACAATGTGCTAATAAAGCTGTGCATAAGAAACTACTTGTGAGGCACTTGCAACCCTCAGTAGTTATGCTGGATAAACCTTTATAGCGTCAGCTGTACGATTTCTGGGGAAAAATAGCATGTTAATTTTAGCTGTTGTCAAAATGATTTACAAAGCAATGAGATCTGTAACCTTTTTTAATTGTTACTGATCCAGAATTTGGCTAAAGATGTACTCAAATTACTGAAAACTGGTGAGATTTTCTGGTGCCGGACTTAGCCTTTACTGGGTGTGAAAATCACCACTGAAACATCACCTCGGTAGTTAGAGCCTTGGCAAGATTGAAGGATGAATAAACCCCACTTAGAAATTCTTCTTCTTTTCTTGAATGGGGAAAAATAACTGTTCATTGAGACTGAAGGCTTATGAAACTTAGGTTGAACGGAGCTTTGTTTTTTATTGCACTTTGTGGATACCTTAAGTAGGATTGTTCAAGGATTTCTTTACATTATCCCAGTGTGTTCTAAACATGAGTATATTGCTCATCATCTTTAATTTTGTTCCCAGCTGCCCCCTCCTGCACTGAAGTGCCCTTGCAGGGAATGGTGATTGAGGAAGAGTACGAAAAGCAGCAAGCAAACGTGGAGATGAAGAAGCAGCTGTGCCCCTATGCTGCAGTAGGAGAATGTCGTTACGGCGAAAACTGCGTTTATATCCATGGGGATGTGTGCGATATGTGTGGATTGCAAGTCTTGCATCCAGTTGATGCTGCGCAGAGATCCCAGCACATAAAGGTAGGCAAACATCTGTCTGCGGTTAAACAGCTCTAAGTTATTGCTTCCCAGCTCCCTGCAGTCACTTGCTGCTAATTCCTTTTCATTTGAAGTTATGTGCAGGTCAGGCAGTGAATGAAAATCCTGTTGTAAACTGGACCGTTTCCTGTCAGGGTCATATTCGAAAGCAGCTGGACATCTTTATCTGTGCCAGAAGAGAAGTCAATATGAAGATACTAAAGCTTTGTTCTTTGCCTAATAAAATTGGATGGTCTTTGGGATTGCCTTTCTCGTGTTTAAAAGCAATGTTTGTGCTTGTCTGAGGAGAGGAGTTTGGACTCTTAAGTTGATTGTTCCCCATTCTCTGAGCTCTAGGATGTCCGCTTTTTTTTTCTTTTTTTAAGGTAAAGACTCTGCAACTTAATCATTTCTCTCAATGTTGAAAATGGCAAAGCGAACTTTAAAACTGAGTCTAAAAACTTGCTTAGCGTTCACAAGGTGACCAGCTGCCTCTGCAGTCGTTTTCTTTGTGTCTCCTTTTCAGTCTTGCATTGAAGCTCACGAGAAGGACATGGAGCTTTCATTTGCTGTCCAGCGTAGTAAAGACATGGTGTGCGGGATATGCATGGAGGTGGTGTATGAAAAAGCTAATCCTAGTGAGCGCCGCTTTGGGATCCTCTCCAACTGCAGCCACACTTACTGTCTCAAGTGCATCCGCAAGTGGAGGAGCGCTAAGCAATTTGAGAGCAAGATTATAAAGTGAGGCACTTTCCCATTTCAGTTGTGCTTTGTTACTATGGAAGAACTTAGTAACTTATGACAACTTGCAAGAAGCTCCCCCCTGCACAGAGACTGCATTTACTAATTCTAGTTTGGAACTGAAGTAATTATTAGGGATAATATTTACACTCTGATTTGGTTAATATGGATTATGTTTGTAAAGCTCACATGATGGTAGCAAATGACATTGATTTAATTAGTAGTGTGTTGTCCAATGGTTGCTGTTGGCTTCATTCTGGACACCCAGCCAGGATCCTGGAAACAGATTAACCAGTTCAGAATGTATGCTGCTTAATTCCTTGCTGCCCTAGTTTGGTAGTTAGCTGACAAACCATTTCTCCATTTAAAGGCTGTTCTTTAAGGAAAAAAAAACCCAATCCAATAAATACAGAAATCAAACCAAAATAAATTTATTTAATTCTAAAGAAAAAAGGAGTCTGTGTGAAGTGTTTTTTCAAGTTTTTTGAGATGAGCTGACCAGCTGCCAAGTTGAGTTGTTAAAAGAGCTAAGAGTGTAAGAGAAAATCTAGACTGAAAAGTCCATACAGCAAGTGTGCGGTACAGTATGTCTTTAAAGATGGATATATGCCATGCCTTGTTATATAGGAACAACAACGTTCCTGTAACGTGGAATTTTGCAGCACAGTCTGTTCATTCCCCAGGTCCTGCCCAGAATGTCGAATCACATCTAACTTTGTCATTCCAAGTGAGTACTGGGTGGAGGAGAAGGAAGAGAAGCAGAAACTCATTCAGAAATACAAGGAGGCAATGAGGTACGAGCACTGCGGCCTATTGCCAGCTTGAGACAGCAGGGACCAGGGCACACCTGGAGAAGATGGGTGTTCATGTAAAGCCTCCCCATACCTCCTTTCCACCCCCACGTATGAAGCACATCCTTACGTGCCCCCCCCACAGATGCATGCAGGCACACAGCCACTAGGCTCCTCCTGGACACATGGACCTCAGGCTGTTCATGCCACGCACGCACCACATGCTGCTGCTGTAGCCTGAGGTAGTCAGAGCTTGTGCCCTGCAGCCCATTGATGTCCCTGTGCATGTGTTACCCTGTGCACCTCTGGGGATGCACATTGTGTAGTGCAGTGTTTCTGTGCCCAAGTGACTTACTGGCAAAATGTCTTTAGCTGCCAGTGGTACCCGAGATGCTCTTGGACTGTAGGTAAATGCAGTTCTGAAATCTGCTTGGGTCTGCTGTGAGTAAGGGTTGCGATATTTTCCTTTCCAGCAACAAGCCATGCAGGTATTTTGACGAAGGCCGTGGGAGCTGTCCGTTTGGAGGGAACTGTTTTTACAAACATGCATATCCTGATGGCCGCCGAGAGGAGCCACAAAGACCGAAAGTGGGAACATCCAGTAGATACCGGGTCAGTAGCACTTTTTCTTTCTTTTCTGTCCTTAGTGTAAAGATGGAGAGCAAGAGGGGTTGTTAAATCAGCTGCCGTGAGAGGGGAGAACGGGAGACTTGTCTGAATTTTGAGAGACCTCTCTCATGACAGGTCCACAGGAAGTGGTGGCCTGAAGTAGGGGAATGCTGGAGGTGAGGTGGCAGGAAAAGTTTGGAAAGCTTCCCTAGAGCACTGAGCTATTTGAGCAGGCCGTTGGGTGGCTTTAGCAGGAGCGTGTCAGGGTGGATAGGTTCCAGCAGAGGCCAGCACCTCCCCACACGAGCAGCATGGTGCCCTGCCTGCTAGAAGCATCCTGGGGGACTCCACTTCGTGGCCTCCGGGGAGACTCTCGCCTGGTACCGCTCAGTCACCTGCAGCGATGCCCCTTCTCCCCTCGCAGGCCCAGCGGAGGAATCGTTTCTGGGAGTTCATCGAGGAGCGAGAGAGCAGCGACCCCTTTGAGAATGACGAGGACGAGGTGGTGACCTTTGAGCTGGGTGAGATGTTGCTCATGCTGTTGGCAGCGGGAGGTGACGATGAGCTAACGGATTCCGAGGACGAGTGGGACTTGTTTCATGACGAGCTGGAAGATTATTACGACTTGGATCTATAGCACCTGTCAGTGGAGTGTGGACTGTCGTCTTGGCTTCAGGCAGTAGCTATTATTACCTGTGGTGTTGTGGCAGTGCCTGTGTTTCTCCTAGGCAGGCCTATCAATTCCAGGTGCTGTTGTAATAACTTTTACCCAGGGTCTGTCTCTTCCCATCCCATCCCGCCCTAGGAGTGTTGTTTTTCTCTGTTTAAACAAATAACAAGAAATAAATCTTTAAAATGTTAGTTTTTGTAAAAAATGAATTTAACTGTCAGACAGTTAGCTTAGGTTTGTTGCTTCATCTGTGTACCCAGCAGAGTTCACCCAGTTCAAGGGTTAAAGTGTTTACAGGACTTCCACACTCATTTTGAAGAGCCCAGATACAAAAATGAGCAGTGGCCATGCAGTGGGGACGAAAATTGGCTGATGGCCTTTTTCCTGCTATGGACTTTGTATCGGTATTTCCGACTTCAGGCCAGACACAAATACTTTTTCTGACATCAGCTCCGTTCCAGCCCCCTCATGTTCACGTCTTCATTTGTGATTTTGGTCTCTTGTTTACTTGCACATTACTATTACTACTGTGTAACCAGAACCAGGTGTGAATGTTCCGGGTTTTTACTGTGTTTAGCATGAAAGGAAAATGTCTTTGTGAAAGGAGAACTCTCTATGTGTATATACAGATAAATGTAGAGTTGGACCTCAAGGGTAGGGGGAGACTCTGTATAAGTTAAAATTAACAAATCCACCCTTCATCCCCTCTTGGTGCATGAAGCCTAGCCTCCAGCTGGACGGGAAACTGGTTTAGTGCTCTCAGCTCGCTCAGTGGCAATGATCTTAACTGTCAGGTATAACTTAAAAGACGGCACTCCCTAATAAACCAGCCCTTTCGTGTGTATTACTAGGGTTGTCCAGGAGCAGAGCCTCGCTTAGCCAAAGTGGGGCCGGTGCGCGTAGCAACCCTGGGGAACAGCGCGGTACCTTTGAGACCTGCCGGCAGCCCCTGGAGCCATGGGCTTTGCTAGGAAATCGCTGCGCCGCTCGGGTGCTCCCTAGGGCACCTGCCTGCCAGCGCCCGAGCTGGGCAGGTTGCCTGGTAAAGCTGTTCAGCTGGCACGAGCTGCTGCTCACCGGGTCTGCCAGGCGCTTGGTGGCTGGGATCGCACTGAGAAGAACGTGCTCGGCCACCGGAGCTCCAGCACAGGAATTTTAACCTTGCATTACGGTAGTATTGGTTTTTTTTTATTGACTCGTGGATGCCCCGTGATCTGTTCTCCTGATGCTCTTGTCCCCTAGACTGCCTCTCCTTTCACTTTTAAATGGAATGAGCAATTGTTCCGAGGTCTATGATGTATTGTTTTGCAGCTGCCTTTTGTAAGAAGCACTTTTCCCAAATAAAAAAAAAAAATAAAAAATGAAACAAGAAGTCTGCTTATTCTTTTAAGTGGAAGCTCCTACTTTTCAGCTTGTTTTTTTTCCCGTTTCCCAAATATAAAAGCTTTTATCTTTTATTGCCAATTTATGCATAATTGTATCACAGTAATAGAAAACTTTTAACTTGGTGATAACCTCTTTTCAACAAAGAGCCTCTAATATAACAGTTCTGAAAGGATGACTGAGACTAAGGAATATAACGGGTTATTAGTGGGAATAGAGGTAGCTTGCTTTCTTGGAAATACGTTCAGAAGAAATGGAATTAATTTTGTCCCAAGTACACATTCTGGTGAGGTTTTGGACTGCTAGTTTCCTGTTGAAAGGGTGTTTGGACAGCAATTACTGCCACAGGCTGTTTCACTTCCTGCTCATCTACACCGTTCTTTGAGCTTGTACCTATTCAGAAAAAAAGTGTTGTGGAGGAATACACAAAGATGGAAGTAGATCACCTGAAGCATATGCAGATCTGCTGAGGAAAATGACTGCAAACAAAGTAACTGAACAGTCTTGAGACCGGCTTCAGGCTGTCTGAGTTCTGATTATGCTTTTGCAGAAGCAAGTAGCAGGACAGAAGGGTTTGTGCTTAATTTGCACAAATACCATGAAAACAGTTGGGGAACAAGAAGAACTGGATGCTACAAGGTAGAACTAGTCTTTCCCACGTAATGAGCGTAACTTATTAGCATCCCAATGGACAGCTGTGACCAGGTGTATATGTGTATAGTTAAACAAAGTGGTGCTTTTGCCCGAGGGAGAAAGGTAACAAGCTTGCTGGCCAGAAGGCATCGCGGATCAGGTTGCCTCTGTAATGGCTCGGAGCACTGCCGTGCTCGTTGGTGATGCAGCGCTGGCCACTGCTGCTCACCGGCCCCTGTACGCACGAGACGGGAAGGGGTGAACACTCGAGTAACTGATTTGCTTGTCCACCAACAAGCAGCCTGATGTAGTCGAATGTATCATGGTGACTAGTTGCCATCACTCTTTTCTTTGAAACGTGCTGTGACTGTTGTTTTCCCAGTTAAAGACGTACATCTGTCTTCAAAAAGTGCTGCCATGTGTCATTTTATAGTAATTCCATCTGACTCTAGCTGTTCATAAGCTTATTTATAAGCTTGCTGTTGCAGTAATGGTGAAATGACTAAAAATGTAGACTTTGAAAATGAGTTGGGTATATTGGTAGGCTGCTGTGTTTTTTTATTGCTCTTTTTTTTCCCCTCTGAAAGAAAACAAATAAATTCAGAGGAACTAAAATAAGAAAAAACATTCAA
This sequence comes from Eudromia elegans, assembly GCA_003342815.1. NCBI lineage: Eukaryota > Metazoa > Chordata > Aves > Tinamiformes > Tinamidae > Eudromia > Eudromia elegans. The sequence continues at coordinate 1,301,005 of PTEX01000047.1, forward strand.
TGTAAAAATACAGAGGGTGCCAACTCAGACTGCACTACATTTTCTTTTAAATACTTAAGATACAGAAAATAGAGGCCAATGAGACTATCCATGGTAGTGGCAAGTTAAAGGTATAAAAACTCCGTAATTTTTCAGCAACAAAACTGTGATTTCAAAATGGGTTTTTTTTCTAAAGATACATGCAGTTATTTGACGTGCTTCTAATTATTTCTTTATAGAAGAATATGTGATTTTGCTTTGCAGTAGTTGACTTGAAATTCTGTATTTTGTGGTAAGGGCACAAAGTGCTCATTCTAGTTGGCCTGAATGCAATCCCAGAACCAAGGAGCACCTCTTGCAGACACTGCTCCTTTAGCTCGGCTCGTACTGTGATACAGCATCCAGCAGCACAGCTGTTTCCTGATTGTAATGCAATGTGTATTGGTGCCTGGCTCATTTGATGAGTTATATAGTAACTCCTCCCATGCAGAGGAGGTTCAGAATAAGTGTGTTCTTAAGCTATACCTTGAGGATGAAAGGTGTCTTGTTTCAGGAACAAAACTTGCAGAGATGGGAGTTATTACTTCTTCAGCAGATTAATATGTTGAGTAAATAACCTGATACTTGCAGATTATTTCAAGTTTTGAGGTACAATATAGGATCATGTTGCAATAAAGGAGCTTCAAAGTCAGTTTTAATCTGTATTAACATTAGAGTCCTTTTGTTTAGCTGTTAGTGCTGCTGGGGCTGTTCCTTATCTATAGGTGCATTTATCACTTGCAGTCAAGCCAGGATCAACAGCCATTTGACAAGGCTTGACGTGGTAGCCTGAGCAGAGCCTGTACAGGTAGCTTAGTTAGTCAGTTTTTAGATGGCACTAAAACTCCTTTTAAAAACCCAGTGTTGCAGAAGGCGCTGCCTGTGTTGACTTTCAAAGCAGTCATAATTTATGAGAGGTGGCTTTTTTAAAAAAAAAGCAAGTGAAGAACCTCTTAAAGCTGTCAAAGGTCTTGGTGCTGAACAAGGCACAATTGCAGAGCTCCCTGTGGAGGAAGGGCTCACCAGTCAGCAGCTCCCTGTGCTGCAAGAGAAGGGCAGGAACTCCTGGAAGCCAGCTACACTGGACCATTCCCAGAACACGGACCTGCAGAAATCTCCTCCAAGCTGAGGGTAAGCAAAAAAATAATACAGAGCAGGAACCCCTAATTAAGTTAGTAAGTCAACTGACCCATAGAAAAGTTAATATTCTGGCAAGAACCTTTCACTAGTTTGTGGCTAATGAAATAAAGTTACAGGGAGTGTACACAATGCTTTCTATTCTTGTTTTGAAAGTATTGATTTTCTGCAATATTTTCTGAAACAGAACAAGATTTGCATGCAGTGTAAGCATAGATTAACAAAAATGTAAAAGTGTTATATTGCAACAGGGTTAGGTTTTTTTTAAAAAATATTATTAAATCTATATTTGTTTCCCTTTTAACAACAGAGATAGAAAATAGTGTTTGGGAGTACGGGTTAATTGTTCAATTACTGTGAAAAAACTGTGTGTACGGTTGCTTACATTGCTTTCAATTATTCAGCTAATACAAAGCAAGATGAAATTAAGATGGAAAAAAGCACACAGGCTAGAAATACCTGAAGAAGGTAACAGTCTCCACAGTAGGCATAGCAATTGGCTTAGTAACTAGCACTGAAGGTTTCTCCCTTGGTTTACAAATAGCTGAATGAATATCTGCACTTGGCATCTAATAGCAAAGAAGCTGGTCAGAGAAAGTATTAACAAACATATTAGAAACATGTGCAAAACTATCAATCAATGATTACTCAAAGTTTTTTTATTTTGTTTTTGTTGTGCTTCTCAGAAAAGGTTTTCCAAATAGTGTTGCTATATTTTCCCCCCCAACACCTTTGAGGAGTGTGAAACAGATAGCTGCCTGTCTACCTGCTGGGGATTTTACTCATCTTCCCAGGGCTTCTTTGCATGTAACCACTGTATTCTATCATTAAAGAGTATGATTGCTTGTTCACAGTTTAACAGCATAACTGATATACTGTGGGACATAGGGAATGTGGACAAAAAGCTTCCTCTCTAATAATTTTCTCCTTCCCCGTTTTCCTCTACTGAAAAAAGAAGATCCTTCTGCAATTCCTGCACAGAAGGGTAGGTAGCAAGTTCACCTACAGCAGCGCTTGCATTTGAGGAGCAAACCAAAACCTAACTCACACCGAGATGCTCCGCTGGGCGAAGTTTCCAAACAAACAGCACGTATACTTCTCTAGGGGAAGCTCTGCCTTACTGCACCCTTACTCCTGCAAGACAAGGCTACGTTACTAAGCCATCCTAACCACAGCTAAATTTTATAGGCATTTGAATCCCCTTTACATCCCCCTTACGTATCTAGAGGCATCCTCTTAAGCTGCCATTCGTCCAGCACAAAAACTACAGCAGATTAAGGCACTATTTTAATCAGAAGTCTTAGCAGCAGAAGGCAAGGTTGGTTTAGGAGCAAAAAGAAAAAAAAAAAAAAAATCCTTTCACCTCACCATTAATTTAGGCCACTATTGTGAACTTGAAAGCTTCACTATTCCCAGTATGCCTGAAGAGGAAGGGGAATATCCGTGCTGGAGACAATACTTAAAATTAAGGAACAAAAGGACAGACAACTCTCCTCATCCCAATAAGAGGGTTTTTGGTTGCCTCATATCCTTCTCCCTGCTCTAACATCCTGGGCAAAGCTCTAGGCTCTCTGGTGAGGGAATACACACAGGTGACCAATTCACATACCATCTTACAAGTGCTGGAATTAAATTCCTTGCACTGTGTGGTTATGTTTCTGACATCAGGACCTCCCCCAGAATGGGAGGTTAGGCAGCAATAAGTTAGTCCTGTTCAGAGTAAGCAAAGACTAAAGAGCTTGCACTAAAATGAACTGTGTATCTCAAAAGCTCAAATCAATGCAGAGCTCTGGTGTAAATTGACCCTCTGGCACAGCCAGGAAACCACTCAAGGATATAACTAAGGCCACAGTCCTCTTTGGTTAAGGCAACTGCTGGCAGCTTCCCAAGTCCATTTGGCTCAGAGGTCCACATCACAGAGGCTGCTGCCAGGCTCAAGGCAACTGGTGCTAATAGCAGCCACAACGACCTCTAGAGAAACATGCAGGTCAAGCTGCAAGGTACAGATAGAGAAAATGGTTTGAGGCACAGAGCAAACTTCCATAACTTGAAGGACGCCATATTGCACAGCCTCAAGGGACAAAAAGGCAATTTCTAAATTCTCATTCCCGAAACGTCTCTTCAACAGAGACACTGGGTCTTCTCTGCACTTGGACTGGCAATCACTGGTCTGGAGTCAAGATAGATGCTGTTTGGAGGACTCTCTCCATGAAGCTGCAGTGTATTTCGGGCCATTAGCTCCTTAGCCATTAGCAGAAACACTTCTTCGATGTTTTGGGCTTCTTTTGCCGACGTCTCCAACACGGCTAAGAGCCCGTACTTCTCTGCCAGGGTACAGGCATCTTCAAACAGCACTTGGCGCTTGTCTGGTGAATCTGATTTGTTCCCTGGAAAGAAGGCAGGTAAGTAATGAATTAGTTTAGTCTTTCCAATTTAAGCATTTAAGTTGCATTAACAGTAGTGATTACATAGGATAAGCAGAGAGAGCCTTGCATAAAAGTGTCTGTCTCATTCAGCCTTTAATGAAGGCCACATGTGTTCTGCTGTTGTCAAGCTGCTTCACTGCATTTCAGATTGGAGGCTCAGTACAGAGGATCTGGAATGCTGTTAGGCTAATGCAGAAAGGAGAATAACCTGCATAACTGTTAGCAATCAGTTTTTCATATTATTTATCTGTACAACTACTATCAGGTCTGGTACATAGTGTTTGGCAAGTGTACAGCCTGAGCCTCAAGACAGCCTTTCATTAAATTGAGGTGTTTAATTTGAAACACTAGTGAGACAGCTCTTCCCCAGACAACTCCCTTCAGTTCACAGGGAAAAACATTCACCTCCCCACTGGCACCATCCCTGTTTGAGGGCTATTTGCTTTCTTAAAAACAAACAACAAAAGCCTTCCTCCTCCAGCCCAGATGGGAAAGTCATATTTCTTAACCTTCCATAGTAGAAAAATGTGCTAAAATGACTACACATAATTAAATGTATAAATAGTTCCAGCAGGAAGCAAGTAAAACCTAAACAGCACCAGCTTTGGAAGAAAGCACTGATCAGTGTGGATCCTTGACACAAAAAAAAAAAAGGAAATAAAAGAAAAAACACCTTTAATTCATCCATTACATAATTTCTTTCATAAAAACCCCAACCCAAGAAGAGCCCCCACTACACCAAAAAAATAAGTGTTCTCTTACAATGCACAGAAACCCCCTACCAAAGTCAAGTGACTTGTTCATGGCAGACCCTGCAGGTTGGGATTTGCTATTTGTTTCTGCAGGGAGAGAACAGAAGCAGTCTTGCACCAGAAATGCGGATAATTCATGAGGGGCACAAGCAGGAACTTGGATGCCAGATGCACTACAAAGCCCCTTGGGTTGGGGGCTGTACATGTGGCTCTTGGCACAGTGCCTTGGTGGAACAAGCAGTAGAAAGCAGATACAGGCTCTGCCACTTTACTGGGGCAGCTCTTTCATTTCTGATTTCTTCCTTAGGGGAGGGAAGAGCAATAACCACCTGAAACATGGAGGAAAAGAACCACTCTGCTTGCTACCAGCTCCAGTCTCAGCACCTTCTACCTGTTGCTTTCTTCAGAGGGCAAAAATTGAGGAGTGTGTGATGGATAGAGCAGGAGGAAGGCAAGCAGACACCTTGGCACTCTGCAAGGGCCATCTCCTACCTGCTGCCTTATCTGCTCAGACTCCTGTTACGGAGCAATGCACACGTGTATCAGGAGGAGGGAGAGGGAAGATGAGAAGGAGTTGTGTGGCTCTGTGCATGCCTCTTCTTCACCTCAAATTATCAAGCTGCTACACTCCTCCTGCACATCAGGAATATGGGGTCAGATGTGCAGGAAGCAAATCTAACACCAGCGACTTTGCTTAGTGCACAAGCAGCAATTTGTTACGTTATTCCAGCTTAAAAGGAAGCTTTTGAAGTCTGCAACAAAAAGCAAACCTTTTTTGCTTGCTCCTGACAAGGGCGTCCATCTGCACCTCTCCCTCTTTTTAATTTTAGGTTAAACTGTTACATGCATTGATCTCTTATAACCAAAACTGTTCTTTAATGCACAGTCTGTAGATACTTTAAGTAGGAAATGAGGAAAATTTTACACCTATATAGGTAGAAAAGGCCATACACCATAATATTCAAAGTTAGATTCCTACCAATTAACATCATGACCAAGTTTGCAGCACCATACTTTTCAATTTCATGAATCCAGTGAGGAATGGACTCAAACGTGGACCTCCTAGTTAGGTCATAGGCAAGAATGGCCCCATGAGCACTCCTGTAGTAAGACTGGGTTATTGTCCGGAAGCGTTCTTGCCCGGCAGTGTCCCACACTTGGATCTGCAAGAGAAAGGACAGAAGCTGTGAGAAGGCTTGGGAATGCTGCTCCTTACGTGTTTGCTACTGGGAAATGGCTTCTGAAGGTCCCCGTCCTTGTCTACAGCACAACTAGAGCTGTCCCACCTCACTCCACCAAGGCCAGTGGGATTTCACCTTCGCCAGACCCAGAGGCCTTTGGAGAGCAGTATATGGTGCCGTGCAACCTGCATGGGCAAAGCAGCAAGCCACGGGAGCGAAGGCACTTTGGGCAAACGTGCTGAGCAACCCAGTTTCAATAATTATGCTACTGAAGAGGTATAAAGCACCACAGCCTTTTAAGAGAAAGTGCAAAAGGGTAGAGGAGCCCTGGGCAGGGCTGGGCAGAGCCAAGGAAGCGGCTCCAAGAGGGGCAGGATCCCCCTCCTCCCTGCCGAGCCAGGGCAGCTCCCGGGGAGCCGCACAGAGGCCGCGGCGCAGGCGCTCCCTACCCGCCGGGCCGGAGCAGCCGGGATCGGGGCGCACCCGAGCCGGCGGCCGCCGCCTGCCCCCGGCCGCCCCTCCCGCGGCCCCCCGGCTCCCGGCGCGACCTTCACTCTCTTGCCGCCGATGTCCATGGAGCGCACGGTGAAGTCTACGCCGATGGTGTTCTGCTGCCGCTCGCTGTACTGGCCCGTCTTGAAGCGGTGCACCACGCACGTCTTGCCCACGTTCGAGTCCCCGATCAGGATGATCTTGAACAGGTAGTCGCAGGCCTCGTCCGCGCCCGGCGGCGGGAAGGGCATCGCGGCTGCGGGCAGAGCCGCGCGGGCAGCGGCGGCCGCGGGGCCCGGCGGGGGCGGCGCGAACACTCCCCTCCTCCCCGCTCACCTGCGGCGCCCGGTAGCGGAGCCCGCCGGGACTTGTAGTCGCGCCCGTTCAGCGCCGCCCGGCCGCGGTAGTCCCGAGCCGGGACTACAAGTCCCGCCGCGCCGGAGCAGCTTCTGTGGCGGAAGAGCGGCGCTCACGTGACTTCCTGCGGGGCGGTGGCGCCGGTGAGTGCGGAGCGGGGGGCGTTCAACGGCTGTTTAACGGTCGCTTGACGGTCGCCGCTGGGGTAGGCCTGTGGTGGGGATGGGGCTGCGCAGTGCCCTTGGGCTGGGGTTCCTCGCTCGGGGGCGGCGCGGGCCCGGGACGGTGCCCTGGGGCTGCGCGTTTGCCGTAGGGGAAGGAGGGGTGACAAACGCGCTCGGCGCTTCGTCGCGGCGCCCGCCCGCGCCTTGTGCGGCTCGTGCTTGGTGCCGGGGCTCGGTGAGAGCCGTGGCGTTCCCGCGCAGCCTCCGGCCAGGGCCTCGGGCGGTCGCGCTGTGGGCTGCTGAGGTGCCTGGTCTGGGCGGGTGAGAGCGGCCAGCGCTCCTGGGCACGGTGGTGCTCGTGTGCTCCCGCCCTTTCATTTTCCTCGTTTTTATTTCTCCATTTTTATTTATTTTTTCATTTGTTTTTATATGTATTTGCTTGTTTGCTTTGCACTTTGGAAGTTCCAGGAATGTTAATTCTAGTCTTTCCTGCCAGCTTTGGAGGATGGCAGAGCAGTGTTAAGGAAGTTTACTTTGAGCTTAAGGTGCCTTCTTTTGACCTTAAGGGAAGGGATAAGGGAGAAGGTTGGAAGGTGGACAGAACTTCTTCAAAATATTGATCATCTGAAGGTAAATAGTTGCAAACATATGGGCAAAGTAGTCAAACACCCTAAAAGCAGCCCTCTTCCTTTCTTAAAGTTATGCCTTGCTGCCTTGGTCTGTGGTTTATCCTGCCTGCAAGTTGTTTTGCTCTTCCTTCTCGAAATTTAATATGGTGGTTTCAGTATAGGCAGAAGATCAGTTTTGGAGGCTGAACTCCTAGCCGACTGTTTTTCCAGCTAGAGAAGACTTGTAAAAGACTGCATAAAGAAAAGAAAAAGAGAGCACACAAACCATTCTATATTTATTTTTGCGTTGCAAAGAAGTGGAAGATACTATCGTGCCAGCAGTTTTTTTTTCTAGAAAGCTAGCCAAGACTGAAAAGCTGTAAAGGACAGATATTATAATTGTAAATGCTACAAACACATGGGTGATTTTAAGGTCAAAACCGAGACTCAGCTTTATAAAGACAGAGTATCTTGGGCAAACAAGACTTGTGTTTACATGCCCTGACGTGCAGCGGGTAGTAAATCTCATGCTTGGGGCTGTAAACTGATTACTTGAGGAAAGAACCTTTCCCTCAGCGTTGCACAATGGGCCCTGCTTGGCTTTGCTCTAAAAACCCCGTCGATGGGGACAAGCGGTCTGGGAGCTTAGGTGGTAGTTCTAGCCACGCTGCTGCGTTGCTACCAGAGGGTGACCTGGGTGGCCTTCACCACCCGGCAGTGTGCCTGGGCTGCATGGATGCAGCCCACGTTACGGCTTTGGAGTGGACTTACTCTGTGTGTCCCAGCTGGTTGGGAATGGAGGCATAGGATGAATGTAATTCTCCCATTTCTAGGCAGAAGTTGGTAAATCTGCGTGCCAGCATCCCAGGCATGGAATAACTGGGTGCTTGTTACTCAGAGCATCTTCCTGCCTACTGTGTTTTGCAGGCTGTGTGTGACATGAGTTTCCATGATGTTTAGTGTATCCAGTAGTAACTGGATACACAAAACTTCATGTGTGAGAGAACAGTTCCTCCAGTGGAAAGAGGCCTATAGAAATCTCTGAATGTCTTTGGAAGAAGGGGGAGGTTTTGAGAGGCCTTTGTGAGACATGGGCTTTTCAGCAGCAGTCCAGAATCTGACTGAAAAGATCTCTGCCAAAACAGAGAAGAAAGACACAGAGGGGTTCCCCCACCTCAGTGCTCAGTGGGTTCATTTCTTATACCCTCTTTGCAGATATGATCCCTCAAGCACAGTTGAGACTTGCCTATCTGTGGCCAGCCAGGTAACGGTGCAAAACAAAGCTTATTTAGTGATGGGCCCTGAAGAGAAATCTGCTGGAAGCAGGGGCAAGAATTTGATTGGAGTAAAAGCCTGAGGAAGTGGAAAAAGTGGAAAAGTGGAAGTAAAGGGACGTTTCTGGGTGCAGAAAATGTCAGGGAATGCACAGCTGGTGAGATGAGCCAAATTGAGAAGGACAGGCGTGGAATTGCATCTGCTGAATTCCAACTGTTTGCAGAATTTGTAATTATTTAATTGAAAATATTTTTTCTTCTTTCTTCTCTTCCCACGTTCTTTTATTTAAGAGAGAAGAAAAATGACCTAAGCACCTTCCAGTCTTTGTGGCCAAGGGCAGAGGAAGGGGAGAGGGCTGCCAGGAACATGGCTTTGCCTTGGCGCTGGCGGAGGCAGCCTGCAAACAGAGCCCTTGTGTCACACTGCACTCACCATCATATTGTTGTGTTCCTGCTGACCTTCTTCAGGTAGGTCGAAAGTATCTGCTCGGGGAGGTGCTCCTCTCGCTGAATTTGGGAGCTAGAGAGCATGTCTAAATACGGCGGATGATAGTAGGGGAAGACTGTGTGTTGAAAACAAACTTGGAATGAGTTAGTAGTAGCTGGTCTGGAATCATGTAGAAATGGAGCTAAGCATGCTGTGTCCTTGAGAGGAGACTTGACTACTGTGTGCTTGTTGTGCTTTTTCTGGCAGCTACTCCTTGCTCCATGCTTCCAGGAAGACATTTAGCAATGTCAAGGTCAGCATTTCAAGCCAGTGGACTCCCTTCTACTTCAACAACACGGCCATTGATATCCAGCCATATGAGGTAAGGGCACTTGGGACCAGCAAGTGCAAAGCTGCATGGTTTCTAGTAAACTTAGGTCATTGTGCTGAAGAAGTCCCTTTATTTGTTTTTGCTAGGAACGCTTGTCTCAACATGGATGAGAACTTCTTGTATCTTAGTAATAGCTGTCTGGATTATCAGTTGTTGGTGAAATCTTTCCTAGTGTCCGCAGAGAGAAACTTTCTAAGAAGCTGTGATATCTCAATGGGAAGCGAGGCCCTGATGATGTCTTCTGTAGTAGCCAGCAGAGTGGAGAAGGGGAGGAAGAGTGAGGGATCCCATCTTTGAGATGCCAGAGGCAACAAACACAGCTGGCTAATGCAGTTGTGCAGAACTTGTAACATCTGTACCGTGGTTGTCTCTGTGGTCTGAGCATTGCCACAGTGTTCAAAGACTGGCCAAAGGAGGAAAGGAGAAAACTGTCCTGAAAGTGCCTCTTGCTTAACCAAAACTGATACCAAAGAATATTTGCCTCTGCCGCCTGGTCTGGTTTCCAAAAATGCTGAACATCCCATGGCTGTTGCCTTTAAATCTTGGCATCAGCAAAAGCAATGGAAGTTCTAGCAGCATTTGCTTGCAGAGGAAAAAAGTTGTGTCCTGTCCCCCCAGCAAATGAAAATGCAAGAATGGATGTACTGGGTCACTCCTGTAGTCCTTTTAGAGATGCGTTTGCGTTCAGCAGTGGTTGGCTGGTCCTGGTTCTTCGCTTTTGAGGAGTGGAAGAAATTTTACGTTAACAGCTTGGTTAACAGCCTGAGCTGCGTGAAAACAGGGAGTTCCAGGCCATCTGCTTGTGCCTTGTCTGCATCAGAGGTCTTTAATCCTTTAGACATTTGGTTAAAGGATAAATGTTGCCTTTGTGTATTAAGTTAGAACAATGAAGTTTTTACTTTAAAGGGCCTGCAATTTCTTCAAGATTTTATAATTTAGGAACACATACCAAGCATCCCAGGGATGCAAAGTACAAGGATACTGACATTAGAAAAAAGTAGTATATTTTGGAAGGCAGTTACGGTTTGTAACCTAGCGTTTATTGGATGTTGAAGTTCATGTGCCTGTCCAAGAAGAAAGTGGACCTTCTTTCCTTGTGGTATAAATTTAAATCAGCTTAGTTAGCAGTAGTGTGGGTAGTGCGTTTTGAGAAGTTGATGGAACAGACTGAAAAAAACCCAGAAGAGTCTCTTAACACACTGTAGGCTTTGATTTCTGCTTTTTAACCACAATTGTGGTTTAAAATCTTTAAACAAAATGTTTTGCAATTGTTGCAGCAATAGACTGTAGTATAATGTGATTAACCTAGATGTTTACTTTCTAACCTTTTAATAACTGAGTCTCACGGTCATTTTATAAAAAATTTAAGTCTGATGACATTTACATTTGATTTTCTTACCTTTCTCCTGCTAGCTCTTAGACCACCAGTGTTTTGTGGTTAAAGTTGAAAGAAACTAGAATCCAGAAAAGTGAGAGTCACTATTAGTGGTTTCAGGGGACAGAAACTACTTTGCAGGAACTTTATTAATTTTCTTTGGCGCATGAGACTTGGGAGGAAGCTGTGGTGAGAGGCTTTTCTGTAGTGTTATCTGAACAGGGTGTTCTCATGGAGGTGGGAGTCAAGCTGGAGTTGATACTTGAATGGATGCATCCACGGGTCAGGTTTGGGCTGCATTTTTTGTTTGGTTGAGATTTTTGTGTAATGGATGTGGTGGTGGGGAAAGAGAAGTTTCTTTCCTAATTACCTTTATTTTCTAAGTCCTCTTCAAAATACACTGTTTTCAGCTGATGTCACTAATCTCAGTTTGTGGATGACTGAATCTTCTCCCTCATTTAATTATATTGAGATAAAACAAAGCTTCAAGACAAGGGAAAAAGTAGAAAAAAAAACTGGTGCTGGCCTGAGCTCCATGTAAATAGTGATTTTCAACCAGTCTGTTCCTTCACATTATTCTTTCTGTACTCTTTCTGTTTGTGGTCTGACACTTCTTATGATTGTTACCACAAATTCTGTAACGGACTTAGTCGCTTAGTGAAGATGGCAAAGTAAGTGTGCAAGAGACACACTTCTGTAAAACAGAACAGGCCTTTATTGTGTTATTGATTGAGGTGCTCATCGATGTTTCTGCCTATGCAGTGGACAGCTGTGTGCTTGTTAGAAGCAAGGTTTATATTGCTGGTCATTTTTCTTGATCCAGGTGAAATTGATGTTTCTCGCTTCTGATTTGCTGGCTTATCCTTTAAAAGTGAAGCAAGATGGAACTGGCTTTTTTCAATAGTACATGAAATCGGAGTCATTCTTGATCTGACATTAATGTTGGAGAGGCGGGAGGTTGCTGGGACCAGATGTTCTTTTGCATTTGAGTTAAGGTTTGAACTGAAGAAGAGTAGAGTGAGCTCTGACTGTCCCTGTGTACCTGATACAATTTTCTCACTGTAGCTCTGGAACTGCAACCATTTGTTTCCCAATGCAGAAGAAGCCACTCTCTTCCTGGGAACATTGGACACTATCTTTTTGTTTTCCTATGCTGTGGTGAGTAACTCTAATTGAAAACTGCCAAGCTTTGGTTGAGACTGATTGGGAAGATCACACTTGTGTTCGGAGGGAATGAGTATGTGCTACTGGGCTTATCTAGCACTAATGGAGTTTAAAAGCTTAGTAGAGGAGCAGTTTTTTTCCATTGGTACTGTTAGTTCTTCCAGGGACTTGAGTCTCATGTCAAGATGTTTGTTTACCACTGCAAGAGAAATACTATCACTCCAGATTTTTTCACACTCCTGTCATCAATTGTTTGATGGGTAGTTCTATATGTTCAAGTGGTTTCTGTTAAAAAATATTAAAAATAATAAGCTTAATGAACATTCAAAAAAAAAGTAGTGGTTTCTTTAATGGCAGAAGAGGAGTTGCTGAGAATACAGCCACAAGCAGACGTAACTGTCAACTGGGTCAACTTGACCCTTCTGCATTGTTTTAGTTCTTGCAGATCCCTGGTGCAACCCTTTTGGCTTTGTTTGACATGAAATTTTATTTTCAGGGTCTCTTCGTCAGTGGCATAGTTGGGGATCGCCTGAATTTACGTTGGGTTCTGTCTTTTGGCATGTGCTCCTCTGCTCTGGTGGTGAGTTGGAACACACTAGTGTGGTTTAGAAAATTCAGTCTTAAGATTTCTGGATATGATTTTCCTTAAGAATAAGATGCCCTTTTAGATAGCATCTGTAGCTGTACCTCAGTAGTCTCAAATAGTGGAAGTTTAAATGTTAAAACCTGGTAAGTGAAATCTAGTAGAACTGGGAACAGTTTTTTACAAGTTTTATTTGGTCAGAGGTAGGTCTACACAAGATTACCCAATTCTTCCTAACATAAACGTTTCTGGATACTTTGGAAAGAACTTTATGTATTTAAGGCACTGTCTAGGCACTTGATGAATTATTTTTGTACAAGGGTAGTGAATTTGAACTTTTTGAGGTGGTTTAGTATTATGACTCTTCTGCAGGTTTTGTCAGCAAGTGTTTCCCTTGCAAACACAAAGTATGTGTTCTTGCTAAGCATGCTTCTGCTTATGCCCTCCTTGGTGGGAGGGCATGTATATCACAAAAGCATGTTGTCTAAAAAGAAGAGAGTGCTTTAATTTCAAGCCACTACAGATAAGTATGAAACATTTTTATCTCATTGTGGTTTTCTGGTTATTAAAGCGGCAGCAGTAAACCAGAGTTATTCTTGTCACCCAGTGACTGCAAAGCGGGCTATGGCCTGTTGCATTCTGCAAACATATGACCACAAACATGCCTCAAGCACAAGGTGCCACGAAGTGTGTTTATTTTGGCTAGTTTGCATTAGAGCTCTTAGTAATTTGAGACCTAGCTGTAGTATTTTTGTTAGATTTTTGCAGAGGGAAGTAACTGCTTAGGATTTTGTACATTTATGGGACCTGTGAGTTTATAAGTTAGTGCAGTAGCAAATTGGGTGGCTACTGTATCTTTACAGCTACTGTATCTTTAGCCTTGTTGCTAAAAATCTTTGTTACTTTTTCCCACTTTCCTGTCTGTGTTATTTACAGAAATATGTCTCAGAGTGGAAATGCCATGAGCTTTTCTTTTCTCTCTACAAGCTGTTTGGGCTCTGGATATTGTCCTGTCAGTGGCTCAGCAGAGGGTGCTATTGCCTCTGAGCTACTTGTTAAGCAGCACTGCTTGGTCTGTCTGTGCCCTGGGGAGAGTCTTCTCAGTGAAATGTTACTGTCACTTTTTAATTTTTTTGTAAACATCCTCTGGCCACCGATTCCTGGAAGGAATCTCATTTTTTTGTTTTTTTTTTTTTCCTCCTCTCTAGGTGTTTTTCTTTGGCACACTCACAGAATGGCTGCATTTCTACAACAAGTGGTTCTACTGCTGTCTCTGGGTTGTCAATGGCTTACTGCAATCCACTGGCTGGCCCTGCGTGGTTGCAGTCATGGGCAATTGGTTTGGAAAGGCCGGGTAAGTTGAGTTTTTGATGATTCACTTATCTGACCTGCTGACCACAGCAGACTTAGCTGAAACTCCCAAACCAAAGGGCAAAACTTCCTGTTTTGCCAGTCCCAATATATAAGTACTGCTGTACGTAACTAAAGAAAACCACAGCAATTGAAGACTGATGTCCAAGTGCTAAACTAGTTATTAATATGTACAAAATAGACTTATTAACTACATAGTCATTTTGATGCTGAAAAGTTACATTGTTCCTGTTATGTGAGATATAACATAACTTTGTTGTTACTTTTTATTTCCCCACCAGAATTATATAACAGTTTGATGTGAACACAGTAGTGTATGTTAGAGGTAGAGGTTCATACTTGAAAAGCCCTGTAGTGACGATTGGCCAAATTTATGTTACTGTAAAACCTGTTCCTCTTAATTTCTGTCTAGCTTCTTTGGTGGTAAACTAAGTTGTTGAAAGGTTGAGCATATCACAGGATGAGTGTTGCAGATGAGCTACAATTTTATACATAAATTTAAGTTCATTCTAGCGTCATATCTCTTCCGTGCTCCTAATGTCACCTTTTCTTCCATCCCTTATTCTAAATTTCCTCTCCCTTCTGCAGGAGAGGTTTTGTGTTTGGACTCTGGAGTGCCTGCGCATCTGTGGGGAATATCCTGGGAGCGTTCCTTGCCTCTTGTGTTCTCAAATATGGCTATGAGGTGGGTAGCGCTGTCTGGCTTCTAGCTGGGACTGCATATCTGACTGGGTTATGCAGAAATCAGCTTACTCTGTCACTGAGCAGCTAGTAGGAATATTTTTATCAATGTCCAGTTTCATTATCTTGGATTCTGTGATAGGAAGCAATAGGCAAAATAGAATAGTTTTCCTCTCATAACTCTTTCAATTCAGAAGGCAGGACCTTCTGCTTTGGATGGCATACGTGTTCTTTGGATTCACATGTATCACTGCTTCTTACTTAACTGAATTCAGTGCTGCTGAACAGTGGTGAGATTTTGACAGGCAGGGAGGCAAGTAGGAAAATGTGTGGTGCGGCACTGCATTGCTGTACTGTTTCAGGCAATTATCAGAGGGAACATGAATGAACTGGAGCACGTTGATACATGTGACCTATGAGGAAAGGTGAACAGGGCTGAGCTGCTTCAGCCGAGACAGCAGCCTTCCATACCTATAAGGACATTATTGAGAAATCAGAACCGTGCTTTCCCCCAAGTTACATGGTGGAAGGGTAGAAGAAGAGGCAATTGGTATAAACTGAACCAGGGAAGGTTCCACCTGAATATATGGGAAGATTTTTTTCACTCTGAAGTTAGTTGAGAATTGGAACATGTGCCAGGATTCTACAGAATATCTGTTTTGGGGGAGGTTTAAAGACCTGACTTGGCAAAACTGAGCAACCTGGTCTGAAATCAGTGTTGACTCTGCTTTAAGTAGTTCCTTCTAACCTGTCTGAATCTTTAGTTGTGTCAGATGAGCTCCTTACTCACTGCTCTTACCTCCATACCCTAAAACCTCTCTTTCAGTGTGGTCTTTCAGCCTAGATAGAAGCTCTGTTCATGGAGTGCAGAGACTGCTTGTTTCTGTGTTAGGTGGATGTAGTTGGGATTGTTATTGCTGTGTTTACTCTGCTGGGGCTGGAGTACAGGGAAACTACTCCAGTACAGTGTACAGGGAAACTTTTTCTGCAAGTATTCAGAAAAAAATAATCTTTTGTTTATCTTCAGTATGCTTTTCTGGTGACTGCCTCGGTACAGTTTGCTGGAGGAGTCATTGTCTTCTTTGGGCTTCTGACTTCACCAAAGGAAGTGGGTGAGTAAGAGAGTTGTCCCACTGGAGCCTCTGTGTGGAAAACAGATGTGCACCTTTTTCTTTAGTACTACAAGTGCTTCCAGCTCTGACAGCACTTATCCTCAGAACTCTTCCGAGATGGTGTTGCCCTTCTGTGTACTGAGGGGAACAGATGCTTTCCTCATCAAGAGCATACTATGTGCTGTCTTGATCGTGTGCCTGTGTGTTTTTAAAAGCAAAACAAAACAAGGCTGGCTCTAAGACCACCATTAGATTGGGCCTACTTTCTCATTTTCTTTCCTGGAAAAATCCCAGTTTTTTAACAACCAATAGGAAACTGGTAGATGGCCACTGTAGGAGCAAGTCATGGCAAGCCTTAACTTTGGACATCAAAGGGAAAATACTTTGTGTTTATACGGATCTTTAAGTCAATTAAATAGTGCTCGTGTGGGGCAAATGTCCTGTTCTGAAAGGTGGTGAGCAAGGCATATTGTGATAGGAAAACTGCAGAACTATGGGGCTCTGACAGGGCTGTAGAGGCTTTCCAGGTGCCTACAAAAAATACCACTTTTATACACACAATTGGTAATGCTAAAGCGGTGGAGCACATGAGTAGCATTTAGCAGCTTGGAGATCCCAGAGCAGTGCTTCCATAGGCCTTCTGCTGCAGAGGAGGCATTAGCAGGCAGCAGCTGCCAGGGTAGATGCTGGTGCATGTAGCCTCCTCGCTCAGGTGAGGTCATGCCCAGGAGCCAGGCCCACAGAGTCCAGCCATTCTGCAAGGGGGAAAATGCATTAATTTGTTGTGTCTTCCAACTAATGGCCAGACACTCAGAACAGGCAAAGCCGAAGCCAGCGTCAGAATACGGTCAAGAACCCTGGAAGACAAAGGGTAGAAACTGGTGACACTTCAGAACACCATCTAGAAGAGTTTCTAAGCCAAAGAAGGATAGAGGTATGGGAGAGCAAGGGAATTGCTAGAAGGGAGAATTGTTTAAAAGAAGAGAGTGTAACTTTAAAGTGGGGAGAGGGTTGACTGGTTGTGGCCCATTGTTCCTGTTACACATCCTGTGTGTCGTTTAGGCCTTCCTGAGCTTGGAACAGATGAAGAAGGCAGTGCTGAGGAAGATGCCAACCGACCTTTAATAGATGGTGACGATGCAGATGATGATGGCCGGAATTACTCTATTCAAGCAACTGACACTGACAGCCAGCCAAAGGCCATTGGCTTCCTCCAGGCTTGTTGCCTTCCAGGTGTTGTTCTGGTGAGGACTCCTAGCACATAGATTTTTTTGAGTGAGATCTGGTTTTGTGTTGCTAAACACCAATCTGACTTCATGTTGTCTATGTTAACATAGACATGTTGAACAGATTTTGCTGTTGACGTCTGACTTCTATATTGCTAAAACTTTTGATATTGGTACTGTTATGCTTGTATATATGCATGATAATACTGCCCTAAAATGCAGCTGCATGTCACTCGTCCTGTTGGACTCTTGCTTTATTAGGTGCACAAGCAGCCATGGCAGTAGAGGGGCTACATTTTTAGAAATCGGAAAGGAGACTGTGGGCAAAGCAGGTGGTGGTAGATAGGGCAACAAGCACTACATCGCCAAGAGCCTGAGGAATGGGATTGTTACTGCTGGCTGTGCATCATAGGAAGCTCTGCGGCACGAGTGTGTGGTGGTGGTAATAGCTGATGTTGTTGTTTTTTAATTGCTTTTGGGCAGAAAGCCCAAAAAAGCCTTAATCAACATGAAGTAGTGTCTGGCAAAGCATTTCTGTAAACAACTGGCAACAGGGCCTGGTGATAAAGTTTCAGCGTTAAAGTTGAGCTGAATCCTCATTACATCACCATCCTGTCCTTTCAATTAGACCTTGTACTTCTGTGTCAGCATTGCCCAATTCAAATATTTGGTTCAACTGAAAAATTAATCTGCTAGTAAAAAATAAAAGGTGATTTTCATGTTCCAGTAGGCCATATGTCCCCTGAATACTAGTGCTGGTGCAAGAAAAGGAGCTGGCTCAGTAGTACAATATGAATTTCCTTGTGAAACTGTCCATTGAATGGACAGGACTCAGATATTCCTAATGAGGAAAGCAGGTGGATATGATTGAAGTACCACAAGGTCTGGAAGGTGTGGGTAGATAGTATGCAAAGAGATGGGTAACCATTACTCTGTGGTGTTGCTGAAGACCTGGATTCAGGGGTTGCAAAGGGAAGTGAATCCTCTTGATATTTCCAAATTTGACACTTTACATGGCTCATTTTTAGTGATGCTGAGGATGGGATGAGGCACAAAGACCCTATAGATGGAAAGTGTTGGCAGTGGTGAAGGCTGCTGAAGTTAGTGTGTGACTTTGCTTCACTGCCTGGAACATAAGGAGGTACCAAACAACTGATGTTGCTGTTTGGTACTTGAGATTTTGAGGGCGTGCTCTCTGTGCTACTGCAGCCGTGTGAATACCTGACAGGGATGTGCGAGATTATCTGATGCCAAATCAGTGAGTGAGAAACCACATACTGAGAGAACCTCCAAAGCCTGGTCAAAATTATACCAAGATATTGGCTGACTTGAATTTATCTGTGTTTCTCTCCTCTTTCTTTCATGAATGCTATGGTAAAGAATTCTAGTGTAGATAAATGTCCCATGGGCCCCTGGAAATACAGTGTTTAATTGGTCTAGCAGCTGTTTCTAAGTGTGTTATAATAAATATAGCTTGGCACAGTGCAGCTTTACATACCAGAGCCAGCAGAAATCTAGTAAGTAGCACTGCCTTGCATTTGTAGTGAAGATTATGTTGTGACCTTTAAGAATGGAAAGGCATTAACAGTAGAGCTAAAACTGGTATATTTATTAGAAGAATCTGTGTTTATAAGAGATGCTTTTGGAGCTTTGAATATATCAAAATGTGTACTTTGAAAATCCAAAGACAAGTGCACACGCGCAGTCCCCCGAACTGTGGTCCCAACAGCATTGTGGTTTTTTTCCCCCCTTTTCATTTGCCCCTTCAGACACGGGCTCCTTTGCATGCCAGGTCTGTGTCCCTCCAGGCCTCTGCTGAAATCACGTGGCTGCGCGTGCCACGGCTGGCCCTGTGCTCCAGACAGAGCCGTCGTTGCGTGTGGAAGCTGGGAGGACCGTGCGCTCCTGCGAGCCAAGGAGAGCGGGAGCCCTGCGGCCATGAGCCGGGGGCTGCCCCAGCTGCTGGCATGGAGGCGTGTGCGTGGTGATGGGAAACCTTTCATCTTGTATCCCGAAATAGCTGCCTCGGGATCAGGAACAAAGGTCTGTCTTTGGGTGCTGTAACCAGATGAGCCTTCTGAACAGCAGAAGGTAGCCTGGAGAAACTGCTTCACGCAACTTTTCTCAGCATGATGCACAGATGACTAAACCTCAAGCTTGATTCATGTCACGCAGATGACTATTCTGTTTATTAGGTGGACTATTTTTTTTTCTGGGCAGGGGAGGGAGAGGAAGCCAGATGTGAGTTGTCAAGATTACACTGACAGCATTTTAACTCTGTGTGTTCGTTGAATGGAAAATAACTTTCCTGGCAATGTTTTTCTTACTCTTGAGTTCCCTGTGATCAGCATTAAGCTTTTGTAGTGTTGCCATGGTGTATGAAATGCAAGAGAACTATCCTCTGAAAGATTCACCTGGGTCCAGAGCTCTATGGGAAGCAGCAGAAATGCAGCTTGCATTTCTCAAGTGCTAACTGCTCGCTGTCTGACTCTGTTCCAGTATTCTTTGGCCTATGCCTGCTTGAAGATGGTGAATTACTCATTCTTCTTCTGGCTACCCTTTTACCTCAGCAACAACTTTGGATGGAAAGAAGCTGAAGCTGACCAACTCTCAATCTGGTATGATGTGGGAGGAATTGTAGGTGAGTGAGCACATGAATGACACCTTTCTGCAGTTACCCTCTTCAGTTTTTGAAAAGAAAGATGACACGCAACACAGAGCAGTCATGCTTAGTAGCATCTAGCTGATTGCTCACTGAATACATAAAAGGGCGAGTTATGTCTGTGGCTGCTTGAATGTTTTCTAAAATGCCAGCTATGTGAGCCACATACCTACAGAGTTTATATATGATTTAAAGGGTGGTTTCTTATTCTTGAATGGTAGCCCCCAATGAGCATTTTTTCTTTACTTGTTAGGGCTTTTTTTGGTGGTTTTTTTTTGGGTTTTTTTTTTTTGTTTTTTTTTAAGAGTGTCGTGTACAAAGTTGTGCCCCAGTGCTTCCTACTTCCTTTCTGACAGGTGTTCTTGAGGGAGTAGTCAGACCTGGATTTAGTGGGTTCTGTGCTGTCTATTCAGCTTACCAGAGCAGGCACAGCTACTGTTGTGAACTCCAGTCTAATTGCACTGTTGCTGCAGGCTGCAGAATATGCCCCTGTTCCTCCAGAATGTAGTGAGGAACAAACTGTCTGTCTGGGCTTCCACTCCTCAGTGTTGCTTGCTCTCTTCCCCAGTCCAGGTAGTCTTCATAGAATCAACATCTTTCTTGTAGTCTGTTCAAGGTCAGTTTTTCTGCCTCTCTGGCCTTTTCTGTATTAGGTTTTTCAGCTGTGTTGTAGTGCTCACTGGCACAGTGGTTTCTACAGAGGTGCCAGTGATGTACGTGCTGATCTCTGTCAGCTATCAGCGTTTCTTGCAAGCCTTGCACCTACCTTGAACAGGTGAGACAGTAAGAATGAGATCCCTATATGCTTTCACTTGGAAGCACAACTTCCTTTTTGGGGCACTTGCTATTAAAGAAATCAGTCACAATGTTAAGCTGGCTCCAACTGGGAGTTTTGGTCCCTCTGGCAATCCTATAGAGGAATGAAAAGAACAACAGGATGATTAATCAGTTGCATAACAATAAAAGAAATAATATGGCCTGGGAAAACAGTATGAGTAGTTAGTTCTGCTCTGTCCTGGCCACTTAGGTTTGCTCTTGCCTCTTTCTTTGTCAGTAAGGGCAGGAGACTTAGTTTTCAGCAATGCAGAGAGAATGTGTTTTCAGTGGTATAGAGAAAATGTAGATTAATGAGAAAGTAAGATGCCATGGCACTCAGTGGAGTGGCCTAGTTTTGTTCAAGGTCTCACCATTCTGGGTCTGATGATGTTTTATTTCTTGCAGGTGGGACCATCCAAGGTTTGATTTCTGATGTGCTGCAGAAGAGAGCTCCAGTGCTTGCAATAAGCCTGCTCTTTGCTGTAGGCTCTCTCTTTGGATACAGCCGTGAGTGTGTTTTACTGCACAGTGACGGGAAGCTCTTTTGCTGCTTTAGGGAGAACCAGAATGCAGCCTGCTTGGATTGCGTTTGGCCTTCTGGTCTTGAAACTACTTCTGGATCACTCTGGCACCTTTTGATGTGTTTTGTTTGACTGTGACACTGCAGAGAACTTTACTGAGCTTGGACTCAAGGAATTGGGGGGAAATTTATTCCTAGTTATTGTGTTGCCCAAATTTGTTTAGATAGTTATTGGATTGCTACCTTCAAATTTTAACATCTGCATTTTAAAAAGGATAGTGAAAAATTGAGAAAGATGATCCAAATGCTGAAAGAAATAGTTTATGGTGGGAGAGTTGGAGTTTATACCTCTTGCTTCCTCAGAAAGACAGAAGGATTCTCTTACTATGCAGATGTTTTTTGCCTTTTTTTTTAAAGGAGACTAAATGCAAAGTCTCTCAAGTTTGCATTTAACTTGAGATTTTTCTTTCTCAAGAAGAAGGCATAACAAAGTTGGGAAGCCAGAGCCAGGCAAATCTAGCATAGAGGCAGGACATGAATGTTTGGAAAAAGTGTTTTTATGCTGTAAAATACTGTCAGGGAGCTGGTAGATCATCAGTCTTTAAATTCCTTTGCAAGAAGACTTGACTTGTTGTACAAATCTTCCATCAAGTGGAAGTTGCTGTTGTCAGTATATAGTACATAATGAAACGGGGCAGATGAACTGGCAGAAACAAGATATTTGCATGCTGCTTTTTGATCCAAAATAAATAAATGACTTGCTCAGGAAATGTATTTTACTTTACTAACATTCATCTGGTCTTTCTCCCACAGGTTCTCCAAACAGCAAACCTATCAATGCTGTGATCATGGCAATTACAGGTATTGTATAAAATACCACCCTCACCCCTGCAGAAAGGTACATAATTTGCAGATATATGCAGTCTGTAAGCCATATAGACTATATGGAATAAGATCTGAGAAGTATGAAGTTCTGCCCTATCTTGTTATGAAAGAGACGGATTTATGCTAAAATACCTCGCAGTGATCTGTTGTCTAGAGCATGGGCACATGTTTGCAGCTGCTGCCTGTGCTGACTGAAGGGGGCTGAGAAGGGATGACTTTTGGTAGAAGCTATCTGAAGCACTGTATGCTTCAGCTGTGAGGGTTAATTTCTACCTGCAATTAGTCCAAGATCACTGTATGTAAAATCCTGATGCTGAGACTCGTTTGATAGAAATATCATCTGTGTTTTTAAGATGCTCTCTTGAGAAGCCCTCTGCTTGTTTTGCATCAAGGCTGCTTTCTTGGCCATTTCAGGATTTTTCATTGGTGGCCCTTCTAACATGATCAGTTCTGCAATTTCTGCTGACCTGGGTCGTCAGGATCTGGTCAAAGGCAGCAGCGAGGCTCTGGCAACAGTCACAGGAATCGTGGATGGAACTGGTAGTATCGGTGCTGCAGTGGGCCAGGTGAGCAGAAAATCGATTCTTTTGAATTTGCTTTTTCCAAAGGCAAGATAAGAGTAAAAACCTTTGTTTAAAGGAAAGTTTACCTATGTATCCAACCAAAAGTGGCATACAAACTGCAAACTTTGTGGTGTTTTCTAGATAACGTAATTTGCTTTTAATTTTTATCTAGGGCTGCTGTTTACACCTTCTAAATCTAGCACTTTATGTGTTGATGGCCCTCGCAATATGCACAGGGGTGTGAGGAAGGATTGTGAGGAAGTTGTAGGAAGGAAGCAGATAGGAAGGATGCCCGCTGGACATGCTTATTCCTCAAAAACAAGGGATGATTATGTAGAAGAGCATAGAGGTGCTTTGGGGAGAGGAGGATTTAGAAAGATTGGAGCCTTTTCTCTCCCAGGCCCTTTCTAGTACTGGTGAAATATCAAGGACTTAGGCAAGAAGTACAAGTTTCTGCCCTTAAATGGGATTTGGGTTTTTTATGTCATTTATTGCATGATTAAACACAAATATTTTATCTTTTTCTCAGCAAAGTTGCCACTTAGTTTCCTTAAATATGGAAAATTGCAACTGTCTTGTGGACATATTAAAGTGCACTGTTACCCTCAGTTTTCTCATTATATTGTTCTTCTGTCTTCCTCCACACATACCACTCAAACTCGCGTCATCGTCAAGACTGGATCTTTTAATTCTGAAAAATTCCACCGACTTTCCTATTCTAACACTTCATTTATTTCAAGGGAGACAACCATGATGTCATTGTGGGGGTGTACGAATAACAGCAAATGCACAATGAATGTGTTAGCACAAAACAGGATCTGAATTTCTGATACAGGCAGTAGTGAGAGAGGCCCTTGTACAGCAACTGAATATAAATCTACTAATAAGGATGCATTTTATTTTGTAGTCTCTGTAGTCTTTTTGAACTGGGATGTGGTTCAAAACAGACTGTAGTCTCAAGCATCTTGCCTATGCTGAAGAGTTAAGCAGCTAGTGGTTACACAGCTCTTGAAAATGCATCCTATGTGATTTACAAGCTGTTCTAGGGCTTTTAGTTCTTCAGAGAGTACTTACATCCACTTATGTCCCAGTGTTCTGCACAAAAAAACTTGTATTCAATAGAGTCAATTTGTCACCTTTGAAACTGTAGTTCAGTTCTGTCTTTATGCTGCTGAGTTACTGTAAAGCTTCAGAACAGTCTCTGCTTTGCTGAGACTGTAGGTCTTATATAGAAAGGCTGCTGTCCTGAGTCATCTATTGTGTCAGGGAAAGATCAGCTGGAGGGTTTTGTGATCATCTTTTTATGGAGTGTTAACAGCCCATAAATCCCAGAAAATGAGTGATGTCTGAAAGTCATGCTTATCTTCCTAATTTTGGTATTTTTTTCTCCTTTCTTTTTAGTATTTAGTATCTCTGATCCAAGAGAACCTGGGATGGATGTGGGTTTTCTACTTCTTTATTCTAATGGTAAGAAATCTCCTTTTTCTCTCTTTTAAAACTTTAGTCTGCTGTAGCATGTTGTTGTGGTAACCTGAAAATTGTGACCTAGGTAAGCAAGGTGTTACTGCAGCAGCTGCAAACCCTGCCATTCCCAAGGTGACCTCTGGTGTGCCTTTGCCCCAGGATGCCTAAATGAACTAGGTTCATTTTGACTTCTTTAAGGTTGCATTGCCCAACAACAGCTGGGCTTGTGGCACAGAGAGGTTTGAGAACACTTGTCTGTCAATACCTGTATGCAGTTCCCAAAGCTTATTGCATTTGACTTCCAAGGCAGGATTTTTTTCCCCATTTCTTCACTGGTACGTAGTTCCTAATATTTTCAGGGAAGTTAAGCTGCTTGTTTATCACTCTGAGATGAATGAAAGGAATGATGAGGATTTTCAATCTAATGTGTTGGCCTGAGACAGCTCAGGCCTTGCTCTCCTGTACTGTGCCCTGGTGGTGGACGCTGTGCGCATCGTGCGCTGTTGTCTGCGTGAAGTGCGAGCCACTGTCCTTACCTCTGTGCTCACGCTGGCTACCTGCGGGGCCAGCCAGGAGCAAGGCCCTGAGGAGGTGAAGAGCACAACCTCTTTGTGAAAAGAAGATCCTGGAAGTCAAAGTCCTGGGTGCTTCCCACTCAGTGCTACCACCTGCAGGGCTGTTGTCATCTCTTCTCCTAGCCAGGTCTTCTGTGGAGGCCTTGAACACACAGGATGGTTGCGATGCTGTTTGCTCTGCACTTATTGTCCTGGGTTTGCTTCTTTTCACAGACCAGCTCGACAATCCTGTTCATTTCGCCATTAATAGTGAGGGAGATGAGGCTGCTGCTGCGCGAGCGGCGCTCGCAGGTGCTGCCCGGGTGACTCCTCTTTCCAGCGCACGGACTGTCGTACGGACCTGACAGCCGAGAGACTAATGAAAACTCTGGGAGACTTGTTTGTCACATCCTCCAAGTCTGGACTAACTCGGAGCAGCTCCATGAGACTTGACTCACCTGCTTTCATGAGCTCAGCATTGAACTACCCTATCCCTGAAGGGCCTGAGGTCATCCACAGCATCGAGCTGCTGATCTAAACTGGACAATCCACAGGCCTGGTGGAGGCCTGCCAGGCCCTTCCCTGACAGCCACCACGCTAGGATCTTCTCTTGGGGGGAGCTCACTGCTGTGCTCCTCCTTATTTATTTCTGGTTGTCCTGGCCAAAGGTCAAGTGTTTGAAACTGACAATAGAGAGGCTGCCTTGTAAGGAGATTTGGTGCTTTGCGCTGGTAAAGTCATACAAGGCATTTCTTGAATAGTCTAGAAAGGTCCAAAATGATTATTTGGCATTTGTGCTGTCCAGGTATTTCAAAAATGCTGTTGCTGAATCTCTGCACAGATGGACCTCTGCTATTCCTAGCTTGTAACTGTCTTGTATTCCAGCAGGTTCTTATGGAGAGGTTAACTCCATATTCATTTTTAGCTGTTTTTAATAATAATATTACTAATCTCTGGGAAATGAGATTTCAGTTTCAGAATATTTAAGTAGACAAACAGTGTGCAATATTTGGATAACACTTTACTGTGATCCCTGAAAATATGCTTTAATAGGACCTTTGTCTCTAAAGGATCCTTGTGTGGCTTTGGGGACCAGGAATGGGACACAAATACTTTTACTAGCGGTTTCTTATTTGAAATCTGATCAATACTGACCAAACATGGACTGTTGAGTGACCCTGTGAAGGGAGCTGGGCTCACTGATTCTGTTCCCATTGGGAAACCGTCCATCTCCAGCAAAGGAGAATCAAAAACTGAATTAAAGGGACTTAAGGGACCTGGCAGCTCTTAGATGGGGGCTTCCAGACTGAGACTGAACCCTCCCTTTGGGATAGTGTAAATAAGCAAGTGCTGCTGCCTCCCCCATGCTGCTCTGCCCGTGGCCGCATGGGAGATCCCAAGCGCCTGGATTTTCAAACTGAGTTGCACCTTGAATAGAAAAACAGAGGCAAGTCAGCTACAAAACACGTGATTGCTCGTAGTGTGGAAGTATCCCAGCATTTTCCAGCCCTGCAGTAAGGGTGCCTGACTGAAGCCTCTCGCGTACATTGGTCACATTACTGAGATCATTGAGTAACCTCTCAACAAATTGTTCTCTGCTTTGCCTTGGAGCGTTTCGCTGCAATGCGTGTTTGCAAGGGGGAGGATATCTGATCAAATACTCGGTCTAGTTAATCAGTGATGCCTGGATGGGAATGGGGTGCAGGGAAATTCTTGGAACTGAAAATTTGGAAGTTTTATTTTTTAGCAGGGGAAGTTGCCTTTTAAAAATGTACAACTATTTTCTCTTTTATTTTATGAATGTCAGTTTTTAGTCCTGTGCTGGTTGTAATGAGTGGATCGTTATTAGTGCCTTACAGGTTTTTCTGCGTTTGAACGGTTGCTTTGTGATTGCAGCTTCTGCAACAGCAGCTCTTCGTACAGCTTTGCTTACCGGGGGACTCGGTTATCCCATTTTTATACTTTTAGAGAGTCTGTGTATCTTGGTGGAATTGTTGCGTTCTTTGTTAACCTGCAAAAGGTCTCGGTGCTTGGGAAAACGATGCCATTAATCTCAACTAGGGACCTGAGTCCTGTTCTTGTCTCCCCATTTGTGTTTCAATTTTTGCCAGTATAATTGGAGCGAGAGACTGGGAATCTATCACATGCTCAGAATTATGCCCTGGGTGTCGTGTTGATGTCCCAGGCTACTCATTAGTAAGTCCCTATACAAACAGTATCAAAGGGCCTCGAAATTTAGTCCCGGGATTGATGGTGGCACCGTTTGAACCAGCGCTGGGCCCTGAGACGCCGTGGTTTCAAATTCCAGTGCTGTTTGGCTGCTGCGTGGGTGCTGGATAAGCCGCTGCTGAAAGGTGGCAGGGGAAGGGATGCGGTGGGGAGGAGAGACCGCCTGGGACAAATGGTGTCCTGTGAAGAGCTCCGTCCCTCCCGCAGAGCCTCCCTCGTGCTGGGGAGCACGAGCACAAGCTGCTCGGCAGTGGCGCCCTGAGGCCGCTCGCCGTGAGCTCTCGGCCTTCCTCTGTCTGCAGTGCTCTTCTCCTTGGCCTTGCTGGGCCTCTCCGTCTCCTCAAGGTGCTCTGTTGGGGAAAGGTTTTAAATTTGATAATGTCTAATCGGTCTCATATGAATAAACGTACTTGGACTTGATCTGGGATCACTCTTTTGTGAGATTGGTTCCCTGCGCTCAATGCGGTTCTGCTGAGGCTGTCCCTCCTCTTCCTCAGCACAGACCCGAGTCCTGTGTGGTCTCATCCTGCCTCCTCCCCAGTTCCTGCCTGCGCCAAACCCTCATCCCAGCCGCAGGGGGGCCCTGCTCCTGCTCCCCACAGGCTGGGGCTCTTCCACACCCATCTCCAAAGCAGCTTCACGAGGTGCCCCGGACCGAGGGGCTCGCAGTGGTGTCACTTGCACTTAAAGGAGGAAGCCTGAGCACACACTTAATTTTACTGACTTATTTGCCTGCGTGTGGAGGTCCAGCGCCCTTCCCTCAGAGACGAGCGTGGCCCTGCTGCGCCGCCTCTCCTGGGCTTGTTTCCCTGGGCACAACCCTGCTCCGGTGCCTGGCTCTGCGCTCAGATGGGTGCTGTGGGGATCGTTACAGTTGTGCCTGTGTTGGATTTGCTCGCAGTGAATTCGGAGCGGAGCACGATCCTGCTGTTCTGGAGAAGCCCCCATACGTCCTTGTCCTGCTTCCACAGCTCCAAGTCGTTTGGCAGAGTTATGAGGCCTATTTGTAAGGCAAGTCCTGATTCATAATTTCATTCCCTTTTACCTTTTTCCTGCTGTTCTTTAACTCACAGTGGATGAGTGAAGAGGACAGAGCTTGCCCATCTCTGGGTCCTTTGGAGAAAACAGGCTTATTTTAAAATTTGTTTGAAAACACTGGTGCTTGCACTGCCCCATTGCTGCTGTTGTGTCTGGCTTCCAGAAGCCAGGGTTTGGGCAAGTGGAAGTATGGCAGTTACGCTGGGAAAAATGATTCGGAAAAGATTTCTGGGTTTTCCACTAACCCAGGTTGTGACGCCCGTCTGGTCAGGTGAGTGATGAATTGTGCTGTAGCTCCCTGATCCTGCTGCCCGATGAAGTTACGGCCTTTCAAGCAACACTGCTGGGCCGTGCTCCTCGCCAAGGCCTAGAGCACGAGGGCATGGCTCTGCCCACAGCAGCCGCCAGCCTCCCCCAAAGGCGGAGCAGGACTGAGCTGCAGACATGGGGCAGCCATGGGGGATAGGGAGGGAGGTAAAGCAGCAAAGAACACCCTTTTTAGGTAAAACGTTTCTAGAGGTTGTCTCTTTCTTCACAGCATAGCTAGACAGTCCTCTAGAAGTTACCAGAGAAAGCACCAGCTTCTCTGGGGTGTTTCAAACCTCTCTCGGTTAGACCACTCTTGTGTAATTCTGCTCTCCATCCAGCATTAGCCAAAGTGTGTTGCTACACTAATTTGCAATATCTCCTCCTTCCTCTTCTAGGTAAGCATGATCAAAGTGCCTGCAGCGATGTTTTGGGCTGTGTATCGTGAGAGTCTTCTGAAGCAGAACATACCCCCCCTCCTGTGTCTTTGTCAAAATTTATGTTGCTTTTTATAAACAAAGTTCTCCTAAATTTTGTTTTGCAATTCTCCTAAAGCTGTGAGTACAACCTCCTTATACTATTTTGCGGGACTGGGTCCTGGGAGAGAAGAATACACGTGTGCTCGTGGCAGCCTCTCCTAGGTGAGTATTGCTTGAATCAGTAGTTAAAAGGAACACAAAGCAGAAGACCTTGGGAAAGCCCTGTGCGTGCTTTCTTGGGTTCTGCTGTGTTGGTGCTTGTTTTGATACATATGCGTTTGGGTGCTAATCCTGCACCTCAGGAGGCTGGTGTCTACCCTGCCCACCCACGCAGTGGTGCGCAGGTGTCTATGAAACCAAACCCAAACTGGGAAATTGGAAAGTACTCCTAGAGCGCACTGCGGATACTGGACTCTGTGTACTTGCTTAAGGTACCTGCAAGGCAAAGAAAAGAATTCTGTCTGAGGTTACAGTAGCTCAGTTAGCTGTCTAGGGACAAGCTCTCCTGGTTCTGAGGAGTTCAAAGTGTGCCAGATTGCAAGAGCAGAGCAAGAGCGGGTGAATCGGTGAGTCTGGGTGTTGCTCAGCTGCCAGCGGGGGGAGTAGGAAATTCATGCACTAATGCCTGTTACCGTGGCAGACCATGGAATGCAATCCAAGGTGTACAAGTGTGATGATAGCAGGTGAGAATAAAATTGCTTAGATGTGCTACTTAAGGCTTCTTTCCTTGTGTTATAAATCAGTAAAGTTTGGGGGATTCAGGATGGGTTGATTTCTTCGGACTCTTAAATTCCCAGACCAGCTCAGAGAGAATCTACACCCAGAGACATAAATCCCACTCTTTTTCCAGTTTGTCAGGCAGGACCAGTTCCAAAAACTCCCTCTGATCTCATTCAAGTCTGTCCTTGATTGCAGGGGAAGCAAAGCGGCACCGGGCTGCGAAGGGAGGCAAGGCTGCCGAGCCAGGAGGACGGCAGCGTCAGAGAGGCAGTTTCGTCAGGGCTCGCTCCGCTCTCCAGTAACTTGGGCGTCTTCGTGCTCTGCTGCGAGTGCCGCGTCCTCCTGGGAAGGGCAGGTTTGTTTCCTCCAGGCAGGTGGGTCTGTCGCGGAGCCCGGCAGCGGGCAGGGCAGAGGGGAGCGCAGGGCTGCGCCTCGCTCGCGCTGCTGCAGCGCCCGGAGCCCTTGCTCCGGCAGAGCCGGGGCCGGAGCTGCGCTGGCAGCAGCGGGTGCGTGCGGCCCTGTGCAGGCACAGGCAGCTTGCCCAGGAAGTAAAGGAGCAGGGAGCTGGCTGGTGAGCCTTATCCTAAGACAAGGGCCTGTTTTGCCAGACTTGCTCGTTTTTCCCCATGCTTTCACTGTGTCTCCCTTCGAGTTACCCATTCCTTCTCAAATGTGCTGGACCCAATTCCTCCCCATTCTGTCCCCAGCCCATCCTCTTTGCTCCTGCCTTTGTGGTGGCTTCTCTCAATACCTAGGGAAGGAGCTAGTGTTTTCTGCGCTCACAAAGTGAGCGTTGTAACGCAATGGCAGAGTGGGTGGATGTGACTGCTGACAGACAGACAGACTATTCCTTCTGCTAAGTAGTAGATTAAAGCTCAAGGTGACTTTGTTCCTGCATAAATTCACTAACGTCCCCTAGGGAACCAAAGGGGCAGGGGTGGGAGGGGACAAGTATGATAAATGAAAGTGTCAGAAGGCAACACGCTCGCATAGCACACGCTACCGGAGCATAAATGTGTGCTCTGTAGGGAGCTTTCAACATAGTTTAAGGTAGATCTCCATGTATTTTAAAAAAAAAAAAAAAAAAAGCTGATATTTATTTGAGAGCTTGAGCACGGCTCTCAGCTGGCTGCCATCCCGGTGTTATTGCCTGGTAAGTGGATTAGTGGACAGCAATGGGGCTTGTTCAGGGTTAGGAAGGTTTTGGGGGATGCAAGGAAAGCACCGTTCCCTACAGGAGGATGACAGGGGGGAAGGCCTCTTTGCTACAGTGAACAGCTTTGCTCTGCACCAGCTGGACCCGTTTGACGCTGCAGATGGAGGCAGGTGGCAGGGTTGTCATCGTGTGCTTTCTGAGAGGTCCCATGGAAAAGGCTCCTTCCAGAGCTAGCACTTGCCCTTCTCTGCAGCAAGGTGGGTATCATGACAGCAAGCCACCCCTCAGGACACCTTTTTTATCACCTTTGTTGCTGGTGGAATCTGTACCTTCCACAGCTCTGTCCTCTATGAAACAGAGGAATCCTGCTATGTTGCCTTGTTCCCTGGCCAAGACCACCTGGGACTGGTGGAACAAAACTGTCTTGGTGCAGGAAGGGCTGTCAGGGCTTTGGTCTTAACATCGTCATGCCGAGCCTGTCCCTCTGTGGTGGTTCCCGTGTCTGTTTCGCAGAGCGACGCTGCAGAGGACGAAGCGGTAGAGCAGGTTGGCCCAGGTGGGACGTGCTGCTGCACAACCCGGGCTCTCGAACACGGCTGTCTTATCGTGCTCCAGCCCCGGGACTGTGACCTGACCCTGCGGGTGCCTTACAGGGTAGGCAGAAGAATCTGGGTCATGCGCAAGTCGCACACGCTAAGACACGACACTGTTTTTACCAGGAAGTCTGGCATGTCCCAGCAGTTTGAATGCCAGGACTCAGGTGCCATGGCCTGGCTTTTGAAGGGAGGGAAGGAGGCTGCAGTGGTGCAGGGGATGCACCGACTTCTGGGATAAGAGGCTCTATTTTGGCTCCCTTCCCAGGTGACTGAAGCAACTCCCTACGGGAGCTGCGTGGCCGATGCATCACAACAGGGTGAAGGCACCGCACAGGAATCGCAACTTTACAGGGGAGCAGGAGAGCAGTCAGGATCCTAACCCAGCGATCCGCTTACTCAGCGTGGGCTTTCTGCAGTGCTTTATTTCATAGCCTGGCCCAGCCCTCTCTGGTAGAGACTAAAAGGAAACTGTATTTTCAAAGTGAGCTCTAATTCCTACAGGAAATCGTTCTGTCTTGGAATTTTCCATGGTGTAAATGGAGCCAAGTCACTCACTCTGAAGGGATCCTGAGGTGATACCAGAGCTGGGCTCTTAAATCAGATCACTTCCTTCGTTTGTACCATGCGTTTGGTTGCTTCCTACCAGCCTTTTTAATCTGTGTCATCTCTTTGGCCTGTAGCTGATCTCCTTTTTAGCACCAGTTCTGCAGTGGGTTCCGAGACCAAACGAGAAGATACGTATCTGCCCAACACTCCTGCGGAATGAAGAAGTTGTGTTATTTCCTTTGTGTGAATGAGGAACTGAGTCAGCGGGAGGCCGAATGACACATCTGCGGTCACCCGAGAGGATGGAGCGCTGCTGGGAACTGAATCGGGCTGTCCCAGGCCCGGGCTAGGACCGTAACCACTGCCCTGGGTAGTAGTTTAGTTTGGGACATCGCTCTGCCCACGGCCTTTGATCTCCACCGGGGCCCTTGGACTCTGAAGCGAGTAATAAATGCAGTAAAACTCTTTCAAGAAGAAAAAGGCTCCTTTAGCTTGAGCCCTAAACTTTGGCACTGGAGGGAAAGTTGGATTCGAACAGGTCTATAGAAATAATGCCCCAATTCCTGCTGAGGGCTTGAGAAGGGGGGAAAAGTTCCTGCTTGTACCTAACTTGGTGCGAGTTTTGTGACTTCACTAAAAATAATTCACTCTTTCAGGCTTTGCTGCTGCAAGCACTGCTAAGACTATTAGTGTTTAGTCACAGTAAAGTTGGTGAAATGTGGAAATGTATATAGCAAAATCTCTAATTTTAGAGAGCACTAGGAGAAAAATACAAGCAGTTTAGGCGCATGGTGAAATGATACGATTTGCAATCTGTGCTGTGATTTAAAAAATAAAATTAAATTAAAAATCTGTAATAAAGAGTTTGAAGTGTCTTTCATGAAGGACGATTTCCAGGACACGAGGAGGTTTTACTTTCTCACCCCAGGACAGACATCTCTGTGTTTGTATACACATATATAAATACACAAAGTGTTCGCAGTGTTTTTAGCTTGGACGCTCTTCCCCGTCGCCCGTGTGCCTCTCCTTGTTTACTTTCTGAGGGTGTTCATTACAAAACCCACTTCAATCCCTGTACTACTCCTTTTACTGAGCGTGGCTTTGGTTGCGACCTCAGGCCCGTTCATGGACCTTGGCCTCCATCCACGACCGGGCCCTTCCTGCAGCTTCCAGGAGGCTGTTGTGACCCGGCCCTTTAACCTCCATGATGAACTGGGAGGGGGCAGCTGGGGGACAACCTGCAGTCTTGTCCGTGCGCTGCACCCCCAGGAAGCTACCTGGAAGGGGCGGCCTGTGCCTGGTACTCACCAACGGGACGAGTCTTGGCCCGAGAGGTGCTGGGAGCCCGCCAGGCGCTTTGGTGTTTGCTCTGCTGCCCGTGACCTTGCGAGAGGCTCCCCGTGGCCTCCTGGCCTTTCCGATCCCCGTGGTGGTGCCTTCACCTGGTGTTTCAGCTGCCGTCCCCGAGCATCCCCCTCCCTGGGCGGCCGC
The DNA here is from genome assembly GCA_003342815.1 of Eudromia elegans. Lineage (NCBI taxonomy): Eukaryota > Metazoa > Chordata > Aves > Tinamiformes > Tinamidae > Eudromia > Eudromia elegans. Next base: position 1,333,769 of record PTEX01000047.1, read on the forward strand.
GTCCCTCTGGGGCAGCCGGGGCTCCCATGGCAGCAGTGCGGAGCCCCCGCGGGCTCGGCCTGCCCAGCGCCTTAGCGGCCCTGATGGTGCTCCTGGCTGCGCCCGGCGCCTTGTCCTCCCCGACGCGGGTGTCCTCCGGGGCAGCGCGTACCGGGGGCGGGTGCCACGCGCACGGGGCTATTCGCAGGCCCGTTCTACCGAACGCCGCATGGGGCTGGCACGGAGCCGGGCAGCATTGGCCTGACGCGCGGCCGCTGCTCGTGGTGCCGTGAACGCCTCGTGGCACGATGCCGCCAAGGCAGCCCTGCCGCTGCCCAGACCTCCTGGGGCCTGGGCTGCTTCCGTGTTCAGCGGGTGCGGGTGCGTGTCCCTGCCAAGGCTCGCTGGGGTCAGCGCACAAGGAGGTTTAATTGGTTTTATTTATTTCTGCAGCGTGAGGCTCTCGTCAGCTTGCTCGTGCTTTTCGGCAGCAGTAAAGCCCAGCGCGTACCAAACCCTTCCCCTGGCGGTAAGGGGCGCCGTGCCTATCAGCGGCTCGGCTCGGAATTAGTATTGAGTACTCTATCCTTTACAGCACTTGGCAAACATTAACTAATCCTCTCAACACCCTCCAAGGCGGGTAAATATGTTACTCCCTCACAGCTGCAGGCACCAAGGAGGAAAAGTTACGTGGCTCGCTTAAAGCCACAGCGGGTTCAGATGGGGATAAAAGCAGAGAGGGAAGTGGGCGCTGCCCCTCGGGCCGCTGCTTGGGCTGCCCGGTGCGTGAGGACCCCGGTGGAGGCACAAACCTCCGTCTGTGCTGCCGGGGCGGCTGGGAGCATGGCTCAAGGCAGGGCCCCCAGGGCGAGCCGGCCGGGAAAGGGTGCCGGGGCTCCGCTCCGAGCCGCTGGTGGGGTGGCGGGTGACGGGCTCGGGGTGTCCCCCCTGCCATGTCGAGCCCAGGGCTTGCGCAGGCTCCGCGCGTTCCATGTGGCTGCGGGGGGCGGCTGGGGAAGGCGTCCAGCTCTCGAACGCTGCGCACAAGTCCCGCTAATCAGCGATGCAGGGTGCGTTATTCCAGAGAACGCGCTTGCTCGGCCCTCTGCGAGGGTTTTGTGGGCGAGTGCTGCAGAGTGCGAGCCCTGAGTTAAGCTGCGTGGAGACGGAGCACCTTGGGGGGTTGCAGAAATGGGGTCTGTTGTTTTCTCCCTGCATTGTGGGGAAGCTGTTTGCCCATTTTGATTCTTCACTTGTTAGCTAATAGACACCGGGTTTGTTTCAGTCTCCATCTGTTCCAACTTCAGCGTATTCATCGCTCCGTAGGTATTGTAGAGTATCTTTTCCCTTTTTTTCCTCATTTAGATTCGGCTATTCATTCTGTGAAGTCTCCGGCTTCCCTGTCAGGTTTGCTCTTTTGTTGCATTAATTGGTCTCAATCGCGCAGTCAGGTGCTGCGCGCGGCGTGCTTCCCGCGTACACCTTGACCATCTGCCGCGCTCCATCTCCATGGCACCTAGGCCAAATTCCAGCCCCCGTGCTGACATCCTGCCCGCCTGCCTGTTCCCTGCAGTTTTAATTGGCCGTGGTGCCTTTGTTTTTATTTCTTTTGTCCCAATGTGTGTCTCTGCTCCGTGGCCAGGGTAGATGCATGGGGTGAAGAAGGACTGCTAGACCGGGGGGAAAGTTGTCTTGCAGAGGACAGTTCTGCTGCCTCCCAGGACTATACACAGGACTTGGTGGTTGTGGTGTAAAACGAGGAAACACTGAATTGGAAACTTAGCTTGTATTTTCACCATTGACAGCCACGAAACAGTTTCCTAGGAACTGGAGTGGTTTTTCCCTTCCTGGCAGTCCTGTGTAGGAGCCCAGCTGGCTTTCTGAACCGTATGGCCTAGGGCCGAGCCCTCGGGTTGGGTCCAGCATCTCGTTCTGGCAAGACCGAGTACCTGCAGGCAACGCTCCGTGCCGGGCTCGGCAGCGCATGTCTCGCGGTGGCAGCAGGGAGCCCGTCAGCATGCCCGAGACCCCGAGCACGCGCCACGCCGTGGCTTTCAGTGGGGCTTCCTTGCACGCTGGCATTAGGGCTGCTCACACGGCTTCTCTGGGCCCTCTAGCGCAGGGGTTGCCAGCCTCACCCTGCCTTGCAGGAGGGCAAAACCACTTTGTGTCTGGAAATCGCCATGCGGATCGGGCCTTCCCCTTTGTGGAGCGGGGATTGTTGCTGTTCTCTCTCCTCTTTTTTCCTTTTTTTCTTTTTTTTTGGTCTTTTTATACTGGGTTCTTCTTTCTTTTGAAAGGCTTCTCTGACACTCCAAGCAAGCTTACCAGTACGTCTCGAGCTTTTAATGGACTTTGTTTATTTCTCATCAGTCTGGAATTTTTCCCTTTCCCTTCGCCCGCTCCTCGTGGTGAGAGCCCCTGCTGCGGGTGAGCTGCTTGCAGGGCACCGTGTCACCCCTCGTGCTGGGCTTTGTGCTGCAGCTGCGTGTAATGGTGGAGCCCTCAGTGTTACGGCTCTCGCCACGTCGAGCCATATACCGATTACGGCGGGCGCCCGGGCTCTGTATTTATGTTCTCCCTCTGTTACTGCTTCCTGCTTATCGTCTCATCTCAGTTTTATTGGGGCAACTTGTGCAGCCTAATGTCAACAGCGCAGCTCCCCCGCCTCGGCGCGCTCGGCTCGTCCCGTGCGCTGCCTCCTTTGCTGCGACCCGCCTGGACGTTTCGCGCCGTGTTGCCGGGCTGGAAGGCCGGGGCAGAGCGGCCACGGTGCCTTTGCCTCCAGCTTCCATGCGTGTGCTGCCGTTAGTGGCACTGTGGTGCTCAGCAGCGCCGACGGGACCCAGGGACGGTGTTTTCCGTGATTTTCCATGCAGGCTAAGGTATGAATACTGGTAAACTGTGTACAGAATGAAATACCCCCGTGCCTTCTTTCTTGCTGGCACGAACTATGCACCCACTTGGGCATTTCAGAGCCGTCCCTGTGCGTGGCCCCGTACTCCTGGTGCCAATGGAGGAGGCAGAGACCCGGCGAGGCTGGCGCCACCACCTGCATCTCAGTTCGCTCTTGGTGGCAGCCGGATCGTCTCGCCTGAGCGCAGGCCAGGCCACAGACATCCTGCTGTGTGAGAACAAGGCGACAACCTGCATCATTCCCACCCCTGTAGGCCAGGCGTCTGCAGGACTTCAAGGACCTGGTAGTTTCAGCTGCTTTGGAGATACCAAAGGAAGGGCTTGGACTGTGGAAATTTCCAAGGGAGACAAAAAAACCTCTATCAGGTCCTGGTTTTGTGTGAACCAGTGACGGACATCCAGGGCTTATCCCTGCAGGAATCCCCCGGCCATTTTTCGTGCAGCTGTTCCCAGTCTTCTTTAACCAGTGCCAGGCTGCCTGTGCTGCTCTGCTCTGCTTCTAGCTGTCGGGGCAGAGAGTTTACCCTGAGGGCTGCTCCGTCAAACCAGCCACGGAGCAGGCAGGGGGAACAAGGAGTTCCTTTCCCAGCAGCAGGCGAGTAGAGCTAGCAATAAAACTGCAATAAAGTTACCTGCTGTTGGTGAGCAACCCTGCACGTCCTGGTCCAACACGTGTTCTTAGAATATTACAAATATTGACTTTAGTGCCTCCGGCCCTTTGGGAAGATGGTGGTCTGCTCTGCGGGGTGTTAGACCTGTATGCAAGGGTGTGGGAGAGCGTCTGCCCTGAGGAGTTCAGCGTCCAAATGTGCAATGCCAGCGAAGAGAAAAGAAGGGCTGTGGGTCCCATGTCACTGCAAGAGAGTAAACGTGTTACAGGATGGATGTTTTTAATAGTATTTTGGTGATATGTAGTAGCATGGTGATGTAGAGAGGTGTTTTCTGGGTAGAAATTAAGTTTTCTGGCAAAGCCACCGAACTCGGCATCGTTGGCATTATGTTATAAATAACTCGGTTCGCCAGGGTCCTGCCTCTCCCTCGGGAATGCTTATGGCACGACCACTGCCAGGGCCTTGGGAGCCCTGATCTTCTGGCTCGGGTTAAATCAGGGTCCTTTCTCTTGTCCCTTTCCCAGTTCCCACAGATCGAGTGAGCCCTCTGCTACAGCAAGTCACCTGATTTATTGGAGCCGTGAACTGTGAAACAGAAAGAAGCAAAAACACTGAACACTTCGGTTTTTAAAAGGCCAGCAGCGCAGTGCAATCTCAGCGATAATTTGCTCATAAAAAAATAACATGCTTCAGGTCATAATCCCAGGCTGCAGATGGAGACTAAGATCTGCTATGAGTCACTCCCTCTCAGGCTGTAAAAAAGAAGTTAATGTGACAAGGAACATCAGATAACAGGTAGGGATTAAGCTCAGGTATCCCGCTATCTGTCAGCTTCCACAACGGGGAGGTCATGGAGAGAAGTGCTGATGACCCGTAGAGAAAACATTGTCCTCTGCCCGAGGCGCGAGAAGGGGTTGGAGGTGAGCAAGGAGAGAGGAGGCTGAGTCAAGGAGTGGAGACCACGGTGGACCCCAAAGTGCCCGGACTGTCGGGCAGAAGGTGCTTCCCCTTGCTCTGGGCCCGGGCCCAGGAATGGGGCTGGATCTGGAGCGTTGCTGGCTCTCGCTCTGGCCAGGCCCGGTGTTGGTGGGCACCGGTGGTGCTTGATAACCCCAGTGAGCGCTGATGTTGAGGCAGGTGACGCAGCGCCTGTGTGTGCTGGCAGGGCTGTGCGCGGGCTGCACCCCTCCTGCGGCCGCTGTTTGCTTCCCCGGAGAGGTGTCCTGGCTGCTCTGGGCACATGCAGTTCCCTCCTGGTTAAGCCTCCAGCTGGAGATGCCCACAGGGATGTGCTGCTGGCCCCCGTTTGCTCCCCATGATCAGCAATGGTGTCGTTCCCATGAGGGCCCCCTGCGAGGCGCGAGCTCTTCCAGGCTCTGGTCGATCCCAGGCCATGGGGGACACTGCTCAGCTACTGCTGCCCTCAGTTTGGGGCTGAAAAAGCAGCAAATCCCCCTTCCCAGCAGCAAAGGCTGGGTGCGCTGCTGGCTTCGGTCTCCTGTATTTCAGACAGACTTTACTACGTTGCTGTGTTTAGAGCAGCATTTTTTTGTAAGAGATAAAGGATTTAAAGGCCAGGTCACTGCAACCATATTTTTTTTCTATCTGATCTTATCCACCTTACCCTATCACAATCAGCCATTAGGCTGTTGGCATCTCGAATTAATCCTGTTACCACATTCTTGGGTTGCAAGAGGGCAGAAGGGAATTACTTTTTGTCAGGAATTACTCTTTTTTTCCCCCTTCTCCTCTGCCCTTTTCTTATATCTTGGAGGGAGGCTGCTAGCTGGGAGGCTTCTCTGCTTTGCATTTGAAGAGTACAGAACTTGGTTGCCTTTTTCAAATCTTCTTCCTGAAAAAAGAACCCTTTATCTTCACTTTTCTTCTCTTTTCCTTTTTCTTTTGTTAGAGAACTTGCTTTTTCAGATGCATATCCTGAGTGTGCTGATGCCAAAGCAGAACAGGGCTATTTATAGAGATAAAGGAACTGGAAGGAAATTATGACTTCTGAGCTGTTTTTTGCCCCCTCTGCAAATAATCCAAATAAGCAGATTTTTCCAGGATCTCCCAGCTCCGCTCCGCTTCCGGTACTTGGGATGTTTCTGCAGCCTGCTCTTGGACGCTCTTCCAGCTGCAGCCTCCCTGGTGTGGAACTTCCCTGGTGGCCCCGGTCTGGCGGCTGCTGGCCCGGCACTCGCGTTTCCTGGGGTTGTTCTGGACTGAAGCACTGCCACGAGGTGTTGGTCACTCTCCCAAATTTGCTGCGAGCACCTTCAGCCTCCCGTGCTTTGTCTGAAAGGTTTTTATCATCCTTTAAGAACAGCTGAGCTCAGACTGCCTTAAGAGCTCGCTGGAGATTTCAGCAGACATGTGTTAACTGAAGGGGCAGGGTGCTCCATTTCAACAAGGACTTTATTAATTAAAATAAGAAGGTGTTAACAGCAAACCCAAAGGGTAAGCAGCCTGACTGAGAAGGGAATCCGGTGTGTTTGACTGTGCCTGTGAAGCAGCCCCTGTAGCAGGGCCAGGGGCTCTCTGTTCTGCTCCCAGGCCAGGAGACCGCCAGGTCCTCCTCCCGCAAGCAGGAGGGTTTCAACCAGGCTTTATCAAACACAAAAATAGAAAAAAGAAGAGTCTAGTTTAACTACTCCTGGGAAAAATCTCCTTTACCTTGCAGATTACCCCAGCCCAAAGTGTGTTTCCTCTCCTCAAGCCTTTCACGGTATTAAACCCTGCAGGAGAACTCTCACCTGGGGATGGGTTTCTTATGGGCTCTTTTTTTCTGCAGCAGCAAAGTGGTTCTTTATCTTGGATAAATCAAAGCTTTCAAAGCCTCTTAGTGCCCCCATCTTTTCCTCAGTGTTTCCTGAAATGTTTAACAGCATCCTTGTTGCCTATTTCTCAGAGACTGAGTTCCTCTTTGTGGTAAAGCTGCTCCTTCCCTACTGCTAAGCTACCAAGAAGCAAAGGCTTCCTTAGTACTTCTCTGTAGGGAGACCAAATTAATGCAATTATTGTAATGGCCAAACTGCATCATCTCTTCTGGGCAGCGACTGCAGAAGTGGGAGTCAGTTCCTCGCTCTGAGTTGTATTTGCTGCTGTAAATGTGAGAGAGGAGGAGCACGTGGACCCACTGGACATGAAGTGCAGCTTAAAGCGTGGTGAACATTTAGAGGACCCCGTTAATATCACACGTGAAGAATGCAGCTCTGAACTTTATTCCCCCAGACCTGGTATTTGATTAAGAAGCCATCGCATGTCCTTGCAGGTTTGGCGATAACCACTGATACCATCCTAATGGCTGTTAACATCTGACTTCAAACAGGGCTGAAACAGTGCCCCTTTATGGGTCAGTGTTATCACCTGTTGTCCAAAATGATAAAACACTGATTTTTCCAATAAAATGCTCAAAAATGCAGAAAACTGCAGCTAACCTTGCTTGCGTGCCCTTAACTGACTTTCAGGGAGTGCAGTTAAGAACAGATATAAAGAACAAATGTGAAGAACAAATATATGGAGAATATATACATACATATATATAGACGTATATAGCATACCTGTATAATGAACACACACAGACATAGTGCGTTACAGAGTGTGTAAATCAAAGCGCTTTCCGCAGCGTCACAGCCAGCTGCCTGGGCAGCAGCCCCGCAGGCTGGGCGAGCGTGGGTGCTCGCGCGAGGTCCCGGCGGCTCCTGGCTGGATGAACTCCTCTGGGCTCTGGTCCTGCTCTTCGCTGTGGTTAATGGAGCTCCCACAGGCTCATGGCCCTGTCTGGAGGCAGCGCTGTCCTAGGTTTGTTTTCCTTCGTGGTCTCTGGTGTCAGATATAGGGAGGAGAATATACATGTACCTGTAGTCTGCATTGCCCGTGCTGAACTGTGGCCTGTTTCAGGGGTGAGGCTGTTCTGCGGGAGGAGGAGGAGGGATCCAGCAGGCTGTGCTTCCCAGTGGGTATGGCTGGGCACGGGCACAGTAAACGAACACGGATGGCACCTTGTAACACCGATACTGAGCTGTGCCGGGAAGGCAGCTGGGCGGATGGGGTGGAGGGAGACTTGCCTCAGATGTCCCTTTTGTTCCTAGAAAACCTGTATGTCAAGCTGGGATTAAGATGCTGCTCCAGAAGTGTAACTAAACACGCACCACACTTGGATTGTGCAAGCATTTCTGTGGGCCTGAGGGCATTGCAGGAACGGAAGACAAGACTCAGGAAGGTTCCTGCTTTCAGTGGGATGCAACCTGTTGTGCAAGATCCCCATATGGCCCTTCCCGCAGCCAGGCAGAGCCTCTGCCTGCGGTGCCAGGGCGGGCTGCTCTTGGGGCTGCTGCGGCGCAGGCAGGCGTCGAGGACGGCGCCAAGGCGAGACACCAGCCCAGGGATGGACCCACTGCACAGCTTGAGGCCACTGTCCTCCCCTCGGCTGGCTTGGTAGGGCTGCGATGCCAAGGCCTTGGCAGTGACCCTGCTGCTGCTGCCCCTGTGGGTGCTGCCGACGGGGCTCCGTTCAGCCGGTGAGGCGGCAGCCGTGGTTACAGTGCGTGTCTGTAACACACAGGGAAAGGCTCTGTGTGAAGCAAAACACCAGTCGAGGCAGCAATGCTGCTCTGGTATCCAGGCTTCGTGTCCTGCGTTTGGTTTTTTTCCAGGGTAGAGTTTTTAAAGCTGTTGTTTTCCTCTGTGAAAATTAATTTCTGAGCAAAACTTGTTTGGAGACCTCCTTACCTGGAGGCCACAGGAGCTTTTATGCCAGTTATATAGACGTTATTTAAACAACACCGATTTAGAGAGAGGAAGAGAGGCTGACCTTGGGGCAGTGGCATCACTCACCGCAGGGAGCCCCTGTGTGGGGGTACAGGGTGCACCCTGCACGGTGGCACAGCTGCCCCGTCCTCGTGGTGCTGCCGATGACACGTGCGTGCCCAGGAGCACCCTCGGTCGCAGCACTGGAGCCTGGGCCTCGCGAGTGACTGCGTCTGTGGGCAGGCACTGTCCTTCCTCTGCCTTTAACAGCAAATCTGGGTCCTGTCACCAGCTCTGCTAGAGACTCGGGCAAATCATAGGGGCCTGGGGGGCACATAATTAATGGTGCACACACAGATGTGGCTCGTGTGGGGAGGCTGCAGCTGGTGACAGACAAAGCGGTGCCGGCTTGGCAGGGCTTTCCATGCTGGCTCCTGGAGCGGGAGCGATGCTGGAGGTACGTGGGGTGCTCAGCATGCACAGGAGCACACAGGATCACAGAGTGATTGAGGCTGGCAGGGACCTCTACAGATCATCTAGTCCAACCCCCTGCTCAGGCGAGGACACCCAGAGCACGGGGCACAGGGTGGCATCCATTGAAGATCTGCAGGGAGGCAGACTGCACAGCCTCTCCCGCCCCAGCAGCTCTGTTACCACACATGCCCAACCAGCTGGTCACGGTCCCCACAGCAGGCGAGGGCAGCCGCCTGCTCCCCTGCTGGGACAGGCCCTCGGCGCTCACCTTGCAAGGCCACTGCAGGCACAAATGCCGGGTTTGCACTGGGGCTGCTGGTGCCCTGTAGGCGCAGAGACACCACCCCAGGCTGCCTCAGCTCCCGCTGTGGGTCCGTGGGGAGCCCCTGCGCCGCACGGATGCGGGCGGCTCGGGCGCGGGAGGGGAAGGGCGCGGGCACGCACGAGGGTTCCCCTAACAAAGCGCTCGCGGCGCCGCTGCTGCCAGAGCCTCGGCAGCCAGGCCGGGGTGGCGGGAAGCACAAAGGGCTCCACACAACGGGCAGCAGGGAGCCCTGCCTGCAGCCACGAGGAGAGTGAGGCCGAGCGGGGCCGAACGGGGCTGAGCGGGGCCACGGGCTCCGGCGCCGTGGGCCTTTGTTTGGGCACTGCCTGCGGGGTGAGACGGGCGGGCGAGCAGCACGGGAGGCAGGCCGGGGTGCCCCTCATCACCGTGACAAAGCCCCCGCCACACGTGCTGCGGGGTGGAGAGGATTGTTTGCTATTCGCCCGGCTCGCTCCTCCCCACCCCAAAGGCCATCGGTGCCTGGGCTCCTCGGGGAGCTGTTGGAGCTGGGGGAACAAATGTGCAGGGGGAGGGGGAGCCCACGGCGCACGTGGGAAAAGGGGCGAGAGCAGAGAGGGTGCCGCGGTCGGCTTGAAAACAGCAACAAAGAAATAAATTATGAATGGGCTCGCTGTTGGAATGAGGCTGCTAGCGTAGAATGTAGCTGCCTAAGTGCAGAGGTGGACGGCAGAGCTAGTCCGGCTGCCTCGACGTTGCGCTCATCCCAGCAGCCCGCACCAGGCGTCTAAACCGAATCCGGATTGCGCTCCCGCCTGCAGTGAAGGTGCTCGTGTGGATCCTTCCACCCAGCTTTCAAGGAATGAAATGACACTGAGGGGAAATACGAGTGTTTATTCCAGCAGGAAAGCAGAGGAAGGCTGAAGCGAAAGCTCCTCTCCAGGGGCAGCCCTTCCTCGGAGCTTCCCGTGGATCTACGGGAGCCACAGGGGCCGCCCCATGGCAAAGGGAGGTGGCAAAGGCTGCCCAGGTGTGTTACTCTGCTGCAGAGGTGCTGCTCCCGGCACGGACACAGGCCCAGGCTGGCCTGCTCCCTGACCATGCGGAAAATTAAAGCAGGGCTTGTGCATGAGACCCTTTTCAGCTGAACCCGAGGGGCTGACGTTACAGCTACCCGGAGCTGACTGGCATCAAATTCTGGCTGCAGGTGAGATGGGTCTTCTCAGTGAAATATTTCACTTGATAACACCTGCAGAAGGCCTAGGTGGAGCTTCCTGAGGAAAGCTTGTTACTTGTTGGGCTCTTGCTTTTTCATCTTATACTGAGAATTAGGCAATCACAGCATTTTGATGAAGCTGCCTCAGTCTTTGGCTTCGTAACACGTGGCATTCCCAAAGAATAAAGTAAGTGGTGAGAAACTGTTGAGGAGACTTGTATTTCTTTCTCTGCTCCCCATCCCTTCAAGCACTACCTTTGGAGCACATCCTGCTTCCGCTTGTCCTATAAACTCGTCCCTTCTTAAAACACTCTGCACACAGAGCACAACTGGGTGTGTTTTGCTCCGATTAAAATCATTGCTGTGTAAAAGCCAACACAAGTCAGCTCTGGCCTTTGGGCTCCTGACAAGTTTCCAGCGTTGCTTGCGGCACCGCTGAGGTTGTGCAACTCCGTGTCCCGCGCGCAGTGACGTCTCCCGCCCCGTCACGGGCCAGGGCAAAGCCCCGTCCAGCCGCTCATGCTTGGAACAGCTTTTATCACTAGGGGAGGAAGAGGCGATTTCATCAGCTCATCTGAGGGCAGCAACTTGCTGCTTCTCGCTGGGATGGGGTGTTTGATGTGGAGACAGGGACAAGGGGGAGGATTTCCTGGGTAATTCCAGTGAAACATTGCTGCTTCTGCAGGTACCCCCTCAGTCCAGCCCATCCAAACTTACAGAGTCCCCCAGCTCCGGAGCAGAAAAAGCGGATACTTTAGTACCGGACTAACTGAGCATCTTTCCAAGCAGTTGCTTACGTTTGCCAGATCTTTTACATAGCTCAGGCCGCTTGCCTGCCTCCTGCAAGGATCCCTACAAGCTGGGTACAGCGTTACATTATTCAATGCCAGTAACACGAGGAGAAGATGTGAGGTTTCTGCTACTGTGTCAGGGTTTCGGTAGAAATATCTCAGTCTCCGCAGCTTCCTCCTAGGACGTGAAACCAAGAAACGCAGCCGAGACTCCCAAGTGAATGAGGTGAAAGCGACACCGCTGCTTTGAAACGGAGCGTGGGCACCACGTGGGCGAATGTTCCCTGCACTGGGTGTTTTCTAAAGGTCTCTGAAGCGTGAGGCATGCCTCAATGACTTGTGTTTTCTTTAAATGACGAGTGGGTGAATCTTGAATCCTTGGGCTGCTTTTATTTTTGTTAGATGTGTGTGGGCTGACAACATGACTCAGTATTTTCTCGGCAGATGCAAAGATCATACTGCCAATTCTGGATGTACTTGGGGCAGTTTCACACGGGGAACTGGAACACGTTTTATTTCAGAGCTTTGGTTTTGGCAGTCGTAAGCCTCCTGATGTAAAAAAGGGCTCTTGCAAAATGCACAAAAACACATTTAAAAAAAAAAAAAGACTGAAGATGAGGAAACCACACCTACCCCCCACGCCTTCCTGATGATTTATCTGATTAATTTTTATGTTATTCTGAAAATGTCAGTTAATGTCTGATTCCTTTTCAGGCTCTCCCTATTCCTGCCTGCTGCTGGTCAGCCCTCATTTGCTGCATATGTCATCTCCAGTGTTAGTCCGGCCAGGGCCCTCCAGCCGGGCCCCGCGAGGTGAGAGCCGCTGTCCTCGAGCGGAGGCCTCTGAGCACTTCCCTGGTCTCAAGAGGGGAGCGTGTCACTAAATGCGGCCAATACCCAGAAGTGGCAAAGAAACCCCAGGAAATTTCCCCGGTCCTTCTCTGCTGTGTGCTTACGGAGACGGGTGAGGCTGGCCATGCACTGTCTCTGTTTTGCAGTGCTGAGTGCTCTTTCCTCCCCATCCCCTCCTTGCTGCTGCTGTGGAGCGCGGGGGAACATGGGCAGCAGCAGATCGCTCGTTGAGACTAGGGTTGTGATTACTCTTATCCGACCTTACCTGTAACCACAGCCCAGAGTCCCAAAGCCACCAATAGCTTACTTTTCGCTGATGATATCGGCTCTCAGCCCACCGTGAGCTGTGCTGAAGGGCAAACGGCTGGGAGAAGGGACAGAGTTGTCTTTCTTGGCTGGCCAATGAGGTCCAAATACGTTTTCAGAAGGGTAAAATGAAGGGATTCCTGTGCTCCAATGAGCTGGGAACTAAGTGCTGCTATACAGAGGTGTCCAAAGGCCAGGAGCTGTGGGGAGAACCAGCTCCAGCATGAACACTGATTTCTTGTTCTTTATGGTCCCAGAACTAGAGTTAGGATTCAGAAAACCATATGCTGCAGTCTTGTCAATAGGTTAGGAATGAATTCCACGCCCTGCCTCCCTCGCTATTAAATGTGTGCGGGGAAAAAGAGTAGAGCCTGGGGAAAGTGAAGACCTTAGGGGCTTGGCTCACTGCTCAGTCTCGGGAAGTTTGGAAGAACGGGGTGAGGACAGGCATTGGCATGGGAGGTCACCTGTGACCAGTCCTGGAGCATGCTGGTCCAGCCAGAGGCAGGTTTGGGATGGCTGAGGAGCTGTGTGGGGAATTTCACAGGGTGTGGGGTGAAATGGGAGCTTCTGCTAGCACAGGACATGGCTTGAAAACAGTTTGCTAAGGTCTAGGGTCACTGGACTAGTGTTAGGGTTCATTTCAAGGGGTTTCAAGGGGTTGGGGTTTGTTTTCTGTGGTTGGCAGGTTTCGGGGGCAGAGTTCCTAAGAGGAGTAGCTGGTCATTGTGTTATGACTGAAGCAGTATTAGAACTGGGCATAAGGTTAAGATCCAAGAAAATAGAAGAAAAAAAGGATGAAAGGTCTGAGAAACTAATCAAATAAGGAACGTGCACAAGGCTTTGTGCTATGAGAAAGAGCAATGTTAGGTGGCAAAGTGTTAGATTTTGGAGATGATGGGATTTTCTGGAGTTCTTTAGGATCAGATTACTAGGCCTAGGTTAGTTTGCACTCTGGGCTAGTTTTGCAGAAGTGAAGAGATTTGTTTGTCTACCCCCAAAAAATCAGCAGAGCTGGGATGAGTGCAGATGGTGGCATGGAAATATGGCTTCAGTGCAGTTATGCCATGGTTAAAAATAGGGTTAGGGCACGTTTTTGTACTGTTTGCTTGGCTTTTACTGAGGAACTAGGTATTTTGATGAAATCCACAAAACCTGACAAAACAGGGATAAGGGCAGATGCCCATTTGTATGAAGTTACTAGCTGGCTGGGAGTGCTTAGTGTCTAATAACTGTAAGTGAATTTTAGGTTGCAGGAAAAGAGTAGCTAAGAAGCTAGACATGGACTTTTAATACACTCTAAAGCAGCTGTAGGGAAGGGCCTACTTTGGGCCTTATGTTGGAAAAATGATATTTGAAGAGAGCTATGGCAAGCCTGGAACAGGGCTTTTACAGTCAGGACTGGTAGATGAAGTGGACCACTAAACATCTTTCCAACTTTTGGGTTTGAGAGAAGTGGTTGTAGGCTAGGTTTTGGAAGAAAACTTAAGATCTTTATAAGTAAGATTATAAATTCCATATTCCTTGCTTTCTTGCTTTCTAACAGTGACTTTAGCCACAGAAAAATTCCCATCTGACATAAAATGTTCAACCTGGCCCCGGCTAATGTGACCTGTACCTAGCACCAAGACAAGCCTAACTCCATATTGGCCTGTGCAACAATGAGCCATACCATTGGTCAGGACCAACCCTAAGCTATTTGCTCAAGCTCACACGAGCATGGATTGCCATGCTAGAATACTGCTTGGTCTTCCTGTCACACTAGTTCCCTCAGTGCCCTAAGCCCTATCCTTGTCATTTTTGTCTAGCCTCCATTCCCCAGCCATGACAATGATTCACCCAAAACTTCAGACCAAGTGCATTCATCATCCTCCTGACCAGACGAAAAGCTGCTTGATCTTGTTAGTACAAGTCTTCTTGAAGCCCTGTACCTAAAACAACATGAAATGATACCATCTCTCATCCTATCTCTGCAATCCTTACTTTATTCAGGAATAGCAGTAGAGTTTCAGCCCTTTCCACCCAAAGGCCTGATGCCAGCCTTAACAATAAACTATCATCCGATACCCCCCCTAGCATGAAGTTGTGTTTGTGAGGGGCTAAGCAAGGCGTGTTTTGGTGGAGCGTAGGGTAGAATGATTTTCTGGGGGCATGGCTAGAAGGCTGAATGAGTTACGCAGGCTGCTGAAGGGATGGTAGGTTGGGTGCAAGCTAGAGTGTGGGGGAAGTGTCTGTGCATACATGAGATAAAAGGAAAGCACAGTGTTACAGAAAAGAAACAGCAGAACAGGGATGATTAAAAAAGCCTAAGAATAGCTGACGTAATCCATGACACCGTTCCTTTTATTTTTAGACAAGCCCTATTGCTCCTGCCTGCTTACATCACCCTCCCCGAGACTGGATCTTCATCCTTGTCTGCACCCCTTGTCCTCCTGCCTCTCCATCTCCTCTGCTGCTAATTAAGGTGTCCTCCCTGGTCCCACGGTGCTGCTGCCTCTCCTGCTCTTGGCGGTCACTAGTCCAGCGGCCGAGCTATGAGCGCAGCGCTGCTGATTACGGGGTGCTCTGCACCATGCTGCCCTGCCATGCCAGGGCGCCGCGCTTCTGGAGTCTTCCTGGGGTTACCTCTGAACAAGGACCCTGGGTACTCGCTTCGTTTCTTTATTTATGCCCCAGATTGGTTTCAGGAAACAAACGTAAAACGAAAGGTTGGTTTCTCAGTTTTGTTTCTAAACTGTATTTAATGAGACTGATACATGAACGATATCTCAGTTTCTGGGAATTACAGTTATTGCAAATGGCTTTGTAATTCTCTCAGAGTGTGTAATCTTTTCCCTTTCTGAACTTTAGCTGTGTTATATTCAAGTCTGAGGACTAGTTACACTCAGCAAGAATGCTTGGCAAGAAATGAGCTGACAGGACAGGTCAGATCTAGACTGAGATGAGGCTGTTTTCTCCCACTTTTTTTACAGCAGATAAAGTTGTTGTTTCCCACCTGTTAAAGGAATGCACGTACCAGATTTAATCACTGATGCCCTATGCAAATTTAAATCACAACAGCACAAGGCTGCTGTTTGTGGTAGTAGAGAGCAGCCTTATTATATGGTGATATCTCTTCTGTAAGGTTAAGGTTGTAACTTTTTTTTTTTTTCTGGGGTTGGGGGAGCGTATGATGGAATAGTTTGTTTCAGTGGTGAAGGCTGGAAAAGGGAAGGTGCCTCCAGAACGCAATCGTTTCGCTTCCTCATTCTTTCCACTCTCATTTGGTCTATTCTTTTCCTTGCCAGCTGAAAACTTCCTCAACAAGTCAAGTAACAGTGGACTGACCCTGAACAAAACCAGGTGTCTCCCTGAAGTAATTGTTGCACAACCTCACCCCCATCTCTTGTGGGAATACCCAACAGCCTGCTGCTCCGTAAGAGCTGGTTAAGAGGGTGGTTGTTTGCAGAGACCTCTTGAAATACGACGTCTGTTTGTTTTTATGGCCACTTTGGATAAAGTTACCACTGCAGCTGGTAACTGCAAATTGAAGATAAAACTGATCATGTGACAACCTAGCAAACAGCAGGCGAGAGAGGAAGAAATTATTCATTTTCAGACTTCTACATGATTGTATACACACTGGGGCTTTGTTGCATAAACACAAATAATAACTTTAACCTAAAGCTGAGCAGTTGTCTATAGCAATATCTGCAGTTGTTTCTCCAAGAGCTCACAGGCTCTACCATTCATATGCAACTAGCCTGGCAAGCTTTTCAATTGGATTAAAAAAGGAAAATATTTATGATGGTAGCCTCATAGTATACATTAATTCCATAAATCCTGAAGCCTTCATTTGTTACTTTACTGGTATTTTACCCCTCTTAAGCTTGACATCAGCTCTTAGAGGAGCAATGTGCCTGTGGCCACATTCTGAGTTGCTGAAATACTGGGATATGTTAGGAGAGTAACAAGACAACCCTTAACAACATCCTGAAGGACGGAACTGCATGTACTTTCTAAATGGGTCAAGCTTTGGATCTGAGAATCAGATGTTTCTTGAAAATGTCCTGTACGTTCCTTATATTCCTCCCCTTCACTGTTCGTTCAGTCACAGACTCTGTGTAAAAGATTTGTTTTACATTTCTTTGCTGACCAATTTGCTGCCAGATCAGCATTCAGTGTTGCTGTCTTACATAAATTTTGACACTTAGCTTCACAATAACAGCCTGGAAATGAAGCATTTGCTTCTGAACTTCCCTTTGCCAAACAAATGTACAGAGCATGATTTTTTTATGTGTGGCTATTGGTGGTTAATGACAAATTACAATGTTGTAAGCATGGTTAGTCTATTATAGTTATGCTTTCAGGAGCAGGCACTCAAATATATTTAATGTTTTACTTTTAAATCTGCATAGCTGCTGTGGAAGACGGGAGTCCTCACTTCCTAATACTCCCTAAAGCTTGGTCCTTGAAGCTCTGCCTGCCAGCAGGAAAACAAAGATAATTTAAATTCTACTTCTCTGTTTTCCACGTAACGCATACGTGTTATTCTTCTGTGCTGAAATAAAGGATGATTACGTTGAAGGGAGCAGCACGGAAAGCATGCAGAGAGTTTCACAATAATTAACCCCATTGCAAAACCCAGCTCGACAGCATGGAAACACCACCCTATCTGGGCTCTGTAAAATCTAGTGTGCCTTGGCCCTGAGACCCGCGCGAGGAAAAGGGATCCTGCAGCTCCACGTGGCATTTGGTTTGTGTTCTGGTGAGTTGGGACAAGCCTTTTTTTGCCAAAGGATGTAATAAATAACGCTACTCCACTGACTTCCTATGACACTCGGTTGAATCTTCTGAGACTTTTATTGGATGCATATGAGAAGGAACAAGCAGCTGCCGCCGATGGAGAAGACCTCCTGAGCAGGCAGGCTGGCTTGCAGCCTGGAGGAGAGCAATGGGAGCGGGCTGAGGATGCAGCCCAGGACCAGGCAGCGTGGGATGCAGGAATGCGCCGGGGCTCCCAAGATCCCAGCTCGGCAGAGCCCTGCCATTCCCTCAAAGGTCCCTGTCCTGCAGAGGGGTCACTGGGGGAGCTGAAAAGTAGTGGGAAAGTTTCCTCCTTCGGTCCCAAACACCTTTTCTGTCTTCAGAATCCCCTTACGGAAGCCCAGTTTCTGAAGATGCCCCACCTCAAGAGAAGGCCCTCTGGGTGCCTGGACAAGAACCATGAGCTTCAGCTGTGTACTGATACAACACGCTGGGGTCAGACACTTTTTTTTTTTTTTTTTTAATGGGACTATCTGCCCCAGCCTGCGGACAACAGGCCTTCCACGAGGACCATAAGCTGGTTTAACTGCTGGAGACGGCAGGGAATGGGAGACACCTCGCCGAGCTGCCGCTCCCCTCAGCGGCCGCCGGCCGTTAGCGCGTGGCCGTTAGCGCGTGGCCGTTTGCGCGTGGCCGTCCACGCACCCCGGCTCCCGGCTGGTGCGCGTGCGCGGCGCGACAACAAAGTCGCGTCCTTCGGGCGCCTTCGGCTCCTCTCGGCCGCTTCCGCCGCGGTTACATAAGGGCGGGGGCGGCGCGCGCCGCGCTCTTTCTCTCCGTGTCCTCGCAGCACCCTGCCCCTCCCCCTCGCGGGCGGGGTGGGGGAGCAGCGCGTGCCTCCCGAGCCCCGCCCCCCGGCGAGGTTGGGGGGGGAGGAGGCACGTGCGCTCCCCTCCGCTCCGCCAATGGGATTGCGCTGTGCCCCCTCCTCCCGCCTCCC